>CAHIKZ030001025.1:170000-240000 GCA_903632075.3 Acanthosepion pharaonis | reverse complement strand
AGATGGCTTAGAGAAAAGAATAAAAACATTAAACATCAAAAATAAGAAATAAATTTACCTATATCTCTTGAGATGAGATATTATGACTATTTACATTATTTGAATTGTTACCCTCGTCTTCATTGCCATATTCACAACATTTCGGCTGTTACACACTCCGACCTTCTTCAGGTGATTGGAATTTTGAACCAAACCCTTTATTTCATCCACAGGGGAGATTGTTCTAGTTCCACATGCCATACCTCTTCAGGATGTTTCAGTTATGTCCCTAACTCAGCTCTCAAAGTTCTTTTGGTTCACCACTGCTGTAGCCTGGTATTGAACTCACAACCCTGAGTCTAGTCATTGTATCTAACCAACGTCTTTATTCATTGGGCCAGGTGTCAAAGATGTTGGTTAGATCCAATGAATAATCGCAAAGAGTTGTGAGTTCAATACCAGGCTACAGCAGTGGTGAACCAAAAAACTTGGAGAGTTGCATTAAAGGGAAATAACTGAGACATCCAGAAGAGGCATGGCATGTGAAACTAGAACAATCTACAACAGTGGACAAAAAGGGTTTCGCTCAAAATTTCAATCACTTGAAGGCCGGGGCATACAATGGCCGAAACATTGTGAATATTGCAATGAAGATGAGGATAACAGTCCAAATAATGTAAATAAATAAATTTGCATCATAATTTTGGAATATAAAACATTAAAACTTTTGAAGAGGAACATTTTGGGGGATAGTTAAACATCAATAATATGCCATAATTACAGTATCCACAGGAAACCATTAATGGGTAATGGAATTGATATGAAAAAAGTGCAAATGACCTGAATTCTTTGATCTTAATCTACTGACCAATGAGAAAAATGTTTTAGGAATATAAAACCCTCAAAATTAAACTGAGATATGAAGTTCTTACCTGGGAGGATTTCTGTTATTAATGTATCCATCAACCAGAATATTTTCTCTTCATTTTTTATAATCAAAAGGAGTAAACCGGTTACAAAATTAAGACCCTGCATCAAAATAAGAAAAAATGCTTGTAAAATATTGAGATTTCAATGAGAAAACAAAACAAAACAAAAATAAACAATGATATTTAAATGAATAATGAAAATGCTAATGATATTTAAATGAATAATGAAAATGCTAATGATATTTAAATGAATAATGAAAATGCTAATGATATTTAAATGAATAATGAAAATGCTAATGATATTTAAATGAATAATGAAAATGCTAATGATATTTAAATGAATAATGAAAATGCTAATGATATTTAAATGAATAATGAAAATGCTAATGATATTTAAATGAATAATGAAAATGCTAATGATATTTAAATGAAAATTTAATATTTATTTAAAAGTATTAACATTTTAATAAAACTATATTTAATTAAAAAAATAATAAATATGTCAAATCTTTTTTGCAATCATGTTTCAACTGGAACATACCAGTCTTTTTTAGGTGTTGCAATCAGCATTTGGGGTAAGCTATTAACAATACAGATTAAAATCAATCACTGTTAGTTCCATTTTCGTTGACTCCAAATAAATCTCAGTACATCAATCTTAATATATACTGCATTCAATGATCACATGACGAATATTGCATATCGATGATTTTTCCAGATAGAAGTCTTACTATTTAACCCATAGCTGGGGGAGGAGATGGATTTATATATATTTTTCCCCAAGAGTATTTTTGTGTGAGTGAATGTGACAAAGCTGACAGGAATTTGTGACCCTTGACTTTAATAGGTTAAAATTGTAGTGCTCAGAGAAACATTCACATGAGAGTCTGTTCTACAGAATAAAAAATTCTTGGAAAAAAGCTAGTCTTAAGCTAGTCTGTTTAAAAAATTAAAAACAAAAATCACCAAGAGATGCTATTTGAATTATAACTGATAACCCAAATGTGACATTTACCAGATACAAAGCGCCTGAGGTGTCTGGCCTGCCAAACGGTCATTTACGAGAGGTCAAAGGTGCATGTGTGATATTGAGCCTTTTTATGAACATTGGTCATTTCCATATGCGGCATTGTTCCAGACTAAGTTTGCTATTCTAAATATAACAAAAAAGAATACAATACTAGGCTATAGTCCCATGAATCATTTTATTCGTCGTGATTATTTTTTGTATTTGTAAAGCCTTCACAAAACCTATATCTTACATCTTTTACAGGAGATCACAGTGACAGCACGACTCCTTAATACACCAGTATTTTTCTCCATATTTTTCACTGATTTTAGTAATGCTGTCATCTGCATGGTTTTTTAGATTCCAATTTTTCTCTGCCATCGTTGTATTCCACCTTTTAAAGCAGGTGGCTGTATTCGTATGCTTATGACCAATGTTCATAAAAAAGCCCAATATCAGGCATGCGCCTTTCACCTCTCATAAATGGCAGTCCGGCAGGCCAGATATCTGACACTTTGGATCAGATAAGGGCAAGTATCTATCGTCACACCAAACTATCGATTCTTGATAGTGATTGACTGTCTAAGTTTGGTGTTTGTGTTTCACACCACAAGAAGCACTTCGGGTATTAATTGTAGCCATGAATGGGGCCAAACCTCAGGTGATAAAAAAAAAAAAAACATGCACAGAAGACAACAGAAATACCCTTTTGAAAGTTCTCAAAATCTACTGATGCAGCAGTTAATCTTTATGTGCTGTGTCCTCTCAGGAAGTAGGCGATTGTGGCCCTTCACAACTTCACCCACCATGCCACTTACATAGTAGCAAACCCCTCACATTTTCCCTGTATTCCATCAGTGAGAAGTAAGTTCCACTCAAACAGCTTCTTCCCACAAACCACTGCTCTGTGGACCAGACTCCCAAGTGGATGTTTCCCTGATCAGTACAATCTTAAACTGTTCAAGTCAAGCGTTATCTTCCCCTTTTATCCATATAAGCTGTCCCTTAACATAATCCTCCACCTTGTGTTGCCCAGGGCCTTGTACAAGGTGAACCTTACTGTAAAAAAAAAAAAAAAAAAAAAAAAAAAAAAAAAAACTTGCTGTCCTTTGTAGCTCTTAATAAATTTTTTGTCTTTCTCTTAGACTCTTTCCCACCATCCATTTGCTCAAGCTCCATAAGTAGGTTATGCATGGTTTTCCTGTACCTCATGCCTTCAATCTGTCCTGTGAGTATAAGATTTTCCAAGCCCCCTTTCCTCATTATATGTCCTAGAAGTAAGTTTCTTTTTTGTTTCAATATAAGACCAAAAAGCATAAAGTCAGCCAGTACTGTTGCGGCAATAGAGGAAAAAAGAATCTCTACTCCTAGATTTCTTGGTGTGCTGTAGCAACAAGTCTCTAGCCGACCTTTTAAGATCCATTCTTTAAAAAAAAATATCCTACTACTACCATGTGCCTCAACCCTGAAATAAAGCAAGTAAAAAGAAACCTAAAGAAATAGCCTGTTGTTCATTCAGTTCATGATGCAGTGTTGGGGGGCCTGAGGAATTGCTGATAGACCACAAGAAGCTAGAGTCAATATGCAATGTGACAAAAACTCATTTCATAAATAACTACCTTTTTATGAGTAAAAATTACAACATTAGTAATTGTATTTGCATGGACATTCAGCTGTTGTTAATGAACAACAATGAGTATTTTTTTCTGCAAAAATAATTTTTGACATGATTTTGCTCATTCAAAGAGTGATATAGTGTTATTAAAAAAGAGCAGATTTTAAAATATTTCATAAAAACAAATGCTATGAGAAAAAAAAAAATACATTCAACACATTACTAGACAGAAAAAGGTTCAAATTAAAATAAATGAAATTTTTTCATTCTTGTTTAAATGCTTCTTTTTGTTTGTTTTTTTTAGTATAAATTTTTTTTGTATAAATTTAAATTAGTATAATTTGTGTCAACCCTTAAAATGGCCCACCACAAGAAAAGCCATTTCATGTACTGTAATTTGTGAAGTGTGACATTAAAATAACAAACTTTGAACTTTTTTCATATCTGGTAATGTGTTAAATGCGTTTCAGTATCTTAGTATCTGTTTTTATTAAATATTTTTAAATCTGTTCTTTTCTTTTTGAATAAACTCATATAATCATATTACCTACATATACACGCAATCAAGTACATATGTAAATGAACAATATCTATGCACAAGAGATATATATATAACTTATACATATTGTATAAGAACACAAAACGTGTGTGTGTGTGTGTGTGTGTGTGTGTGTATATATATATATATATATATATATATATATTAGAGATATGACAAACTGACATGTTTACATGATATGCATACACATATTTTACAGATACATTGATGCATATATACAGAATTTATACAAATTGATACAATATAGAAATACATACATACATACATACATACACACAGAATTGACACCACACTGGATTATACACACAAACAAGATTAAGACTATACACAGATAAACAGAACTTACATTAAGCACATAGAGAATTGACACTACAAACAGAATCAACATTACGATCACACACACTATATGTGTGTGTGCGTGTGAATAAAGACAAAATGAAAAATTATCTTGGTTGACATGTTTCGTCCTCTGATAGACTTTATCAAGGCAAATGTAAGGATTTTATTTTGCAAAAAGTATTTAGAAGCAGAAGTAAAAAAGAAAAGAAAAAAAAAAAAACATTTTTCAGAATTTTTAAATTTAAAAACACTCAGAATTATACATCAGGTGAATTTTTTAGCTACAGAGAAGATTTTATAATTTAGATTATAAGGGTTAATTGCCTTGGGTGGCAACCAGCCTAGGAGAAGAAAACTCAGAATTTAAAACTGAATGCATCAGGCTTTACCTAGACAAATCACTGCAGTTATAACCACAGAACAAGTGGTGCCCCTAATTTCACCCCAAGCAAGGAAATAAAGCCACTCAGACACACAGAATTACTGAATGTGAATATGAGGGGAAAAAAAAAGAAAAAATAATAAAAGAGCAAGAATTAAGAAAACAGAAGATAATGATTGACATTGCATTTAAATTTTTGAAGATCAAAGTTGACTGGAAAGCAAGAAGCCGGAAGAGAGTTCCACAGAGGAGTTGTATTTTTGTTACCCGTGTGACATATTACATAGGGTCAACACTATTTGTTACAGAAACTGCTGCTGACTCAAAAGCAGTAGCAGCCGAAATCGTCACATGTAAATGGCAAACAAATGGGCAAAACTTTCATTCTTTAAAATAAAAACAAAATATCCTTTCACAAATATTACAGTTTTGGAAAACAGTCAGTAGGTCTGCATGTATGTGTGAGAGCTTGTAATTGCTTGATAGGTGTGTGTGTGTGTGTGTGCACACACACACACGTGTAGGTCAGCCAGCCAGTGGGGAAATGTTTTCCATATGGGAGACAAAGGGTGTCAACATTACTACATCTTGGAGCAAAAGAAAGGGAAAGCTTGTGTTCCTTCTTTTATAGTCCTTAAACAGGACCACCTAATGGGTGTTTTGACAGACCAAGTGGGGGTAATCCCAACAATTTCAAGAAACTAGCATTTCAAATGCAAACAGAGAGAAAATTTGTTACTTATTGAGAACATAAAGGAAATGAAAGCAACCAAACTACCACTTTTAAGTAAAAATCACAAAGACAAATGTATTGGCCAATCAAAAGGCATAGATGAAAACCATTTTCTCAATAGTAATTTTTAGTGATGAATGCAGACTTACACTGGACAGACCCAAATACTGCGTTAGGGGCTGGGTTCTTCATGAAAACAATCAACATGACTTAGAAAACAGCAGGATGTTGAGATAAAGATATTTAGTCCCAAATATTACTCTATGTACCATGTCCCCTTAGGACATAGGCAATCATGGCTCTCCACAATTTCTTAGCCCTTGCAGCTCTAAATCAATTGTCTTTTCTTTATTTCTAAACCTTGTTCCACCATCCATGTTCTCAAGCTTCTCAAGTATGATATGCTTTATTTTCCTCTGTCCCTTTTGCCTTCATTCTGTCCTATAAGTATCACATTTTCCAAGCCCTCCTTCCTCATTATGTGCCCCCACCAATTTCAACAGGCTCTTTCTGATGTTAAGTATAAGTTTCCTTTTTGTTTCCACTTTCTCTAAAACCTTGTCGTTGCTCACATATTCAGTCCATGATATCCTCAGCATCTTTCTGTAGAACCACATTTCATTTCTGTTGCTTCAAGTCTCCTCTTCATCTTTTAAGAAATTTGTACAGCATTCACTACCATACAGGAGGACTGTTGTGGAGTGATTTTGCAGTGGAGGATTGTATTTGTACCGAGTCAGTCCTAAAATAGGTTCACCGTACAAAACGTTAGGAACTCGATATAATACGCATTACGCAGAGTAATCTAGTTGTGGCCACTGATACTTTCGTATTTGACTGTGACTATCAGCACTGTGTCACTGGCATATCATATGTTGTTAAGATTTTGGCCCCCAATACTGAATCCTGGTAGGACTTCTAATTCTCTTAGAATTGCCTCGCTGTATAGGTTGAATATGTTTGTTGAGAAGATGCATCCTTGTCTCACACCCCTTTCTATCTGAGTCAGTCCTAAAGTAGGTTCGCCGTACAAAACGTTAGGAACTTGATATAATACGCATTACACAGAGTAATCTAGTTGTGGCCGCTGATACTTTCGTATTCGACTGTCGTTTGACATCGATGAACTGACTCATTACTCTTACTACTCCTACTTATTATAGGTGAGAGAGTCTATTAACTATATAATAGGTGTGTTTCAGCATAACAAGGACAAATATCATCTAACAGTTCAGTACTCTTTTCTTTGTTTCTAATGAAATTTTTCTATCTCTCAATACTCTGCTAAGCTTTTGGAATGTATCTTTGGTCATACCAATGTGTCACCTGATTTCAGGGTCGCATTTTCCCTCCTCTGTTAGAACACTTCCCAGATATTTAAGTTTTTGTGCTAGGTTGATTTTTGTATCTCCGGTTTGTAATTTGCATTTTGGGATCATCCTTTTGCTAATAACCAGGCATTGTCTTCTTTCAGTTTACGCTTAGTCCTTACTTCTTGCTTTCCTTCTGTGGAGTTTTTCTAGTTTTCTTCCTGTGACTATCAGCACTGTGTCATTGGCATATCATATGTTGTTAAGATTTTGGCCCCCAATACTGAATCCTGGTAGGACTTCTAATTCTCTTAGAATTGCCTCGCTGTATAGGTTGAATATGTTTGCCGAGAAGATGCATCCTTGTCTCACACCCCTTTCTACTTTTGTATATCTGCTCTTCTCACTGTTTATCCAAATGCAGATGGTTTGCTGCCAGTATAGGTTCTTGAGTATTCTAATATCCTTGCCAAATATGTCGAGGTTGCTAAGCAGTTCCCTGTGAATGCTGAACAAGAAGCAACAGATATATGGTTTTACTAAAGTATGATGCGGATATGAGCATGTAAGCAACATAGAAGTTTTAATGAAAATGGAAAGAAAAAGGACACTAAGGTGTGGCAGAAATACCTCCCACATAATGGTAAGACATTAGTGGCAATGGTGACTTCATCTAACTAGTATCTTACCATTATGTGAAAGATATTCGCGGGAGGTATTTCTGCCACACCCTGTATAAGAATCAAAGGGAAAGTTGAAATTTGTGGGGCATATGAGAAAAGAGGACTTGCAAAAATTTGATAATCACAAATCATAGTGAAGGCAGGAAGAGCAGAGGAAAACTAGGCTACTGTCCTATAGGACAATCCCGGACCTAGAATTTGGAGCTGTAAACCTAGTGTTCTTATTGGCAGTTTTATGCTACTGTTATGCTTGAACTCCTTTGCCGCTGCTCCTCTTTTCTTACTACTGCTGAACACTTGCTATTATTTTTTTTAAATTAAATATTTAGTCTGCACTTTGTTAGTTTGCAAAATAAAACCAGACACCTTCAAAAATTATTAATAATTTTATTATGCACAGGTATAAACATGAACAATATATTACTCATATATACTGAGAGGTTTGCCGACATCAATTTATTATTATTAATCTTATTGTGGAAAAAAAAAAAAAAAAAAAAAAAAAAAACTATTCATAAAATCTGACGACAAAAACGTACAAAACATTGCTGAAAAGTTGTTGATCAACACACTTCTTAAAATTTGATCAGATATTTTTAAGGGTATCTTGGTCAGGCTGAGAACTTTTCAGCGCCTCTTGTGTATACAAACAAAACCAACCAAAAAATACAAACTAGCAAACACATGAAATACAGACACAAACCCATCTACCTAATCCTAGGACCAGTTGTTGTTTTGTTTTTTTTTTTTTTGAAGGGGGGAGATGTTTCTGTCTTGGTTTCAAATTTCAGGGTTTTTTTTTTTTCTTTTTTCACTCGTGCTAACAAAATTAGTGCAGACAGCAGACAACTAAGCAAAAAGAAAAAAAACAAAAAATTTAAAAAGCCACTGAAAGTGAAGCTTTCAATGCAGACACAAAAAAAAAAAAAAAAAAAAAAAAAAAAAAAAAAAAGAAAAACAAAAACAGAACCAAAGTAAATAATTGGTACAGTGAAGTCCATCAGAGTAAATAATTAGATACATAAATTGGGAGAGACGAAAAAAGGACAGGAAATAGTTTTCATAACTACAAAAACAACTAATAGATAACCATTAAGATAAACCTGTTGGGAGAGAGAGAGAAGACAGAAAGAGAGAGAGAGAAAGAGAGAGAGAGAGGACAGAGAGAGAGAGAGGAAGACAGAGAGAGAGAACATTTTCAAGACAACTCTCCCAGGGATTACATCAATAAACTTTTAATCAAATAGAGAGACCATTAAGATAAACCTAGAGAGAGAGAAAGGAGAGAGAGAGAGAGAGAGACAGAGAGAGAGTGAAGACAGAGAGAGAGAGAGAGTGAAGACAGAGAGAGAGAGAGAGAGAAGACAGAGAGAGAGTGTGTAGAGAGAGAGTGTAAAGAGAAAGAGTGAAGAGAGAGGGAGAGTAAGAGATAATAGATGCAATCAATTTGTTTTCATGACTCTCCATATTACGTCAATAAACTTTTAATCAAATATGCGCCATTAAGAAAATAATTATAAAATAACTTAGGAGTCAGCCTATGGAAATTTCAGTATATAATTTTACTATAAACAATTATAAACCCCTATAAAACATGAGAGGAACATTCAAAAAAAAAAAAAAAAAAAAAAAAAGCTTCCTATTGCTACAGAAGCAAAAACAGGAAGAGAGAGCACAATAATGATAATTGTAATATTGACCAATTCTTTATAAGGAAAAAAATCAGCATTCACTAAGCAGCTGGTGATACTTTCAGTTGAAATTTATAAAATCTTTTACTAAATCAACAAGAAAATAGGTTTCTCAAGTTCAGTAGCTGTTACCATTCTTTCCACTATCAAAGTGGCCTTCCTTTCTGATATTTTGGTTGAAGTTGTGTGGAATTTTTGATTCTGACATTGTTTTCTCTCAAAATTACATGTGATATCCATCTTAGTTGTTGCTGTTGTTGAAATTACTCAAGTGATGTGTCTTTTGTTATTTAGAATGGCATCCATAATGAAGTCTCAATCTGATGAAACTATTCAAGAAAATAATGTTTTAGGTACTGGTTGGGTTGAGTATGTTTCAGCTATGAAATACTTTTTCCCCAGTTACCACCACTGTCTAGGTATTTTTGCAAGCAACAAAAAAAAAAATTACATCTTGTAAACATGCTAAAGTAAATGCTTAGAAACAATTCTCATCTCTCAGTCAAAGTTTTGCTGACAAACATTCAGTGAACATCGATGACTTTAAAATTGTTCAACTTTTTTTTATCCATGGAATTTCATCCACTTGACAAGAGAGATTTCTTGAAAAGATCTTTTTTTTTTCCCCCAATACTAAATTTTACCCAATAGAAAGCTCTATTATTTTACTTTCAACATGGAATTAAGTATAAACATGTGTAGAGACAAAAAAAAAAAAACAACATCTGTTTGAATGAAGATGAACTAACGGCTCTTTACCTGACAGTATCCAACATGTGGATTTTTTAAGGCAATGCATTTGAGGATATTATACAGGGGAACCTGAAGAGTTTCAAAGTCATCTGAGCTTCTAAAATGGATGTTATCTGGGAATGTTCGATGAAGATCTGGTAAAAATAGGAAAAAAAAAAAAAAAAAAAAAAATCAGAAATTTTTTTGGATTCTTACCCGTCTGCATAAAACATGGCAATAAAACTACTTTACACATTTTGTCAACATTCAAAAAATTGCCAACTCATGGTTGAAACAATCAATAAATCTTTCATGTTCAAAACTCCTGCTAAAACCACCTTACAAAATATATTTCATGGAGGGAAATTGTAAACAATGAAATATTAATAAGTTTAATCATTTTAATATTAACCAATTTAAACTTCAAAAACATTGAGTTATCCTGAATAGAAAGTCTGAAATTAATAATAAAATGATTTTGTTTGAATAATTTTCTTTTTACAGCTTTTTTTTTTTTAGTAACTTCATCCCAAGCAAGACAAAGCCACTAAGATGCAAGGAGTTATTGAGTATTAGGCAATATGAGAAAAAGAAAAACATTATTAATGAGAGAGAACAATAAAAAAAAAAAAAAAAAACAGAAATTAAGAATACAGAAGATAATGATTGACATTGATCTTCAAAAATCTAAAAATAAAATTGACTGGAAAGCAAGAAGACAAGAATTCCACATAGATCCAAGAATAGAGCCCTGGGATACATCTTCATTAATGCAAAAAAATCTAGAGGAGTGGTTGTTCAAGCAACCTTCATTCGTAGATTTAATAAAAATGATTAAATCATGTAAAAACTTTGTTCAGAAATACCATAATGTTTCAACTTGTGAAAACCAGCTTGCTAAACCTTGTAAAATGCGTTCAAAGCAACAGTTTGAGCTTCACCATTCTGACTAAAGCTTTATAGACTCTTTCAGCAATAACTTAATAAATCAGATGACCTAGAGTAATGAAAGTGATATTATTTATCTTAAAGTAAACCCTGTGAGGTAAGTGATGTAATGGAATAACTAGTCACCCCAATGAATGATTATTTTTATTTATTTTTAAGCATTTCACCCCTAGCAAGGCGGGAAGCCACTAGGACGCAAGGGGTTACAGAAAATTTAGAGCAAGATCAGATAGGAGTGATAGAAGAAAGGATGAGGGTAGTGGATAGATCAAGGCAACTGGAGATGTCGATTGACATTACACTTGAATAGCTGGAGATTATAGCTCACAGGGAAACAGAAATAGGGAAGGGAGTTCAACAGGTGAGAGGTGTGAGACATGAAGCTATTGGAGTAGAAGAGACAGCTACATTTAGGAGTTTCGACAGTGAAGGGGTGAGAGCAGGATGCCAGCCTCGTATGGCGCTTGAACTTATGACGTCTGTGAACCAGCGAATGCAGCTCCTCGGAGCAATTTCCATGAAAGTATTTGTAGAACAGACAGAGGGGGGGGGGCGACGGTGCGTCTGTGAGAAAGTGACTGTAGACGAGATGCCAGAGCAGGGCCAACTACATTGCATATCCGCCTCTGGAGCCTATCAAGAACCCCGAGGCAAACAGAAGGGGCACCAGACCATATATGGCAGCAATACTCCATGCAAGAGCAAATTGTTGATTTGTAGATCTGGAGGATTGACTCTGGGGAGAAAAACTTCCTGGCACGGCTTAGGGAGCCAACTTTCCTTGCGGTGGACGAAGCAATTGACTCAATGTATTTGTTCCATCTCAGATCAGCAGTCAACGTGAGACCGAGCAGCCGCAGAGAGATGCTCTCAAGAAGTTGAGCGTCAGACATTCTAATGGAGGGCAGGGAAGGATCTCTGTGGTGATTAATAGAAAGCAGTTTTGTTTTTGAGGCATTAAAGTTGACCAGCCAATTCCTGCCCCAGTTCACAACCGATTGGAGGTCCTTTTCGCGACGCACGGCCAGGTTAGTTTTGTAAGCGACATTAGATTTGTTTTTGAGGCAGGAGTAAATTTTGGTGTCATCCGCGTAGGTGCCAATTGGGAATTTATGGCGTCAGGAACGTCATTTATGTAGATAAGGAATAGAGTGGGGTCTAGGATGGAGTCTTAAGGAACACCTGCATTCATGGGATAGGAACTGGATGAAAATCCGTTGAGAACAACCTTCAATCCATGGTTTGACAGGAATGAATGTATTAGGTTATATAATCGACCTGTAATGCCATAACCCTGGAGCTTGCGAAGAAGGCCGGCATGCCAAATCCTATCAAATGCCTTGGAGATGTCTAGTGCCACGGCACAGGCTTCTCCGTTATTTTGAAGAGCTTGGTAGACTGTTTCAGTGATGGCCGTAAGCACATCAGCTGTAGATCGAGCAAAGCAGAAACCATATTGCTTGTCTGAGAGCAGATTATGGGATGTGAGGTGGTTAACCACCTCCGTATTGATTAGGGCTTTGAAGACTTTGCCGAAGGGGGGAAGGAGACTGATAGGATGGTAGTTGGAAGGGTCAGAGTATATGATAGGTAGTAAGTACCTTGTTGTAGAGTGGAGGCTTGTATTTGTACTAAGTCGGTCCTAAAATAGGTTCGACGTACAAAACATTAGGAACTTGATATAATAGGTAATGACACAGAGAAATCTAGTGGTAGTCACTGATACTTTTAGTATCCGACTAACGGTCGTCCGACATCGACTGACTAACTCACTGAGCGACTGCTACCACTCCTACTTATTATAGGTGGGAGAGTCTATTAACAATAGAATAGGTGTGTTTCACTATATACCTATAAAGTCAACTGTCTACGAGAGACTCGAAGAGGAGTGAGCGAGAAAACGCAAGCATGTCTGACCTTCCAATTAGTGGCACTCACTACTAGATTGACCTGTGTGTATAACTGTACCGTATTTCATATTGTACTGGTTGTGTACAATAAACTTTTCTTCTATTATCCACCTGGTATTAAGTATTTATTCCCTTACCACGGAATATAACAGGTGATTAACCAATTCAGACATGAGTACTTTGGCAAAAGGGGTAGAAGGCTAACAGGCCAATAGAAGGATCAGATTGTTTACTTGATTTTTTGAAGACTGGGGTGGCAAAAAAAGATGGATCAAGAGTTTGGTTGATTGGTGCTTTATAGATAAACAAAATAGGCAGGAAACTGGATAGAAGAAAGAAAGTTTTGTTGGTAAGACATGACAGCAGTTATAGTTTCATAAAAGGAATTTTAAAAGTCTTATCCAACAGTAAACTCACAATGGACAAAGATTATATATATATATATATATATATATATATATGTGTGTGTATGTATGATAGATAGATACAAATTGTATTTTATACATTTGAATTTTCTTTATAATTCTAATATCGCACAAACCTTGGGTACATTTTTAAATACATTCGTACACAACTATGAACATAATTTTGCTGTATTTTATACATTAACAAAACTGATTTTCAGGTTAATACATTCTTTAAAAGAATTGTACCCCAGTCAAAAGGAAGAAAAAAAGCACACATTAAAGAAAAAAAATTCAAAATAACAAAACAACAAAAAATACAGATCAAGATATCTTCCAGCCCTAAAAGAAAAAAACAAAATGAAATAATAAACCACAAACTCTGTAGAAGTCCCTGAAAACAATCCCAAAATAAAAACAAATCCTCACAAAAAACAAATAAAAAATAATATAAAACTTCATAAAATAAAACACCCTCTAAAAATGTCCCTCAAAATAAAACAAGAAATAAAAATACCCTACAAAGAAACAATCCAAAATATTTTTTTTGCAAACTCTCACCAAAAAACAAACAACCACACAAAACCCCCTTAAATAAAAACAAATCCTCACAAAAAAGAAAATCCCAAAATATAAGCAAAATAAAAAAAAATAAGCCCACAAAACAAACGAATAAGAAACAATTTTAAAATAAAAAATAAAATCCCCCCCAACAAAGAACCAACCCTGCAAAAAACAACCATTACAAAAAATAAAAAATAAATAAAAAATAAGAACTAATAAGAACAGAAATATCTACATTAATCATCAGAAATTTTACTTGATAAAAACATTGACGTAAACGGAGGAGACAAACTGACATGAAGTGAGAGGAAACAATAAAACAATTGGAAAAGAAACATGGAAAAGAAACATGGAAAAGAAACATGGAAAAGAAAACAATATTCTCCATACCTAATCGGATGGTTTCCTCTAGTGCAGGTTCTATGGATCTTGCAAGTAAATCCCGGTAGAGGTTCGGGGACATTTTCATTCGGGATTCGGCATTGGTTAGAGTCATCCATGCCTTAAACAGAAAAAGGATGAAAGTACAAAGGGGTGCTGAAAAGACCTCAGCCTAAGAACTTTGCAGCAACCACTTACACCATATTGTATATTAATCTATTTCTGGGAAATGAATTCTTAATTATCCTGTGAACAGGATTATACATTCTGTAGATAATGAATCACTTCAACAAATTTTTACAAGTGTTAAGTTAAAAATTATCCACATTTTTGCTATAGTATATCTTTATGTTTGTCACACTGTCTTCTGTTTTTGTGGCCACGGGATCAAAGATTGAGCTTACTCGTAGTAGTTTGCTTGTTGCTGTTACAGTGTAAACATGGCCGCTCCACTAAGAGTGTGTGCCAAGGAGGAACAAAGAGTAGTGATCTGAATCTGCAGAGAACATGCTACCCTCATCGATGGTAACTTGCTGGTGTGCCATTACCATCTCTCAAGCTTTCTGAATTTTCTTGTCAGTGATGGAGGTTGATGGGTGTCCTCCTCCATCCTGTATGCATCCTGCTCCTTCTCTGTAAGTCATGCTTGTTTGGCCACTTTTAATCTCTTTAATCCAATCATACACACTTCTACGCGGTAGTGCACTGTAGCCGAATTGTGTTAAAAACTTCTGATGAATTTCAGACTTACACTTTCTGCCCAGTGAAATCGAATCACTGCTCTTTTTTTTCTCCTTGGTGCTCACTGCTAATGGAGTGGCCATGTTTACACTGTAACAGCAGCAAGAAAATTGGCACAATCAAGCTCAAACTTCAATCACATGACAACAATAGTACCAACTATAAGAACACATGAAGTCAGAATGACATGCCAAAAGATATTTTTTTTCTATTTTTTTTTAATCAAATTTACCCCGGCAAGGCAGTAAAGCCACTAAGACACAAGGAGTTACTAAGTGTGAAAGAATTAGAAAACAGAAACATTACTAAGGAGCAAGAACAATAGAAAAGTAATCAGGAGGACAGTAGATGATGATTGACACTATATTTAAATTTTTGAAAATCAAAGTTGGCCTTCTGGCCAACTTTGATTTTCAAAAATTTAATCTATGGCTGTCAAGTGACAGTGCAAGAAAAGAAACTTAGCATAGAACTTATGGTCCCCTCTAGCCAATTCAACTGCAAATTGATGAAACCTTGTTGCCAATCTAATACTGCACTTAAATTCATAAAGTCTAGGTACCATAGCAAAGAGGTCATCTGAACAATTACCATGAAGGTATTTATATAAAAGATGCAGGGAATAGGAAAGTGACTGAAGCCGAGATGCCAGGTCAGGACCAATAATATTACCAATTATTTGGATTTCCTCAAGAATCTCTAAATAGGAGCACTGTATCATACATGACAGCAATATTCTAAGCATGGGTGAGTGGTAGACGTATAGATATATAAGTATTGTCTAGCAGGAAAGAGTAAACCATCATTCTTAGCAGCTGACCTAGCGATGGATTCAATGTAGTCTTTCCACTTGATATCAGCTGAGAATCTTAGTCCAAAAAGGCACAACGAGTCACTTTCCTGGAGGCTAGCATCAGCCATATTGATAGAAGGCAGAAAAGGGTCTCTCAGATGATTAATAGAGAGCAGTTTAGTTTTAGAGTTGTAAACAAGCCATTCTTTGCCCCAATTAACAACAGACTGTAGGCTGATTGTGAATTCAGTTGCCAATTTGACCTTATCGAATTGATCAGACTTAGTACCAAGACAGGAGTAAATGGTGGTGTTATTAGTGTAGATACCAAGTTGAGAACTGATGTCATCAAGAACATCATTGACAAAAATTAAAAACAAAGAGGGACCAAGGATAGAGTCCTGGAGGGGGACACCTGCATTAGTAAGTTATGGCAAAAATGCAGATAATTTTTGACTTACCTTTGTATATTTGGCAAGAACAGAATTGACAGTTTTACACTCAACTATTTTTTAGGGTAACTTTAACATTCAAAGCTAGAGTGGTTCTTTAGATTGATAGAACATTTATTATCTTCCCATGAATTGGTTTAAACACATAAGTTGAAAGAGTAAAATCATGGAATAGAAAGAACGTAAGAATTCGATAAATGGTACTTTCAATTACCAGGCATTACAAGAATACACTAATTGATGAACTCATTGAGTAACAGTCCCAATAGAATATTTGAAAATGCCATAGGACATATGTGATCATGGCTCTCCACAGTGTCTTTTCTAGTCTCTGAATTTCAATGACTTATTGGCAGATATAAACTTGTTTCCTTCTCAAGAGATTGGAATTCAGAGTTTTTCTTCTCTTAGACTGGTTATTACAAAAGGCTAGAAAGCCCAGTCTACCCTGCCATTTAATCTATGGCTGTCAAGAGAAAAGATTCATGGTTTTCTCAAGGGCATTTGTGTGACAATGAATGCAACAGACAAGCTTAGGATTCAGACTCAGCCTGCCAATGCCACTTTTTGCACTGAGATTCATTACACTCCCCATACGAAAAGAATGATCTGCTCAAGCAAATAAAAGGAGACAAAAAAGTAAAAGAAATCCAATTTTATAAAGTAAACCAGTTGCCCGTATATTAAATACTGCTGCCATATCTGGTCTAATGCTGCTGCTGTACATCTTGAGATTCTTGACAAAATCCAAAAAAAGGATCTGTAATGTAATTAATCCTGACGTGACTTGGCTTCTCTCTGTACATCTTGAGATTCTTGACAAAAATCAAAGAAGGATCTGTAATGTAATCAATCTTGATCAGACATTTCAACCTCAGTAACTTTCTCACCGACATGACATGGCAGAAAAAGCACTAAACGAAAATAGCACAAAGGGTTTGAATTCAGGCAGTAGCTGTTTAAGTACACATTGTACTGTATAATATATTCATTTCTTTCGTTCTTTGAATAACTTTTCCTTCCATTCCTTAATTGAATTTCTTTGTCTTTCTTTCTTTTAATTTCTTTTCATTCTTCTTTTTTCTCATCAAAATCCATGTTGCATATTTATAAATCAACCATTTGTCCATGCATTGAATACTGCTGCCATATCTGGTCTGATGCTCCTGCTGTACATCTTGGGATTCTTGACAAAATCTAAAAAAAGGATCTGTAATATAATCGATCCTGACCAGACATCTCGACTATAGTCACTTTCTCATTGACATGCTGTAGCTTCCTTCGGTCTTTTCTACAAATATTTTCATGACAACTATAATGACTAGCTTTTTTCCCCCCAGCACCCTGACTAGATGAATTTAAGTGTGCTAGTAGAATGGCAACTAATTCCCACAATTTTACTGTTTAAATATCTAAATCCAACTACCACTTCTACTCCAACAGTTTCTTTTCTTGCACTTCCCGCCTGTGGAAGTCCTTTTCATTTTCTTCCTTCTCCAATAACAATCTTCAAAAATTTAAATGCAATGTCAATTGCCATCTTCTGTCTTCCTGAACTATGCTCCTTTTTTGTCTTTTCCTCAATCCTCCCTTTTCTCAGTCTTATCATTCTCTTTCACTTCCTGTAACACCATCCTACATACTAGTGACATTATCACCTTACTTGGGGTGAAATTATTCAAAAAGAAAAAAAAATCCAAGCTTCTTGGCTCCAAAAATAATTAAAACTTCTCCAATATGTATTATTTTTAATTTCTTAAAAAAATTATAATCCCACTATCAGCATATGGGGAAATGTAATTTAAACAAAAACAAAGGAAAATATAATTTCAAATATGCTTTCTCTCATATATATATATATATATATATATATATATATATATATATATATATAAGTGCGATGGATAAATTGTCGTCTAAATTATGATAAATGAGAATAACACTAACATTTCATTTTAACAGATATATTTACCAAGATTACACAAAAATATCTTTAAACACTAAAGACTAAATTTATTCAATAAAATCACCACTGGCTTCAACAATGGTCTCCAGACAACTTTAGAATCTCCTGCAACTCTTCTGGACAGTCTCCTTCTTTAAGTTGGAGAATACTGCCATAATGCCTGCCTTCACTTCATCTTTGGTGTTACAAGGAGTTTTGTTTGTCTCTTGTTCAACTGTACCCAACAAAATAACCAAGGGGTGTGCAGTCTGGGGAGTGATGTGGTTGCAGAAATTGTTTGACAACTGGGTACTCCTGCTTGTGTGGCATGGTGCAGAGTCCTGTTGCCAGACATAGGGTCTTCCAGCAGTCACTCTTGACCCAAGGCAGCAATACCTCCTCAAATCACTTGATGTAGGCCTGTGTTGTGTCTGGGACCCAGTGGGAAGATGAATGGAAGTATAACATTGCCATCACCAGTGATCATTCCAAACACCTTCATAACCACCATTAGACTCATCCAACTCTTCCCAAATCCTCAGCACTGTCTTCAGATTGACACCCAAACACTCAGAAACATTTGTATTGTAGCTACCGGTGTGAATGCTAAGCAGAACAGAATGCAGCTTCCAAATTTCTGACCCTACTATACTGCACTGTTGACAAAATCAAACAATGTGCATATGTGAAATTAAAAATATTAAATGGAAACAATTTACCCATCACATTATATATGTGTGTGTGTGCAGGTATGTAGAAAAATAGGAAAAGAACAAGTTAGGTAAATAATCCAGAGTTCTTTAATATTTTTGTTTTTATTTTTAAAAAACAGTGCTCCATACAGAAGTAGAGCTTAGATTATAATTATTTTTTTACGAAAATATGATTCCTTCGCTACATAAGAGTTCTCATGTTTAAAAAACAAGAGCCGAAACCCTCAATATAATTATTAAAATTAAATTGAATTAAAGTAACAAGCCGTGTTTCATCCTCAAGCAAAAATTTAGGAATAGCCAATCTTGAATAACCAATTTTGAAATTTACGTTTTCGCTTGAGGATGAAACAGGGCTCGTTACTTTAATTCAGTTTAATTTTAATAATTATATTGATGGTTTCAGATCTCGTTTTTGAAACATGAGAACTCTTATGTAGCGAAGGAATCATTTTTTTATAAATATATATATATATATATATATATAAAAGAGAGAGAGAGAGAACTGGAGGGAACAACATCAGAAATGCTGTAAATAATGTTAACAGTTCATCCCGGAGATTCAAAGAGAAATGGATGATGCCAACATTTGAAGATGTTTTCTACTTACTACTGGTCGGTATTCTGCAGGGATTCCTTTTCGACAAAATCGTTTCACTGAAATTTGAAATTAAGAGAGGATGGTAAAAATAATAATAAATAAAGTAAATGAGTTTCTTAATGATAAACGCATACTCAAACACAGGTCCTTGTACAATCATCAAAGTTAAACAATGTCAAGTCTGGTCAATACCTCGATGGGTGATTGCTTGGGAATACAATGTGTTGCAAGCTTGCATGTACAGGTATTATAGATAAGAACTCTGAACTGGAAATCAAAGTGAGGAGTTCCAATTCCAGTTGGGTTTGTTATATTCACTTATGTGCAAATACACTTGGGAATGGTATGGATCCACTTTTCTTTTTGTATTGTAAGAATAATTCTTTTTCCTGTACTGAATGCTGGACACTCAGCTCAAAGATGAGTAAGAGACCTCAGGCAACAAAAATGTGGTTCTACAGAAAGTTTCTGAGAATACCATGAATCAAACATGTGAGCAATGATGAGGTTTTAGAGAAAATGGAATCAAAAAGCAAACTTAACATCAGGAAGAGATAATTGAAATTTCTGAGCCACAATGAGGAAGGAGTGCTTGGAAAATCTAATACTCACAAGACAGATTGAGAGCAAAGAGGGGTAGAGGAAAACCATTCATAACATACTTGATGAGCTTAGGTAGATTGGTGGCAGAACAGGATTTAGGAGAAATAATGAAAAGACAAAATTTATTAAGATCTAGAAAGGACAGGAAATTGTGGAGAGCCATGATTGCCAACATCCTGCTTGGACACTGTTATGAAATATCAGTCCTCCTCTATGGCAGTGAATGCTGAACAATCTCCTCACAGATGAAGAGACTTGAAGCAACAGAAACGTGGTTCTACAGAAGGATGCTGAGAATACCATGAACTGAATATGTGAGCAACAACAAAGTTCTAAAGACAATTTCGACAAGGACACTTATACTTAAAAATAGGAAGAGACTGTTGAAATTTCTGGGGCAGGAAAGAGGGCTTGGAAAATTTGATACTCACAGGATAGATTGAAGGTAAGAGGGCCAAAGGAAAGCAACACACAACCCAACTGGTAAGCTTGAGTGAACGGACAGTTGAGAACATTTTGGGAGAGATGGCAAAAAGACAAAAGTTACTAAAGAAATTGTGGAGAGGCACGATCACCTACATTCCAAGGAGACATGGCACAAAAAGGAAAAGAATATTGCATTTACTATTTTTTGCAAACAATGATTTTTTTTCCCCCAGATACAAGTCCTACTGTTTAAACCCATGGCTGCAGGTAGGAGATGGATTCAAACCTTTCCCAAAGGTATTTGCACATAAGTGAATGCAGTGTAACCAGTTGGAATTCAAACTCGACCATTTTCTCATTCTGAGCCATTATCTATGACACCACCCACACATCCGGAAGCAGGAGGATATAGTAAGTAGCCTACTTGGTATATTTACATGGAAAGAAGAATGGGTCTTATTTAGAGCAACAAAATGCAGAAAGTTATGGAGAGCCATCATCATCGACCTCCTGAAAGTCTGTTAAAACAAAATTTACTAAATATTGACCTCAGCTGATTCAGAAGGAAGTGACTCACAAGCATTTAACCTCATGTAGATTTATATTAGCTGATCTATTTAAAAGAGCAATAAAAGTAGAAATGCTATCACAGCTCTTAATAATAACAATTCGACCACCTATAAAACCATTGGGTTTTCTTTTAAAAGTAGTTCATGATACAAAATTATGAGGTAACAAGTCAATTTTACATTTTAATTTGTATTTAAAAAAGGTTTATTGTTCCACTGGGTTTCATAGAACTTGTGACACATATAGCCTCTTCACCTTTCAAGTAGTTGTCTATAAAAAAAATGTTCTAATGTAGTGTATAGAATTGAATAAACGTATGCTGTATTATACATGTTTAAAATTATCAAAATTATAATGTGTTATAAATGACTTATTTTTCACACATATAATAGCTGGAATATTATATGCAAGTGTTTGTTTATATACACAGATTGATATAAGAATATGTATTAAAAGCAAATACTGAATTTCCCATTTAAAATGCCATAAAGACTGTCATAGCTCAAGAACCACTTGTCTAATTTTAATGAAATTTGGTACTCCACTTGACAGGGGTTCAGGGTACAATATGCCCCTAAATTGGTTGGGGTATTATGTATTGTTTACATTGTATTTCAGGAACACACACATACAAGATCAGAGATTAAGTATTTTTATAGATAATAATAAAAATACATACACACTGAAAATATATTTTATTAAATACACTCATGAACAAATCGAAACTTCTTTTTTTAGGATTGACTGAATAATATGTCATGATTAACACCAAGAAAAATTTCATACATATTTTCAAGGAAAATAAGCGATTTCTTAATCCTGCTTGAGTCACATAAGGTGTTTTGTTATACAAAAAAATTTTAAGTACTCATAATTCCTAGTTAGTAAGTTGTTTCTTTTGCTCACTCCCTCTACTCTCCTGATACAGTGAGGGTGTGTAGCATGCAATGTGGTTCAGTTATCAGAGGCAGACATTGTCTTGCCTTCTTTGTGGTGTCCTGTCACACCATTTGACTAACGATAGTGTAAATGCTGCTTTCCTAAGTGTTGGGGTTACTAATGTAAATGGTGTTTTGTTGAAAAGATTAATTTGGTTGCGTATTGAAGAGCATTTAACATTTATACATTTTTTAAAATCAAGGAAAAACAATGGAAAACCGATTTGTGTTTCAACGATTAAACATATATATTAAAATCAATAACAAATACAAGGTAATTTGTGTAATGTGTGAATAAGGAGAAAAAAGTAGTTTCCTTTTATCTGTTAGTTGAATTAGGAAATTTAATTAAGCAAGTTTTCTGAATATAATGTTCAGAGTTCTGTGTTAAAATAGAATGTGTATTCAGAAGATCATACAGTTGTGTGTTATGTAACTAACAGAGTTGTTGCAACTTGGCTTGTACACAAAGAACTGATGGTGTATGAAATTCAAGTTCTGTGTCTCTGTGTGTGCATGCGTAGTGAGTAGTATGAATAACATGTGTGAGTAGTCGAGTTCTACTGCCTTTAACTCTACTGTTCTGTACTGGTTAATTTGGGAATGAATCTGAACTTATATTACTATCGGTAGGCTCCCAGCACGAACGCGGGATAAATTTTGAAAGAACACGAAAAATATCCGATTGGATGAAAAAGTAACCAATAGGTGATTTTATAACAAAAGCATGTTTGTGAGTTAACGGTATGAAAAATTCAGTGTGGTGAATGTGATCAGTAAATTGTCCTGTGATATTTAGTATTTATTATTTGACCAATCACAGTTGAGAAAAGGCGTGGCAACATAGTAGTAATCACTACAATAGTAAGTTTTCATATATATATATATATATATCTGTATTTTATTCCTCTTCAGTCCTGTAATTGAGTTTAGCTAATGTAATATCTTTCTATATATTGTGGCACTTTTTGATAAATGAAACTTTTCTCTATTATTATCTTGGCTTGTTTCACCTACAATTTACAACAGAGGTTTATGTAATAAATTTATCATAATTTTCATTTCAATAAATGATTATAGTGCTACAATCATTCTGCTAGAAAAAATAACACAGTTGGCAATCTCTATTATATGAAATGGACAAAGCCTGACAATTATTTTAAGACACTTTTTCTATAAAAAGAACGTATAATGTTTACTAGCAGTAGAGCCCGGCGTTGCCTGGGGATGTAACAGTAAGAGATAGATCAAGTATCGACCATCATAAAGACTGAAAAATAAAATTGACAAAGATTATTGTTTAAGGTTGACGGACACGCATGTCTTAATAAGTTTTTTTTTTTTTTTTAATTGGTCAAACCCAAATTCAAACAAAACATTGTTTACAATTGTTATGAGTCTATCGATTGGTGAATAGAATTTTATTATAAACAATTGTCTTGTAAATGGAATTTTAAAGCATTCTGAATGTAAATAAAAGAAAAAAGTGTGCAAGACAATAAGAAATACTACCTGCCGAAAAAAAAAAAAAGTGGATGTTTGTTTTATCGGCTGAAAATGTAAGAAATCCGATCCCATAGATAAAGGAACACACACACACACACACACACACACACACAAACACACAACCTGGGTTTTTAACCTAAGTCACTCCACGGAATCGCTAAAACATAGAGCATAGTCTGATGAAAAAGACGCCAAAGTTTATGAAAACAAAATTTTATCGTCAAAATGCTTATGTTTTTATGAAGAGGATAGACTAGATTTTTTTTAATTATTTTTAAAAATTTTTCCATCTTTTTAGAATATTCTAAATTTTGATTTAAAAACCTTGTTTCTCTTTGTCACAACAAGGGTGGTAAATAACATAGATAATTTTAGCTGCTTTTTTGTATTTACACACATTAATTTGGAAAATCTTGCAAAAATAAAAATAATTGTCAGATGTTAATGAAACTTTCAGAAACTATTCACAGATGATCGAAATTATTATAAATATGTTTTTTTTATTAAAGTCATGGCAGAAATATTTTTTTTATATTTATTAAGACCCCATAACTAATTTTATGAAAAACTCTAGAAATTCAAGACCATCGGTTTTAGTGATTACAATAGTTAAAAGCACAAGGCTTTGAAGAATGCAAATCATGTTTTTTTTTTTTTTTTTTAACGTACCTGAAAATCAGCTGTGAATTGTAACATACAAAACTCAATAAAACAAATATATTATTTAGTTTCAAATGCTTTTATTTGTTTTAATTTGTTTTTATGAATATGGACAATATTTTCTGAAAGCAAAAAATTTTTTCAATGAAAATTGAATTTTTAATACAATTATTTCTTATTTCTTTAATTTTAAAAAGATTTTTAAAAAAATTTTAAATTGAATTTTTAAAAATATTTTAACATTAGTTAAAAGCAACATCAACCTTTCAAAATGTCCGTGTGAGATTGTCTAGAGCTTTGAAAATTGTATAATTTGGACCAATCAGATTAGCCATGGTAATTAAGAAAAGTAATTTTTGTGTTTATAGTCGGACAGTAATTATCAAATACGGAAGACCAACCAGAATACAATTTAGTTGCATTATTTGAGTTCAGCATTGTTCTCCGCTGTTAAGCCCTTTTACTTTTTGAAAAAACACGTATGGAGAAGTTAATTTGAGTTTTCAATTTCAACTGAGAAGGGTACCTACAAGTAACAGTATCATCTTATGAAATTTAACTACTGCTAAACTTTTAATTTATATGATCTTATTTTTATATTAATCTCAGTTATGACATTTTTCCATAAATGAAATATCAAAATTAATAATAAAATGAATGGAAACACAAATAACACAGTAAAATGTAATAAATATACATAAAATTATAGTATTTTATGTACACTTCTGATAAAATTTCATAAGAAAAGTACCTAAATTAATTAGATACCTTTTTCTTATGAAATTTAATCTCACTATTAACAGTCTTATTTTTAATTTCTTTATATTTTCCATAAAGCATCGTAAACATAAAAAATGAAAGCTAAGTACAAAAAAAAAAAAAAAAAAAAAAATTAGAGCGCTGAAAGTTTTCCTTAAAAGTAACACGGTAAATAATTTGTTCACTTAAATAATTTCACTTCCTTCCATCCGTGAAAAGAATTCTCCTCCGTAAGTTATCTAAACGTCATGAATGTGCCTTTCATCAATCGTTAAGCGACGTGAAAGGTTATGACCTGCTTTGTTTTATTTTCAAATTACATTTTTTTTGCAGAAGCTAAGTTAAGCTTGGTTCAAAATATTTTAAATAAACAGTATAATTTCTGTTTTTATTAAAATCAGTTTTGAAAAAATGATAATTGATTTTAAAAGAATATCAAAGTAAGATTTTAATCTTTTTATCAAATCGAAAAAAATGATTGAAAATGATTGATTATCTGCCCTTTTTTTGACCAAAAAAAAAAAAACAATATTTTTAACGAAAATTTCAGACGTGCTAGGAACGATTAAAAATGTAAAAAAAATACCCCCAAAAAATACTTTGATCTTTCCTCTTTAATAATAATATGAACATTAGACGATAAAATTTTGTTTTCATCAAGTTATTTTTTTTTTCATCATGCTATGCTCTTTTGTTTACATTTTCGTGGGTGAGTTCTCCCCTTTCATTCACACGATGTGTCTTAATCGTGTTTTCAAATTGATTTTATTAAAAAACAACTGTATTTTTCCCATTTTCGGCCCCGTTAGAACCACCACAAGGTAATTTTATGTAGTCCTGTGAAGTTTTGTTGAAATCGGATAAAAAATGTAGGAAATTCGATCCAACATATAAACGTTACAGACACACACACACAATCTGCGTTTTATAATAAGTAAGATAAGTTCTCTTTAAAAAATATAATTATATCTTCAGTTCTGTGTTAATTTTTACAGCAGAATGATAATAGTTTACATAATTGTAACACTATAAGCATTTTTGTACTGGGGTGTATAAACACCACAGGTAACTATCCATTTTTGGAAGTCCAAGGTGACTAATGCAGGGTTAACAGTAATTCTCATGGTGAAAATTAATGGCATTCATTGACCGAACAATTAGCATTACTGACAACTGTTATCTATAAAATAGGTTTCTTAACTCCACAAAGTTATCATTCTCTCTAATATTCATGGGATTTTGGCTTGTTTTACAGCATATCAACCTCAATGAGTTATTTAATGCCAGCAATATTTTTATTGCTGGTAATAATTTTTTTTTTTTTACAAAGTATTTCTGGTATTAAAACCTATTTTTACACTTTAACAGTGTTTTGACACCAGTTTGGGGGTTAACTATTTACCCATAGCTAAGACCCTAACAGGTGCTACCACACAAAGTCAGGGTGAACCTGGGAACATCAGCAATTAAGAGGTGGTTTCATGCTGCTCAAAACCTCCTGATGAGAGGCCTTTGCTGTTGGATATAGTTTATTGTCTTACCCAGGATGCAGTATTGATGGGAGTTTCCTTCCTGACCTATTTCATTTAATGTTGTGCAGATTGTCAACGTCTTGATCATGTTATTATTTTCTATTAAAGTGCTTCCCATTTTAGTTCTTGGAAGTCTTCAAGTGATGCGGTTTTGGTAATTTGGTAAAGTTCTTTGTGATTCTTTAAGTCTATGAGTTCTGATGAAAAGTATTCTTTTTTAAGACCTAGAGATTAATTGGCTTGAAGTCATTTTTAATCCTTGATCTGTTAAAGTGGCTGTATATAGCTGACAGTTTAGAGATTTCTGAACGAGTTAGATGCCGGCAATGGTGGCATCCTACTCGTCCACCATGCATGACATTCATATGAAAGTTTAGATGCAACAAGGCTTTTTAAGAACATGACTAGAGTTATTAGGTTAATATTTTCACTTTGTGACAATAGAAATTTCTAGGGCATATAATGAAGAAAGAGGGTTTGGAGAATTTGACACACACAAGGTATATTAAAAGCAAGAGAAACAGGGGGAGGAAGCGAATAACCTTCTTGTATGTCTCATATTGCTTCAGGATGTTAGGGATCATGGCTCTTCACAATTAAATGTCCTTTGTAGCATTTAATAAATTTTGCTTTTCTGACATCTTCCAAACCATGCTCTGACATCCATTCACTCAAATTCAACAGATAAATTATGTGTTGTTTTCTCTCTCTTACCTTCAATCAATCCTTTGAGTATCAAGTTTTTCAAGCCCTCTTTCCTCATTATGTATCCTAGAAATTTCAACTATCTCTTTGTGAGGTTAAGTATAAGCATCCTTCTTGTTACCCTCGTCTCTAGAACTTCATCGTTGATCACATTCAGTTCATTGTATTCCCAGTAAACCTCTGTAGACCCATGTTTCTGCTGCTTCAAATCTTTTTCATCTGTGTGAACACTATCATTCACTGCCATATAGGACTGATATTACATAACAGTTCAGCACACTTTTTTATGGGGGGGTTTCTAGCAATATTTTCCTGTTTTTCAGTACTTTGCTTAGCTTTTGAAAGGCATCTTTCACTATCCCAATGCTTCTTCAGATTTTAGTGTCACACTTTCCGTCCAATGGTAATACGCTTCCCAGATATCTAAATTGTTACAACTTTTTGATTTTGGTATCTCCAGTTTGTAATTTGCATATTGGGTTGTCCCTTTTGCTAACAACTATGCATTCCATATTCTTGCAGTTGATGTTTAGTCCTTTCTTCTCGCTTTCCTTCACTAGCTTCTGTATGAGTTTTTGTAGTTTCTTTTCTTTTTTTGCTATCAATACTGTGTCAGCTACAAATCTAGTGTTGTTAAGACTGTGGTTGCCAATAATGAATCCTGGTAGGACTTCTAATTCTGCCAGAATCACCTTGTTGTCTAGGTTGAAAAGGTCTGGTAAGATGCATCTTTGTCTTAAACCCCTTTTTATTTTTGTACAGGGTGTTTCAAAAAGAATACGCCAAAATCATCACGTGATATGTCAAAAATGAAAAAAATTACAAACCTCTAGCACGAACACGTGTTATATATACATTCAAGTTTCATTTCATGTTTTATAAGTGCTCAATGTGGCCACCACCGGCAGCGCGGAAAACATCAAGCCGATATGAGAATTCCTCCCAAACGCGCCTCAGCATGTCACGTGTTGATTGCAGCTGTTATTCGATCCTTCAATTCATCGATACTTGCTGGAAGTGCTGGAACATAAACTTGGTCTTTAACATAAGAAAAAGTCACACACAGTGAGGTTTGGAGATCTGGCAGGCCAAGCACAGAGAGCAAGGTCTTTAACACCTCTCCTCCCAATCCATCGCTGAGGCACGTTTTCATTCAGATAAGCTCTAAACCCAGAGATGCCAATGGGGTAGTGCTCCATCTTGCTGAAAAATGAAGTCATTCGAATCTGCTTGCAGTAAAGTGAATAGCCATTTTTGGAGCATTTCGAGATAGGTTTGACCTGTTTGTAGCTGCAGCGAAAGTTATACTAACGACAGTGGTGAGACTGACATCCAATCAAACTTTGATAACTACTCTATCAAATAACCACTGATTCAGTCCACTACAATGCTATAGATCTGAAAAAACAGCGTAATGATTTTGGCGTATTCTTTTTGAAACACCCTGTATATTTACTGAACTCATTTTCTATCCAACTGCAGATGGTTTGCTACCAGTACAGGTTCTGGTTTATTCTAATATCCTTCTTGAATATATCAATATTACGTAGCAATTCCAACAGTTATAACATATCAAATGGAAATTTGTAAATGTGTAGCAGAACAGGGATTATGAGATATAGCAAAGAGACAAACCTTACTAAGAGCAACAAATATAGGAAGTTGTAGAGAACCATGATAACACATATCCCGAAGGAACAAGTCATATAGAATAAAAAGCATTTTACAGTGTTGGACAAAACTACACCCAATAAAAACTATATTATGTTCAATTTCCTTATATCCTAGACCAGGGGTTCCCAACCATTTTTGTGCCCTTGCCCAGTTTCACATGAAAAAATTTCCACTGCTCATCTGAACAGTAAATATTCAAAAGTATACCAAAATTTTTTGGTAAAAGTTTGTTACTGGTTCGTAAACAGACTTTATTATGTAATAAAAAAAAAATATCTAAGGAGATAATAAATAATGTTTGCTTATGCAGTGGCAGTTGCTGCTACTACAGCATTAAAAAAAAAACAGAAGCAACCCAGACCATTGAAAAGTATATAGGAAATACCAAAATATTCCTTGTTTGTGGGAGATGTTTATAGCTTATTTAGGAATGTGACCCAATTATTCCTATTAGTTCATATAAATTATGACATGGACAAAGTCCGACAATTATTTTAAGACATTTCTATGTTTATACATTCTTTTTATAGACACAAATATTTAAGTAAATGCTCTGTTTATAATAAACAGTATTAATAACATTTACCAGCCTGAATGTCTGAGAAATTTTCATACAAAATATTTGTCCTCCAACAGGAATTGAACCTGTATCCTGTAACCGTCATATAGCCTAACGTGACTTAACCAATTGGACCACAGAGGATTGTATGGTTAGCGAGGTCAATTTTACTGCTTTTAAATTAAAATCTTTCATGAATCTCTCACGTACGTTCATATCTGCTCAAAGCGTATGCAAATGTAAACAAATGACGTCTCACATTATTACTCTCCTGCACCTTATATGCCATATGTAGGTCTAAAATTACAATAGTTAGCCGAAATTATCTACCTGGCAACTCCTATTAGCTTAGACTTTAGAGTAACTTTTACATACATATTGTCATTATTTAAAAGGCTATTAAGCAGATTAAAAGTGTTATTGATAATATTCATTATATTACTTTCATTTTGTTAATTCCTTATTAATATTAGATTTTCACATGCAAGTCTAAGTATATTTTTGATGGATTCATTGATTTGTTTTTTATGACTTATCAACCCTTTACAGGTTATTTAAAGCCAGAAAATATTTTCATATTGTAAGAATTTCTTTTTTTGTTTTGAGATAATAATGGTTTTAGTGATACAAGTCTTTTTAATCAACACTTAGATGGAGGGGAGGGGAAGAAGTGAATTTTTACCTTACCCAAGGGTATATTGCATGCGAGTGAATATAACAAACCCAACAGGAATTTGAACTCAGCTCACCGATTAACAATTTTAAGCCATTATCCATTACATCATTCAAGCTTACAGTACCTGCTATTCCCAAGTGGTTACCCTTTCTAAGTACTGACCAGGCTTGATGTTGCTTAACTTTGGTACGTTATGGAAACTGGTGTTTCAATGTTATGGGACCATAAGCCCATATAATCTTTTTTTTTTTTTTACTATTATTATGTTAATATGTAGTAATTTTGGGATTGGGATCAGTTTATTACGTTACGTCATGATAGTTCTTTCAAAAAGACTTCAACATCTGCAAAGTTCTTGCATGTAACAAAATTCATAAGATTTGGTGCTCAAACCTTCCATCCTCCAAACATTTCAAAAATTGATTGAACCAGTCCTATATTATCGATCAGAAACTTGGACATTATCTGCTTGTCTTGAAAGACGACTGGATGGAACATATACAAATCTACTTAGAAAAATCCAGAACATCAGTTGGGGATCCCATGCAACACATAACACAATTTACAGGGAACCGAGACCGATCTCTTTTATGCACAAACAAAAACAATTACAGGTTGCTGGCCATTGTCACCGAGCGGACAGGGAAATCATCTCATCCTTACTCCTATGGCATCTTTCAGGAAGTGTCTAACAAAAATTGACTTTCCCAGGCCCTATAGCTCAGGATTCAGGATTGGACATTGGGGAACTGTGGACAGCAATGGAGTACCGAACAATGTGGAAAGGGATTGTCAATGGAATTCAGACCAACCATAGGGAGGTCGAGGTCAAAGGATGATGATGATTACTTCATCATATAACACCCCCACTTTATGTCCAGTAAAATCACATTAATACTATTTTCTTGTTGCCATAAAAAATTATATATTTTAAGTCCTTACTATAAGATTGTTATGTATAATGTTTAGTTAAAATCTATGCATAAATAGTCTTTAAGTAAATACAGTTAAAGACTATAGTTATCACCTTCAACTACATTTTCCCCAATTATTTACGTTGAATTCTCACCTTCAAACATTTTGGAATGGTCCAATATTGTCAGACAGTTGGGCATGCAAGAGAGATCGAGTTGTCTTACTTGCACTCACAAGACTACAAAGTTACAAAGTATACCTGAATGTACATTGAAACATTACCCAAATTGCCTGTAAGTCTTGCTTGCTAATTAGTTACTGATAACCTACAATCATGGATTTTGAATTACCTTCAACTTGTTTATCTTGAAATCATCCAATGTGCAAGATTACTTTCTAGCTCTCGTATGCGTTGCTTTATCTCTCATATGACAGACATACAAAAATATATAAATAGATATAAGGGTTAGTTTACTTTCTCTTGCAAGATATACAGTGTTCATGTGTGTATAAGCAAGAGAAGGGAATTTGTTTTTTGTCTATATTTCCAAGATGAGATATACTAACTATTTACATCGTTCAGACTGTTGACCACATCAGGAGAGGTGAACAAAAAAACTGAAACTGAGATATCCATAAAAGGCATGGCACGTGGAATTAGAAAAAAAAACTACCCCTATGGATTAAATAAAAGTTTCGGTTTGAAATTCTAACATATCACCTGAAGAAAGTTGGAGCATACAGCGGCCAAAACATTGTGAATATGGCAATAAAGAAGAGGATAACAGTTTGAATGATGTAGTTTAAATAAATTAAAAAATTTTTCTAGAATTATTAATAATGCCATGTGTTATGGGACCTTACCCATAATAAGAAAATGGACTATTCTATACATAATAAATACTGCACCTCAAAAGGAAGCAGAGAGTTCAGTCTGAAGTCTGGAGTGAAGTCTGTCAGGAGTCTGTCAGTCAGAGCGAGCGAGTCAGTCAAGTCAGAGGTAGTCCAAAACAGAGTCACGTTCAAACAATTACTACTAAACCTGATTGTTCATACTAACACTTTCTACTTCTCTGTATATATTCCTGTTCGTAATATATCTGTGTTATTCCATATCCGTATTCGAGTTCTTCTTTATTGGTTCTACCTTGGGCTATCACCGTGGTACAAGGAACTGGACCATAACACCATGTCTCTTCAGGATGTTGGTAAACATGGCTCCTCACAGATTCCTTTTCTGGGAACTGGCACACATGCTTTGAAAAGTGTAATTTCCCGTTGCCCTCACCATGATTTGGAATTCAAAGTTTTCATTCTCTTAGACTAGTTGTAATGCAAGGCTAGAGAGTTCAGTCTACCCTGCCATTTAGCACATAGTTGAAAGGGAGAAGAAATGGATTTATGACTCCCTAAAAAGGTGTTTGTGCAAAAGTGATTGCAACAGACTGGCCTGAAATTGGAACACAACTCAACAATTCCATTGTCCATCGTCATTCATGTGCAGTGTGTCTAGGGAAGTAAACCTGCCGAAGTCCATCCCTCTCAGATGAAGCAACAGTCTTGAAGGCTCTCTTTGGTCACAAAGACTGATTGATTTCAGTCTAGGAAGCCCTCTGCTCAACGATGCCTTGTCATCAGCAGACTGACATCATACATATTCTATCCACTGTACTAGACAGCTGCAGACCCTACCAAGAATGGAATCTGCTCTTTGATAGGCCTTGCTTTTAATACTGTTGATTGGTTAAGCACCTTCTCATCAGTAAAGCCTAGTAAGGGGAGCCAATTTAGTATCTGATGACCTGGCCATATAGTTGTTAGTACTCTGTTACATGGTACAAACATGACTTTTAGAGTAACCGGACATAAACTTACATACTGAAATTAATAAAATTACTTTTTTTTTTTTTTTTTTACATTTCTAGAAGAAAGTAACATTTCATATTGAAATTTGTACAACAGATTTTTTTTTATTTAGTTTTATATAAAACCTTTTTAAGAAGTAAATAAAATTTTAAGATTTATGAATTTCTAAGTTTTTACATATTCTGTCAACTTAATTATGAAATGTTTTCTAAGTGAGAGCTACTATTTCCAGTTTGTGTATTAATTCCTACACTTGTACAATAATGCCCAACATGAGATTTTGAAAAGTAAAAGAAACTTACTTTTCCTGTTGTGTTTTACTTTTGTTTTGTCTTGCATTTCTGACCCCCATCTTTGATTTCTCCGATTTAAAATGGGAAGGTAGCTGGATATGAACTCTTCATGCAGTCTTTGGTCAAAGTCTTCATCATGTTCGAAACCATATTTATCGACATTGCTAAAACAGAAAACAAAACAAGACAAACAGAATTAATTATAATAGAAAAAGTGCCTAAGCACAGCACAACAGCAATAAAAAGACAAGGAAACAACAAAACAGTGAACCAACAACAACCAAAAAAAAAAAAAAAAAAAAAAAAACAAAAAAAAAAAAAAACAAAAAAAAAAAACAGAGCCAACAACAGCCAAAAAAAAAAAAGAAACAAACAAAAAAAAAGAAACAACAGAAACAATAACAACAAAAAAAAAAAAAAAAAAGCCAACAAAACCAAAAAAAAAAGCCAAACAAACAAAAAAAAAACAGAGCCAACAACAAAAAAAAAACAGAGCCAACAACAACACAACAACCAAAAAAAAAAAACAAAAAAAAAAAAAAAAAAAAAAAAACAAAAAAAAGAAACAGAGCCAACAACAACCAAAAAAAAAAAAAAACAAACAAAAAAGAAACAGAGCCAACAACCAAAAAAAAAAAAAGAAAAAAACAAAACAAAAAAAAAAAAAACAAAAAAAGAAACAACAACAACAAAAAAAAAAAAAAAAAGAAACAAAACAACAACCAAAAAAAACAAAAAAAAAAACAACCAAAAAAAAAAAAAAAACAAAAAAAAGAAACAACAAAAAAAGACAAAACTAAAAAAAAAAAAAAAAAAAAAAAACAAAAAAAACAGCAAAAAGTAAAAAAAAAAAAAAAAAGAAAAAAAAAAAAAAAAAAAAAAGTGAAAAAAAAAAAGAAAAAAAAAAAAAAAAAAAGTGAAAAAGAAAAAAAAAAAAGTGAAAAGAAAAAAAAGTGAAAAAAAAAAGTGAAAAGAAAAAAAAAGTGAAAAGAAAAAAAAAGTGAAAAGAAAAAAAAAAAAGAAAAAAAAGACAAGAAAGTACAACTGAAAAAAAATGAAAAATTCTAAACAAAAAATAAAAACACAAAACAAAAATAAAAAAACAGATTTCTTCATTCTAAATTAAAAGCTTAGAGTCTTACCAAAAGAAAAAAATATTTGTTTAATATCCAAATAAACAATGCCGATGTCTATTTACTGCAAGCTTGTCATGAAATTACATGCAAAGAAAAAAAATTAAAAAAAGTTTTTTTTTCATTATTCTAGATTTTAAATGTACCATCCAAGAATACATGCCATTAAGATTTGAACTGCAAGGAAATATTATTTTAGTTGAGAAAAGTATTAGAATAATCCAGAAGTTCTACTAAGAACAAACCTCATCTGTGTATCGATGACAAATGAATTCAGTAAATATGCAAAATTAGAAAATGACATAAGACAAGTATGCGTCTTCTCACCAGATTTATGCAACAAGGTTTTCCTAAAGAGCTGGAGACCTTACTGCGATTTATTATTGGTGGGCACAATTTTAACAACATAAGGTATGCCTGAATATACCACATCGATAGCAGACACAGAAAGAAAACTTCAGGAACTTCTAGACAAGTTAGTAAAAGAAAACAAGACAAATAGAACTAACCATCAATTGTAAGAAAGTGGTATGTATGGTTGTCAGCAAGAGAAATAACCCAAAATGCAAGAAATGAAATGGAGATGTCAATATCAAACTGGTTCAAATATCTTGGAAAGTGGTTGATGTAATGGAATGTCCCACACTCCTTATCGTGTATGTGGACTGACTATATTAGTAGCTATATATAGTGAGCACAGGGGTTGGCCCTTGTTTTCTAACTAGTTTCTGCATGTTGGACGAGTGTTTGCTGCTTCAGCTAAGTGTTAGATTTTATTTTATTTTGCTAAAAACTTTTTGGATTTTTTCAGTTTTTCTTTGCCTTTTCATTTGTGCAATTAGATTTATGTTTTTTTTTCTTTTCCTTTTTGTTTATTTCCTTTTGTTTATTTTTAATCCCCCCCAACAGTTTTATATTTCATTATCCTTTCTGTTTTTACTCTACTTTTTGAATTGCTTATTGTCTTTGGTTGTCCACATTTTTCTTCTGTTTTATTTTGTTTGTACTTATTGAAAAAAAAGTTAAAGAAAAAAGAAAACAAACCAAAAAAAAGAGAACAATTTATTCGTTTGGTCTCGGCCAAAGCTGGCAGAAGACATAAATATAAACACTTCAACACCAGTGTTACCAGAAAAAAGTGCATGGGCTGATAATAGGCCAGTTAAAAAAAAATGCCACCTATTATGTCAACCAAAGAGACAAATACAAGAATTTGTTTAAAGGAAACGAATTCCTTACGATGCATGAAGCACTAGAAGCAGTCAACACACGAACGATATCCCTGCTGACTTCTGACTCGGAAATTAATTGGCGTCAGCAGGGAAGCAATGGAAGACACTTTGAAAGTGTTAAATATCAATCCAAAGGTGCTGGCAAGTAGGACAAATGCTTTGTGGGACATCCTCCTACAAACAGAACAACAGGTGAAAGAACTGGTGGGCAGTATCCTGAACACCAAGGATTTACGCCTCCAAACAGAATACATGGGCACCCAGAGGACTAAAGTGACCATCCATGGGGTGCCAGTGGATATCTGCCCAGATAGAATGGGGGCATTTTTTACAAAATTTGGAAAGGTGAATGAAGTCAAGGTCCTCAGGTTTGTTGGTTGGATTTTATGGCATATCAACCACTGTAGGTCATTTAATGCTAAATTTATTTTTTTATATATATATATATATATATATATATATATATATATATATATACATAGAGACACATACACACAGTACTATTAAATGTATAGCTGGCAACATTATTTTTTCAAAACATTATCAGAGGCCTTGCTGTTGGATGTAGTTTATCGTCATACCCAGGATGTGGATGTAGTTTATCATCATACCCAGGACGTGGGTAAGGTCTGGAAAAAACTGGAAGTTCACTATTTGCCCATAGCTGGGACCCTAACAGGTGCTACTACCACGGTTCAGGGTGGACCTGGGAACACCAGCAATTAAGAGGTAGTTCTATGCTCCTCAAAATCTCCTGATCAGAGGCCTTGCTGTTGGATGCAGTTTAACATCATACCCAGGACGGAAGGTCCCCAGGAGCAAGGAGGGAATTGCCACTGGGGATATGGAGATATCGGTCACAGTGAACAGGAAAAACTTTAATGAAATCCCCAATATCCTGACCGTGTTGTTGGGCATGTGGAGCCTCAGGGGCACATGGCTAAGGAGTGCCCTGGGAAACATACACAATCTCCACCTCAGCTAGCAACAACAGCAGCAGTCAGAACGCCAGGAAAGGAGGGAATATCGAAGACCAATGAAGGGGAGTGGAAGGAGGTGAAAAACCGGAAAAATACGAGTGGACTGTCCCCTTCAAAACGGGAAGTTGCTCAACAAAAGCAGCAACCAACACAGCAGGAGCAGCAGGAAAAAAAAGTAAACAGCCCCAAAAGGAGGTGCAGACTCAAAAGAAGGGGCAGCAACAACAGCAACAACAACAGAAAGAGAAACAGAAAGAGAAGCAGCGAGAGGACACACACCAACAAAGGTGGACAAAATGCCTCCACTTCTGGGCAACATCTCTGAAAAGGTCCAGGGATTAGGAACAGGAGGAACCAGCGCAAAGGCACTCTGGCTGTAGTAGGGCAGAAAGAGTCATGGACAAAACCAGGTCACTCTCCGTCCCTGCTTCGCCAAGAGAAGATGAAGAATACATAGTAAAAACAAGGAGTCTCTCAGCTTCTCCTGCCTGTGTTCCCTCCCGCTCTTCGTCCAATTCTTCCCTTAGTTCTATTTCCACACCCCCTCATACATCTACTTCTTCCCCTCCTCACACCTCAAGGGAGAAGAAGAAAAAGAAACTCTTTCTCAGCCCGGAGGAAATCTGTAGAGGAGACAGGGACAAAGCAAAGAAAGGCCTGTCAAAACAAAAAAGGGCCCTTTTAGGGCTTCTATTAAAAATGGATACTATTGATGGCAAGTCAGTCGAGAATCCCAGGAATTTCCCCACACACACCAGGAGTCATTACCCTTATGAGGGATACTGGTGGATACCTCAAGGTATGGAGCCATACCCTAAAATAAGGGTGTTTGAATTGGACAATGCTAACTAGAAAAAGTGAGACATTTTTGTTCTGGGAGGGTCCCTGTGTTGCTCCATCCCTCCTTATATAGGGCAATTAAGTTAACATGCCCCACAGATGTTGGCGGCATTGTCCTGGATGGTCAGATGATGACAGAGTTTAGAAAAGGAAGCCTGGGACAATCCGTCAGGGTCTTATCCACTATAGATTTCTGGCCTGTATGTGAGTAGGTCTTTTTCTTTTCTAACTTTTCTATTTTTTCAGGCCTAATCGGTGTCTATCAAGATTAGGTCAGTTTGAATGTGAATGGCTTGAGGGATCGAGCAAGGCTGCTCGCCTGCTCCGTGATCTCATCTTTTGGCGTGGATGTCGCTACAATCCAAGAGACCCACTTTGTTTGCAACGTCAATGCTTGTGTGCTGTCTGATGACTTTGTTGTTTAATCAGCATATGGGAACTGACAGGCCAGAGGAGTCTCTTTGCCAGTGAAGTGTACTCTTGATGCAAAGGTAGACCTTGTGCATACCGATGCCGAGGGCCGGTTGATCGTGGCTGATACTGCCGTGAAAAGTGGTTCGTTTCGGGTCATTGCCGTTTATGTGCCCAACAAGCAGGAGGAGCAGGTTTTGTTTTTTCGGCGGTTGAGGCTGTTCCTGGTGGATTCAACATGCCTAGTTTTAATGAGGGACTGGAATGCCATTCTGGGCCCCAAGTTAGACCAGGGGTGGGGTGCTATCGGGAGAAGGGGCGATCATAGCCTGGTTGATCTGACCAACAAATTTGGTCTCATTGATAGATACCGGGTCGATCACACCAGGGGGAAAATGTGGACGTGGGCTCTTAATTGGCCTTCTGAGTGGGTAGTTAGCTACCTGGACAGAATGTTAGAGGAGCCGACAGACTTGTTAGATTGTCTCACGTTCCACTGGGTAGGCGATTCAGACCACAAACTTGTTTGTGCCCGGATGGCACCAGATTGTAGGCCTAGAATGGCTGGTTACAGTAAGTTCAATCTGTCTTTATGGACAGGCAGGACTTCCAGGAGCATCTAACTAGCTTAGTGCAGTGGGAGCTAGTGGGGGCGGTTATTGGGAATAAGTATTGGGATAGACTTACATGTAGGATTAGGTCCTTCACCACGGAATTCAGCAAATAGCTCGCTCTAAATAGAACTGAGAAGGTGAAGACGCTTAAGGCTAGTCTTTCCTGGGCGTTGGCTGGGGGGGGTGTTCCCTAGAGATAGCCTTAGCTAGGGAGGCCGTGGAGCATTCGAATAGGGAGCGCTACATGGGCCAGGTAATTAGACACAGGTTAAGCATGATGTCTTCTGACGCAGTGAACATGGACACAGGTTTGCATAAGGAAGAGGGCTGTCGAGGGTCCAATCGATACATTAAGCTCAAAACTCCCGAGGCGTTTCGGTGGCATTTCAAGAACCAGTTTACCAAGGACCTGGTCTCCATGAGGAGTTTCAGGCTATTTGGCTGACTTTCCTCAGCTTTCGCTGACTGGAGTGGCTAGCTGCAAGGAGGAGATCACAGAGAGTGAAGTCAACGAGGCATCGAAGAAGGTTGGCAGAGGCAAGTCGCCCAGTCTGGATGGTTTGCCCTATGAATTGTACTTGAGGCTGTCGCACATCTTTGTCCCGATTTTGACCGTGGTGTTCAACAACTGGTTCCGGTAGGGGTCCCTCCCAGATCAGTTCTCCAGGGGTGTGATCATGCTGTTGAAAAAGGGCAAGGGTGTTGAGAGGAAACTAGATGATTACGGGCCCATAACTCTGCTAAACACAGAATTAAAGATTCTGGCCAAGATCCTGCAGGAGCGTTTGCAGTGAGTTGCCGAGTCTCTGTTGTGTCCTGAGCAGACTTGTTCTGTGAGAAGCCAAAAAATTCAGAGCAACATGCATCTAATCTTCACGATCATAGAGGGTGTAAAAGACGACAATGAGGCCGTACTGATCAATTTAGATCAGTCCAAGGCATTTAATAGGGTTGACCATCGATACCTTGCAGCTATCCTACAGGCTACCGCATTCACACCCAACTTCTGCCGCTGGATTAGTCTCCTGTATTGCTCCCCCACTTCTGTGGTACAGATGAACAGGAAGCTTTCGGGCATTTTGTGCTGTCTAGGTCGGTTCATCAGGGTTGTCCACTGTCACCCCTACTTTATGCTTTGGTGCCTCTCCTTTGCTTCCTGGGGGAGCTCGAGCCAGGGTTTCTGTGTATGCTGATGACATATCTGCTTTCGTGTCATCCTGCAGTGACATTGAGGCAGTACTGAAGACGCTTGATCGGTATGAAAAGGTGGCAGGGGCCAAGATTAACTGCGACAAGTCGTCTGGTTTGCGGTTAGGTGCCTCGAAGGGGGTTGATCTTCCAGGGCCTTTCGGTTAGACGGACAGTCCTTTCCACATTCTTGGAATGTGGTTTGGACCCGACCTCCAGCTGGAGAAAAATTGGTCTGAAGTACAAGAAAAGGTCATCGTGTCCGGTCAGACTTGACGTCGTTGGAGGATGTCCATGAAGGGCAGGGCAGAAGCGTATGCCATTTACCCTTTCCAAATTGTCCTTTATCAATTGGCCATACTTCCTTTCTGTAAAAACCATAGGAAGCCACTCAAATGCTCGCTATCCTCCATTTTATGGAGGGGACGCAAGCATCAGGTCAACAGAGAAGTCTGTACACAATGTCCGTGTCATGGGAGGCTGGGAATGCCACTCTTGGTGAGTCACAAGCTCGCCTCAAGGTTGGCTTTCCGATATTGTGCATTGACAGGAAATTCGATTATGGCAGGGATTGTTAGGGATGTGTTCCCTTTCCTCACTAGCAGTCCCCCATCTCAATGGGTAGCACCGTTGTAAATCCAGGGATTTCCTTTGTGAGTGTCAACAAGCCTTGACAATCATTCCTTGGTCCAGTGACCTTTCATGGCCTAGGAGGGTCTTCATCAGTATTTTGTGGAGGGGACCGCAAAGGACCCTCTATATGAGTGGCTCGACTTGTCAGAAGAGGAGTTTAGCTCTTTCTGGTCTTGGGCGCCAGCGGCGGCTTATCTCAGTAATCCCGAGTTTTTCCTTACCTGGCGATTGGCTCAGAATCGGCTGCCTCTCAATGACAAGGCCTTCATATGGGGCTTGGTAGATTTGCCAGGCTGTGAATGGTGTGACCTTGGTTTAGAAGAAACGGCTTTGCACACCCTCTACCATTGTTCCTGGGTCCGCCCCTTATGGGACCATGTCAGCGAGTGCCGAGTTTCCTTTCTTGAACTCATAAAGCATTATGTGCCTCAAATGATTCTTGGGTACTTCCATGTTAGCAGGGTTTTCACCAAACAAAATTTAATTTTATTGTTCTCTGAAATAAAATTTGATCAGTTTAAATGCATCTAAACATAAAAATAATGTTCAGCTCCATTAGACATTATAAAATACTCTTTAAATTTTGTTCATTTTAACAAAAAGTTAAAATTCGGACGGAACTTATGGGATGACCTGATAATTAGTATATAACCAAAAATGAAATGCTTTTGACAAAAAAACCTTAATGTTTTCACTATAATTATGTAACAATAACGTAATTATATCTTGCAGACAAATCTACGGTTTATGTTACATCATCTCATTGTATGTTTACGAACTATAAACCTAAATTGCGCTTGAAACATCAGCTCTAATTTTTTGTAAAATACTTGGATATGATATAATGAATAATTTGCAGGGAAAAAAGCAATTTCCAATTTTTTTGTTGAATATGCCCCTCCTCCACCGAACATCTCATATACGAGAAAAGTTAGCCCTAGACTTAGGGAAGCTAAGATTGTAGTGATCACAGAAGCACAAGGCCAAAAGTATGGGGCACCCAGTGAGGATCAAACTCACTACGCAGTCATAATTGTTCTAGCGAGACAAGTTTGCTAACCATTACACCACCTCGAGATGCCTAGTGATTTTCCAAGCGTAGCTTAGATGTTGTACAAGGCCGAAAGTATGGAGCACCCAGTGAGGATCGAACTCACTACGCAGTCATAATTGCTCTAGCGAGACAAGCTTGCTAACCATTACACCCCCCCCCCCCCGAGGTGCCCAAGAAGCTGTCTGACTAATGGAATACAAAATAAATGAGGATGAGTCAAATGAGTTTAAGTGAGTCAAAGTTGTGTGGATCAGAACTAAAGAATATAACTCACCAGAACATTTGCCATGGAAATAGCAATAAAGTGGTGAGAAGCTTGAACATTTTGTTAGTGAGAAAGAAGATGTAGGTGGGGGGGGTTGAATAATGGTATCAATTATGCTGAGAATTTCGTAATATGATCAAGATGAATGACCAAGAGCCATGAAACATACAAGATGTGGGTGATCATGGCTTGCCACAACCTCCTATCCCACATGGCTCTTAGTGTTTCTTCCTCTGCCAAGCCTTCCTCCTTCTGCCATCTAGTCACTCAAGTCCATCAAGCAGATGGGCCCACTACCTTCAACTATTTCTCCCACTCTTGTTTACCCTGTGAAAGACCTCCTTCCTCATTATGTTTGAGAAATTTCAGTCCTCCTATATGGCAGAGAATGCTATGCAATCTCACAGATGAAGAGATTTGAAACAGCAGAAATGTGATTCTACAGAAAGATGCTGGGAATATTATGGACTGTACATGGGAGCAACGACAATGTTTTAGAGAAAATGGAAACAAAAAGGATGCTTATACTTAACACCAGGAAGTACTGAGCTGTTATGTAATATCAGTGCTACTACATGGCAGTGAATGCTGGACAATCTCCTCAAAGATGGAGAAGAGACTTGAGGCAACAGAAATGTGGTTCTACAGAGATATGCTGAGAATACCATGGACTGAACATAATGAAGTTTTAGAGAAAATGAAAACAAAAAGACAGTTATACTTAACATCAGAAAAATAGTTGAAATTTCTAGGGAACATATTGTGGAAACAGGGCTTGGAAAATCCGATATTCACAGGGCAAATTGAAGACAAGAGGGACAGAGGAACACAATGCATATCCTACCCAGTGAGCTTGTGTAAATGGATGGTAGAACAGGGTTTAGGAGGGATAGAAAAAGGACAGAATTAACTAAGAGCTACAAAGGACAGGAAATTGTGGAAAGCCATGATTGCTAATGTCCTGAAGGAACATGGCACATTTGGTCATTGAAATACTGATTTTGGGAAATGGATTAGGTTGAAAATTTTTCAGCACCCCCATCATACATATATATCTTATATGCACCTAACTTTCATTTTGATTTTTACTTTTATCTATTAATTTTTTTTATTTATTTATTTGGTTTACATTTCAGAAATAGTATTTGATTATCTTTAATGTTTAAAAAATGAAACAAAATAGCAACTGCTTAAATACTAAATTATATGAAAGTAAATACATTTGGATTTTAAAAATAGATTAGGAAATACTTATATATTTAAGATTTGCTATATTTATGGAGGAAGAGTGTGCGGTACTGAGAGAGCATTTTTAGATATAAATGGCATAACATGTGGATAGAAAGAAAGGAAGACAGAGAGACACACACATGAGAGAGAGAGAGAGTCGAGAGAGAGAGAGACACATTGGTTAATGCCGAGAGAGAGAGAGAGACACGGTTAAATCATTGAGAGCCCTGACACGGAGACATGCCCTATAATCAGAGAGAGATACATATACGGAGACATATAATCATGCAGAGACACGATGTACATGCCGATAATCAGAGACACAATAATTTTTTTAGAGACACGGAGACAAAAGAGAGAGACACGGAGAGAATTCCAAAAGAGAGACAGTTTTTCAGTAAATCTTTGACCAGAGAGATTTGTTTTTTTGAGACAACTTAGACATGCTAAGAGAGAGACACTTTTGAGAAATGCCAAGAGAGACCCATGGAGAGATTTATCAAAGAGAGACACGGAAAGACAATTTTAAAGAGAGACACCAAGACATGCCATAAAAAGAGACAAATAGAGACATGTCAACAAAGACACGGAGAGACATGCCAAGAGAACACAAGAGACATTCAAGAGAGAGACTACTGAAAAATTACAAGCATACACGGAGAGAAAAGAGAGAGGAAAGAAAGAGACAGATGCAGAGAGTCATGCTCAGAGAGAGAAACACAGAGAAAGAGATATGCCAAAAAAGTGACAGAAATATAGATAGTGATAGATTAGTACATTGATAAATCCAAAGACTGGGGGGGGAGAGAGAGCTGATACTAGTTATGTTATCTTTGTTAAAATTTTGATTTCTTTTCTAATAAAACCAAACTTAAAGATAAGGTTAAGAAGACCCAAGAAAATGCATATCAGAATCTTTTTTTTTTATATTAGTAATGATAACCCACTTTCAAAATGATGTGTCATTCTGAAACTAAAAATCTGGTCATTAACTGTCAATACCTAATAACAACATTCGGCAGTAAAAGAAATCTCAAGGCCACTTTTTTTTCCTTCTCTCTTTTCCTTTATAGCACTGAAGAAGTTACTTCAGGTCTTCTTCCTTCATATTGCAACACAGAAAAATAAAATACATTTAAAAAAAAAAAAAAAAAAAGTAGTAATTTCTTAAAGGAAATTACAAAATACAGTTTAGCAGCTGAATCAGCTATGATTTTGAAGTCATGAATTTAGTGGGAGGCTGCAACACAACTTTTAAGAAGATCTACCTTACAGTTCATACTCCACCTCAGTTTTTTGAACAGGAGTAGAGGTTTATCCCTTGCTTCCTGTTTAGGATTGGCTTCCCAGCTCTTTTTAAAGTTTTTTTTTTTTTCCTGTTCTTTCACTACCAAGGGCTCCTTGCGTCTTGGTGGCATTATCATCTTGCTTGAGGTGTAGCCCCCTTACTCTGTAACCCTCTACCTCAAGTGGCTCTTTGTACATGGTGTAAATCATTGTAAAAAAAACTAAAACTACTAGCAAGCTTACCATTTCGACACTGTAGATGAAAAAGGCATCGATATTCAGAACTTAAAACAATTACTTGGTTACTTATTTTAGTGCATCATTTTACTTATAATTGTCACATGACAGTAGTCAGTCCATTATTTAAATATATTAGCCATAAATTATTATAATTGCTGTTTTATAGTCATCTGTCACTTATTGCCAACTACGTCCGTTTTCACATTTACATAAGTAGTGAAGTAACTGTTCTAAGTAACAGGTTAATCGAAATAAGTGCTGCATAATTTGTTGTGAATTAAAAATTATCAGTTCCATGGTAGTAAATAAAAAAAAAAATTTTTTTTTTTTTTTTTTAAATTGGGTCATAGATTAAATAAAAGGTTCAGTTCAGAATTGCCCGTAGGTTACCCAGATTGATGTACATTTGAGAAAGGCCGGAAGGCATAATGACCAAAATGCTGTCATAACAATGAAGACAATAGTTCAAATATAAATAGAGTAAATAATAATAATTAAGAGATATTTGAAAACTGTCACTGATTCCTGATGTCATGAGGTTCAAGACTATCACCTTTTTCAGGAAAGAAAAACAAATGCCACGGAATAGAATGACATTCTTCTTTTCCATTCGTCATCCAATTCTCAAAGTCAAATAATAAGCAATCAAAGAATATGAACATTGGAAATAAAGAAAATGTCTACTACTGTTTACACCAGTAGTTACCAAACTATTTTTCTCTGGGCTGCATTTTCGGAATGAAAATTTACTCACCAAATTTTATGTGATAAAAAGTATATTTAAGAATAAAAAAATAGAGAGAGGGTTAAAGGTAGATAATCTCGGATTCAAAGTCAGAATATTATCATTTAAAACTCTCTCCTCCAATTTGCAGAACCTTATTACTATATTCTTGATACTTGCTATAATGCAAAAATATCACAATGATAAAATCGGTCAATAATTATAACTGTTTATACTGGGACTCATGCATGTACTTACAAGTAATTTATAATAATACAGGGTGTTTCAAAAAATTTGATATCCTTTGAGATGTAAATATCACAGAAAGTACATGATTAAGGCAAATGAAATTAAAAAGCATTAATGTTGAAGATCATAAGATTTATTCTTCCAAATCTGAATGAGAAATTCAAAAGCATGTGGATTATGTGAACACACAAAACGCCTTTTCTCTTCTAGTAAATAGCATTTTTATACCTGTAAAGAAAAAGATTAAAGAACATAAAAATACAAATAAGAAAAACACAAAAACATAAAACAAACATTAAACATAAAGATGCTATTAAAATTTGAAGTCATTTGAAGGAGATCTAACAAAGTTATTAGATTGCGAAATGATATCAAATTTTTTGAAACACCCTGTATTTTAAATTTTGAAATCATTTATTTTTAGCATATGAATTTTTTGAAACTGTTTCTAATTCTTTGATTGTCTTTCAATCATTCCACCTCACCTCTTCTGCTGCACCGTTTGGGAACCGCTGCAGACTATCTAATCCTTTTTAGCCTCCAACCACCAACCCACCCATAATGTAATCCTTTTCTGCCTGCCACCTTCCATGGTCTTTAGCGTTTTTTTGTTTTTTTTAATCATTTCACCCCAAGCAAGACAATAAAATCACTAAGATGCAAAAAGTTACTGAGTGTGAAAAAATATGAAGAAAAGAAAAAAATTAAAGAGAGAGAACAGAAATACAGAAGATAAAAGATAAGGATTGACATTGATCTTCAAAAATTTAAATGCAACCTTGACTGGGAAGCAAGAGACTGAAACCAGGAGACCTAACTGCCAATATAGTACTGTGTTTAAATTCATTAAAAGGTACCAAAGAAGAAAGCTTACCAGAATAATTATCGTGGATATCTATTTATATTTAAAATTCTGTGACATCCATTAGTCCATCCATCTGTCACACACTCTAAAATAGATATATATTGACTGATCAAAACCAAATTTTGTGGAGAAGTGCAAACAGGTAAGGAAGCACAAAGTACAGTTGGTTTTACTAAAGTGTGTTGCTTAGTACAATAAATTTTCATTCATTTTTTTGGAAAAATTAAGTTTTATTATTTAAAATACTTCCACAATTTTAAAAACAATTTAATGATTAAAATAATAAATACTTATTTAATAAAAATGCAATATTGTTTTTTGCATATCTTTTCTGTAAGTTTTTATATCCAAGAATCCAGTTTGCAGTTTGCCCTGCATTTGCGAGAACTATAAACAAATCACAAGGCCAGATGCTTCAAAAAGTTGCAATTTGGTTCTCGAAAGAAATATTTACACATGGTCAGTTGTATGTTGCATGCTCAAGAGCAAGAAATCTTAAGAATTTATTCTTTGCTTTTAGAAAAAAAAAAAAAAAAAAATTTCTTAAAAAATATTGTTTACCATGAAGTCCTATAAAATTAAAGAAATTATTAAACCGTGAACTAGGATTTTTGTCAAAGTATTTTTCCAAACAAATCAGCTCATTTGAATTTCATCGTTTGGTTTGTAAAATTGAATGAAATGTAGTTTGTAAATCTCAACAAAAACAAGTTAGCAATAACTTTAACAATACTATATACCGTGAGGATTTTAACACATGTTGGTGCGCTGCAATAAAATTCTTGTATTTATAAAAAAAAGGCAGAGAAGTTATATTACAGGAGTGGGAAAGTGACTGAAGCCGATATACCAGGTCAGGACCTACATTCTTGCAGTTTTCCTTCCTTCCTGCAGGTGAGAAAGCTAAGTTTATATGGCACCCCTTTCCAACCACCTCTCACACCACATGAGTTTGCAATATTTACATTTGGACTAGAAAAAAATGTTAAGCAGTAACAAGCTTGGTAAGTAGTTAGATGGTATTGGCAACATTGGATACTCTAAGTAACCTTCTACACTTCAAAATATGTTTCAGCTTTAAATAACCCACAAAGGGTTGGTAAATCATAAAAAACAAAAAAAAATAAATAAATAAAAAAATAAAACAAATTCAATCAATCCAAATAATGTCTACTTCTTTGCTGTTATAATCCCAACAATTTAACTTTTGTGCTCTCTGGTACGAGCCCAATAAAGTCTACAATTTTGGAAGTGACCACTCCTTGTACCGAAATAAATTTAAATTCCAAACTTCTGAAGAGAATCATTAAACTAACCACCTTGTTTACAAAAGACAGATGAGAAATTGCCTAACCATTAAGTTTTCTAGAGTTGCCAAAATTAGTAGACAATTACCACACCTGGGTAGATTTCTCTATGCAGTTTTTAAGTTAATGATACCTGACAGGTATTTGTAAGAAACAATCTTAGAGCCTGAGAAATGAACACATTCTGCCAGTGAAATGTTGTAGAGGGCAAGTTTTTATAATACATAATATATTACTGATGTAAGTCTGACAAAAATTGAATAACTGCAAAAAATAAATTTTAATTTTAATAAAAAGCATTGTTTTTATTCTATGTGCTCTGTCCCCATCACAATACCAGCAATCATGGCTCTACCTAGCTTCCTGTCCTAAGTAGCTCTTAGTAAATTTTGTCAGGTTGGGTATATATAAGTTGGGTGTATATATAATATAGTGTATGATGGGGGTGCTAAAAAGTTTTCAACCCCACCAATTTCCTAAAATTAGTATTTCAATAACCAAACAGAACAAGTTTTAGGACTTCCTCCAAGTGTCACGTACCTTCAGGTTGTTGGCGATCATGTCTCTCCACAACTTTCTTTGTAGCTGTTTGTAAATTTCGCCTTTTTTCCCCCCTGTTCTGCCATCTATATACACACAAGCTTGTTACATAGCTAATACACAGTTTTCCACTTATTCTTCTTATCTTCAATTCATCCTGCATGTATCAAATTTGCCAAGCCCTCTTTCCTCTATGTGCTTCAGAAATTTCAATTGTCTCTTTCTGATGTTAAGTGTCCTTTTTGTTTCCATTTTCTTTAAAGCTTTGTTGCTGTTCACATGTTCAGTCCATGGTATTCTCAGCATCATTCTGTAGAACCACATTTTTGTTGCTTGAAGTCTCTCCTTTATCTGTGAAAAGTTTGTCTAGCATTCATTGCCATATAGGATGTTTGCTGACATTTCTCAAACACATAATGAAGAATGAAAACTGACATTACAGTTCAGAAGTCCTTTTCTTTGTTTTTTATTACTGACCAATTTTTGATCCAGTAATCTGCTGTGGACGTACTTATACATCTTTACAGAACTTACACTGCCTACCGTAGATGTATATATACATTTTCAAGACATAGTGTAATGTCTGTCCCTTGAATTTGCATTATAAACTAACTAGCACTCAATGCTATATCCAAAACAGCATAGCTGATGCTAGACACCATGAGTGCAACACACTACGCCTTCTTGGCCTCATGATTTCCATCAACATGAGGTAGAGCCACTATATCGAATCAATAGCTGCATCAACTTCAAGAAAAGTTGGGTCACTGTGTTGTGCCAAAAGATGTTTCTCATTAGAATCCATCTTTCACATTTATAAATCTGCCAGTCATCCCTGCACTGAATACTGCTGCCATATCTGGCTTGGTACTCCAACTTGATATCACAAGATTCTTGACAAAATTCAAAGGATCTGTAATGTAATCGATCCTGACCAGATGTCTCGACTTCAGGAGTTTTCTCATCGATGTGGCTTCCCTCTGTCTTTTCAACAAATATTTATTGCTCTGATGAGCTCCCCACCCCCCCGAGTACATGAATTTAAGCGTGCTGGTAGATTGGCATCTAGGTTCCACACTCTATAACTGTTGAAATATAGGGAAATGCAACTGGCACTTCTACTCCAACAGTTTCTTTTCTCACACTTCCCACCTGTGGAACTCCCTTCCATTGACTTGTTTCCCTGATAACTATGATCTTCCAAAATTTAAATGCAACATCAATCGCCATCTTCTATCATTTTGAATCCTGTTCATCTTTTGTCTTTTCCTCAATCCTTTATATTCTCAATCTTCTTTCACTGATGCTCCCTGTAATCCCATGCATATGAATGGCATTACTGGCTTGATTGGGGCGAAATGATTAAAAAAAAAAAAAAAAAAAAAAAAAAAAAAAAAAAAAAGAAGAAAACATAGCATACAGTATCTGTCTATATTTCTGAGATGAGGTATTATGCACACTATTTACATTATTCGGACTATTGTCCTCATTTTTGTTGCTATATTTATCACAACGTTTCAGCTGTTGTACACTCCAACCTTCTTCAGGTGGTTGGAATTAACAGGAGATAACTGACATCCATTAGACATGGCACATGGAATTAGAACAGTCTACCCCAGTGAGCAAAATAAAGGGTTCAGTTCGACATTCCAACCACCTGAAGAAGGCCGGAACATGGGTGTAACGTTCACAAGTCTCAAAGAACCAACTGCCCTGAAACAAAAAGTCAGATCTTTTTATCCTTCCTCAGTCTCGGGCAAGAAACCAAGATCTCTCGTTTGTGTTAGCCTTGTTCTTGCCAATAACGCATGCGCTGTGTCACTTCAGTATTGATTTGCCGGAGCTCGCCTCGCACATCCATGATGCCTACAAGCACATGTACAGACAATTCACCTTCAGCGAGGTATGTCTCCACCACACTTCCTAACCTTTTATTTGAAATAATATGGAATGTCAACATCTTGATTATATCATTATTTTCTCTTTAAATTACATGTGATATTAATTTAAGTGGTTTCTGTAATTCTCAGGAGTGATGTGGTTTCTGTTAATTGGCACAGTTCTTTCTAAAAAAAAAAAACAATTGAACAGACAGGATCAAACAGATTGAATTCAATATATGCGGCCCTTACAACCCAAGTTGACTAGAGGGAGGCAATGCAACCACTTCATGACTGGAGTATCTGTCCATGTAACTCCACTTGGGCAATTATCATGGCCAGCATGAGACAACTGACAACCTGTTGACATGGGTAGGTCCACAAACATCTTCAGATTTTGACCAGTGCTCAAGTTGTTAAATTTTTTGTCTAAGAATTATTTCACTAGTGGCAGAAATGGTTTCATAAATGTTTTTATGCTAGAGTCTAAGGAACAGAAAAGAAAAACAGTCCAATGTAACTAAGCTAGAAGAACCAATAGAATTTTTGAATAGAATATGAAACGTCAGATTTAGTAACTATGTAGAGAACCAGGGGTTTCAGCTTTGTTGAATTAGGGACATGCGCTGTTAATTTCCTGTTAAGAGGTTCAACTACAAGAAAATGGCGAACTCATTTTGAGTCCAAACGAAGATATAAAGAAGACAAACAAAACTGATGTATATATATCAACAAATATATGTATTAAACAACACAATTTTACAATGGACATATGTAGGAGAAAAAAAAATGATGATGAGGGTTTTTTTTTTTTCTTTCTTTCTTCTTCAGTCGCCTCAAGGAAATGGATTGCAATACTCCCTTTCTCAGCCGTTACACTGGACAGTTGCGAAACAGACACCAACTCAGCCACGCCTACTTCAACTTCCTCTGCCTGTCAATCCGTATGTCCAACTATTACACGCAGTCTGCCGAATGACTCCCTGACACTTGGTGCTGCTGGCACCCCACTTTTTATGCTATTCAAGGCGGCCAAAATTTGCGTGTGTGCAAATATCATCTCATTTTGGACAAAATAGGCGCACATAAATTGTGTCTTCAATAGCCGCTATATTTCTTTTTGTCATTACTTTGCAGTTCGTGCTCGCTTCGAATTCTGAGATAAGTCATGTCTTTCGTCACAACATAGGCATTAACATTTCCATGTGTGAACATTCATGTTTATTCTTTGGTCAATGTTCGTACATACGTAATACAAAGCACATGTACTTTCAAACCACCCTGTAGTTCGTTTAAGCACTTTCCATGAAAGACTCTCCACATTCCGGCTGCAAGATCAACGTTGGAAAATAATTCTTCTCCAACAAGGACACAGCGACGCTTTTGAACTATCAAAACCGGAAAGTGACATTTGTGCAGATTCTGCCCAAATATGACAACAGTACTCCATTTTCGACCTGATTTGCAACTAATAAAGTTTAAGATTTAGTCCAATTTTGACTTCAGTTGAATATAAATGATCTACCTAAAAAAAAAAAAAAAAAAAAAAAAAATGTTCTCACAATTTTTTTTTTTTCTTTGTGGGATTTTCATAACTTTTGGGAAATGCTGTTCTTAGGGTGAGCCGAATGAGAAATCAACACACCGAGTTTAAATTCTGACTAAGTTGATTACATTCACTCTAGCACAAATACCCTTTAGTAAACTTTGAATCCATCTCTCCTCGCCACAACTATGGTGTAAATAGCAGAACTGACTGTTTTCCCCCCCTCTTGCCTTGAATGGGTAACCATTCTAGAAGTAAAACCAAATTCAAAACCAGCTTGAAGAGAGATGGGGTCTGTCAGGCTATCTTACCCCAGACACACATCTGTTATGGCTGCAGTACATGTGGTACCCTTATAACAGAGTTACAGAACTAGGGACATGTCCTTAGAGTAAGCACAAGTGGAAATCAAAAGGTAATGTCTTTGTGATGAATACCAGTGTTGCGATTGGAGAACAAAAAGGAAAAAGCAAATAAAAGAAAAAAATGACTTACGACAACACAAAAACTTAACGTACATTGAATGTAAAGAAATCCAGAGAGAAAAAAAAAAAAAAAAAAAAAAAAAGGATGAAGACATGGACATTAATAAAATGAAGATTTAAGAATGTTACATTATCACAACTACGTGATTTTGCTGGTAACAAGCAAATTTCCGACCATCGAACAGAATATAAAAATCACATTATCGATGGGGGAAGGAGGAATTGTTTCAGATTCTACGATCATCATCGCATAGTCAAATGTGGGTTTTCTGTGATGGATGAACGGTAAGAGAACAAGAAGAGGAAAGAGATTTATTGTTGCCAAAGCACACATCAAATAACAGACAAGAAAAACAAGTGAAATTGATTCTCCCACAAGTGAACACAAACTACAAGTTAACAGACTTTTTTTTTTTTTTTAGATAAGATTCCCAACTTACATAAGGATTTGCCTAACTACTGCTAACAAAGACAGGAGTTAAAACATGAAACTCATCATAAGCAAATATTGAAGAGACAAAGATTAGTAACCATCCGTTAATTTGAACTCAAAACTATTTATAGATTCTCCTTGTTAAGCTTCTTGACAGATGGGGCGGACTCTAATTAGCCAGCTCATTTAGATAAACAAAAAGGCTGATTAGAGCAGATATCTGAAGCATGTACAAACAAAAACTCACAACAATTTACTATCAGCAGCTGTAATCTTTCTTTTTTTAAAATGTTAAATTTCACCCAATTCAGGCCTCGAGATACACGCAAGATAGAGGGTTACTGCTAAAATAGTTATAAGGAATAAAATGTGTGATCTGAATGAAAGAAGTGGTAGGAAGTGAAGATTATGAGGATAAGGAGGATAAATAAACAAACAGGAAGGTAAATGACATTTCACTCCATGTGAAAAATATTGCATTTTTTTCTTCTTCAAATTAATTATTCTGATAAGAAAATTCTGAATTTACTTTAAAATAAATTTAACACTAAAATCGATCTTGTTTTAGACAAGAGTAAAAAAAACAAAATATTAGCATAGTATTTCAAAGTTACTTCCACAGGATATTCCATCAGTAGAATAGTGGACATACTGGGTGTAACAGCAAAATTGTCCAAATCATGTGACAGCATAGGACAACTGTCATCCCACAAAATATTTATCTAAAAAAAAAAATTACACTAAGCTAATTGAGTTTCTTTTTTCCAGGTTTTCAGAGTTATTCAATGAGAGAAAAAACAGGTTAAAATCGTTTTGTGTCAGCAATGATGAGAGGAAAAATATCATTCAGGCCTACAAGTAATGGTACCAACATTCATACTCTGGCTTCAAACTTCATTCAAGAACTACAAAGGGAATGAAAAATAAGTTTAAAAAAGAGGGAACAATAGAGAGGAAAACTCGATCAGGAGCTCACAACAACAAGAGGATCAGCATTTCAACTTAGAGCTAAATACATTCTTATAGTTCAAAACAGAATACAGTAGGGTTATAAAAAAAAACCTCAGAGAATTCCAGTAAGATATCTTTAATCATTTCTAAGTTACAACAGTTCAAAGCGTAATCTAACAAATGGACATTTTTGCTGTTACACTCAGTATTCATTTTTAATTCAAGGTAGAGTGCTGCTGAATGAGGTGTGGAATATGAATGTAAGAGAAAGTGAAGATTATAAGGAAAAGGATAGATAACAATTGATCTTTGAGATTTCAAAGAGTAGTTTTCAGGAAGTCCATCACTCAAAAGTCTGTTCCACAAAGGAATTCATGGGGAAAACTTTAAATTTTTGAAGATCAAAGCTGACTGGGAAAGCAAGAAGCCAGAAGCATTATAGAAGAAACTGTTAACATAGAACTTACAGATACATTTAGCCATTTCAACAGTAAAATAATAAGACCTTACTGCCAATCTAGTACTGCATTTAAATTCATAACCTCTAGGTACCAAAGAGGAAAGCTTATCAGAACAATTACCATGAAAATATTTATAGAAAAGTAAATAGGGAAGCTACATTATGGCGGTGGGAAAGCGACTGAAGCCTTGATGCCAAGTCAGGACCAATAGCATTGCAGATTCCCCTTTGGATTTTATCAAGAATCTCTAAATATATGTCGAAAGCACCAGACCCGATGTGGCAGTAATATTAAAAGCAAAGATGAATGATAGACTTATGTGTAATGTGACAAGAAAGCCCTCTACCATGACAAGGAACGACTATATATATTTTACATTGGATGTCAGAGTGAACAGTTCTTTATCAAATAATAACCCACTATGTAAAAGCCATGATGATTTAAAAAAAAAAAATAAAATAAAATAATTTCACCTAAGCAAGGCAGTAAAGCCATTCAGATGCAAAGTGTTACAGAGTGTTAAAGAATATGAGAAAAACACTACTATTAAGGAGAGAGAATAAGAATTAAGAAGACAGAAGATAAAGATTGACATTGCATTTAAATTTTTGAAGATCAAAGTTCACTAGGAAGCAAGAAACAGGAAAAGAGTTGCACAAGCTAGAAGTGTGACAGAAGAACTGTTGGCTAGATTTAACCATAAGTTCTAAGCTATTTCAACAGTAAAAAGAGGAGACCTTGCTGCCAATCCAGTACTTAAATTTATAAAAATCTAGGTACCATAGAAAACTTCCATTAAGAGAAACTGCACAGATTTTCAATTGGATTTTTCTAAAAGTAAAACTTTACTTGTCTCACTGTTGTCTTCAGATTGAACAGAAAAAGTCATTGGAAAAAAGAAACCTTTAAAAATGCTTTACAGCTGAAGAGAATACAGGAATACAGAAAAAAAAATAGTTAATGATCACTTGAGATGAAAAAAAGATTTAAAAATTTAGACGAGTTTTTATATTATTTATATTTTGACTATGGCTCTCATCTTTGTTGTTGTTATCACAACATTTCAGCTGTTGTGCCCTTTGGCGTTCCTCAGTTGATATTTGTTTGAATTTTAAACCGAACCTAGAGTAGCCAATCTGTATGTTGGCGTTTCTGAAGTTTGGTCCAGTGATGTTTGTGTAGATGTTCTTCACATGTTTCTTGCTGACAGATAACCTTCACATTCATGGATCGCTCAAAGTCACTGGAAATGTGTTTTATTTCCTACATTTCTCTCCCCCCACTTGCAAATATCAAAAATGCAATGATCATTGAACCAATCTTCAGAAAAGCCAACATACAGATTGACTATGTGTTCGGTTTGAAATTCAAACAAATATCACCTGAAATGAAGTAAATGTGACAAAGATGAAGACAACAGTTCAAAGGATGTAAAGACTGCAAATAGTTACAATTCCTCATCTCAGAAATATAGACAGATATTGATATAGGTTATTTTATGAAAACGTTGCCAGTTTTTCTGAACAGAAAAATCTTTTTCTTTCAAATCAAAGTTTTTCTTGGTATCATATGTTGGCTGATCTCTTTTTACATTGGTGAACAGAAACTAAATGGTGATGCTGACAGAAAGAAGTGGCAGTTTCCATGCAGCAAACATTTGGCATTCATTGGTCAAGCAGCCAGAAATACCATCAAAATTGGACTGTTCCTATTTTTGTAAGGTGGCAAACTAAGAAAAATCAGCAAGGGATGAAATACTTATTTTCCCCCACTGTAGCAGTAAATGCTGGACAATTTTCTTATAGATGAAGCAGAGGCAAATCAATAGCAGTAGTTCTACTTTTGAATACTAAGAACACCATAGACAAAACATGTGAACAAAGAGGATGTCTTAAAGGAAAATAGCTATATAGTTTATATGAAATAAAAACATCAGAGAAAGAACTTTATCAAGTTTAGTCGGATATAAGACAAAAATTATAGGAAATAAGTACAATTATTTTGTATTTATCCAAGTCAGTTTAAGAGTGACTTGAAAAACAGCATTTTATTCTTTTAACATATGCTCCAACACACAACATAAGCACCTTCAAGTGGGACATGTAAAATTTCCATAAAAATTCTCTCTCATATATATATATATATATATATATATATGTGTGTGTGTGTGTGTGTGTGTGCCTCTTGTAGGTTGAACACTTTGGAAGAAAGGAAATTTCGCAGCTGCTACTAATTAACACTAAAGCTCTTTGCTATGAATTGAGCACTCTGGTAACTGGCCATACATATATCTCATATATAATGTGTTAAACATTCCCTTTCTCTGCTGCCTTCATTGATAGCCTAAGGGTGAGAGACTCCGACTGATTTGACATAAGTTGGGTTTTGATCCTGACTTTTGCATGTTTAGCCACACTGATGAGCTGTGATACAGCAAAATAGTCTGTGGATTCTTGAAGATGGAACTGAGCTTGGTCAAATAATTATATTGAAGTTTTCAGCTCTTGTTTTGAGACATGAGAACTCTTATGTAGCGTTGGAATCATATTTTTAAATAAATAATTATATTTAGGCTCTACTTTTGTATCGAGCACTGTTTTTTAAAAATAATAACAAAAATACTAAAGAACTTTGGATTATTTACCTAACAAGTTCTTTCCTATATATTTTTACACACACACTATATATATATATATATATATATATATATATATACTCACATACACAAGCAAACAAATAGTAAATATGTGAATAGTACAATGCTTTCTAAACATATCTGGGAGATAAAAAAACAAACCAAATCACACCAAAAAAATCATGCAAAATGAGACAAACAGCATCAGCTTACAACAATAAATCCCAAAACTAAACTGTGTGAAAAGAAAATAGCAATAATTACCTTTCTAGACCAACAAAAATTACTAAATAAAATGCTCAGAACTCATCTCAAAATGTAGACGTGTAAACAAATTTTTAATAAGTTACTTAAAATTGGAAAGCTAAAAACAAATATGAAAAAAAATACACAAGTAAAATAAAATAAGCAAAATATATAAATCAATAAATAAGTAAACATTAACAAACAACAAATGCACACAAACACTAGAAAATGTAATAATAATAATAATAATGATAATAATCAACAACAAATACTAACGTAATCAATAATGAATAAAAAAGTTAATATAAAAAATAGCTACAATTAACTGCATTTCCACAATTATTTCTACTCAATAGAATAATTGAAAATGTAACCATTACTGGCTGCCAATAACCGTTAGGATAATACCAGAGCTTCTACCCATAATGCACCATTAAAAAGTGCAGCCAAAACTCAACACACATGGCCTAAAGATTGCATTTAGCAAGAAACAGACTGTCACCAGTGGTGTTGACCTCATTGTCCACTTACACATATATGTATGTATTACAAACCTTATTATAGAGGATACTCATATATGAAATAGATGCACTATTTTTTTATCTTTCCTTTAAAAAAAAAAGTGTATTACATCCATCCTATCAGTCTGAATCTTAAAATCTTAAAGAAAATGCGCACTCTGACAGGGATTGAACTCATGTGCACTTTTGTAGGAGAAAACACAGTTTGATCCAGCATCAAACCAAACGGTGATTTCTCCTGCAAAGGAGGATGCAGTTTTGACCCCTACCAGAAAGCAAATAGTCTTTAAGATTTCTCAAATATGCAGCCCAATACCCATAATACATCCTGTTCAAAATAAAAATTGGGTGTCTATTTCAAATTTCAGATCCTATAATAATATTTAAATAAAATGTTAGATTAAAAATAAATAAAATTTTTTTTTTACAACCAATTTCACATATACATAAATATACACACACGCACATTATATATATATATATATATATATATATATATATATATATATATATTTTGAATAAAAGACAGACCATGTTAAGATTCCATGTAATAAGCTATTTCACCATAACCCCTTTAACAGGGTTCTGGATCATCAGACTTTACTTCCAAAAGCTGAAATGAAAAATGAAAAAGAAATTCACACGTTTTTTACGGACCTCATCAAGTATATCGCAAAAGTTAACGAAGTGAGGTGGGAGAGAGAATATGAGTGTGTCATATGTATCATTTTAGTTTCCTATTTTATATATATATATATATATATATATATATAATGAAATGGATTAAGTCTGATAATTATTTAATATATTTTCGGTTTATATTATTTTGAATAGATACAATTGCTGTTTTTGTAAATGCTTATTTTTTTTTTTTTTTTTTAAAATAAACAGTATTAATTACTTTTACCGGCCTGAATGTCTGAGAAATTTTGTAGAATATATGCATTCTCTGACAGGAATCAAACCGCTGTCCTATACAGAACCATCAATTGAAAAGGTTTATTTAAATAAATTGTATCTATTAAAAATAATATATGAACAGAAACTCAAGAGAGAGATAAATTCAAAGAAGCCTTAGGAGCTAAGTGTGCCAACAACCACTTGACCAGAACTTGACTGGGTCATTCTCTCAAGGAGCAAAGGTCATTTTCTTGAAGAAATCTGAAGGCTGCCTTCATTTCCTCTTGGAAGCACACAAAGCAAGCCAAAACTTGTGACTATTTGCAAAATTCATTTTTAAAATTTTGTTTACTTTTGTCTTTTTAACTTTATGAAATATTTAATACACAGCACTGAGATCAAATCCTCTAATCTACCCACTCTGAAACTATTCAAGTAAATTTCAATAGGTTTCTGGACAATTAACATGCTCCCCACCCACCAGTCTTTTGAAAAGGAGTTGAGATTTATCCCTTGTTACCTGTTTAGGATTAGGTTTCCAAGTCCTAATGTCTTCTCATTCTCTTTCACTCCCAGTAGCTCTTTGCATCTTACTGGCATTATGACCTTGCTCAGGGTGAATTGAACAGAACAGAAAAATTGAAATATGAGAGTTACAAAGCAACTGCCCACTGAACAGAAATAATGAAAAGGTAATGTTGAAATAAATAAAAGTTTCAGGATCAAGTAACACATAGAAAGGAGAGTAAGGAATTCCAGTCATAGACTCACATCTTCTACATGCCATGTCCCTTTGGCACATTGGCAATTCTGGCGCTTCACAAGTTCCAGTCCTTCGTAGCTCTTAGCAGCGTGTCTTTTTGCTATATAACCTCTGTTCTGCTAACCATTTAGAAAAACTTGTTAAGTAGATTATTCTCTGCTTTCCTCTGTCACTCTTGCCTTAGCACCTCCTGTGAGTGTTAAGTTTTCCAAACCCTTTTTCCTCATTATGTACCCTAGAAATTTCAATCTAAGTATAAGTGTCCTTTTTCTTTCCATTTTCTGTAAAACTTCATCGTTGCAAACATGGGCCATGGTATTCTCAGCATTTTTTTGTAGAACAACATTTTTGATGCCTCAAGTCTCTTCTTCGTCTATGATTAATTCATTTTATTTTTTTTATGGCTTATTAACATTTTCCTCATCTGTGAGGTGATTGTTCAGCATTTACTGCCATATAGGAGGACCAATATTATGTTACACTTCAGTATTCTTTGTTTTTAACATGAGAAAATCAAGGTTCAAGTGAGAAGAGATGTAGGTTGAGACAGAAACAGTTCTCGCTGGCTGAACAGAAGATCTGGTTCATTAGGGCAGGTCAATTTTGGAAGCATGGTATTGCACTAAATTTGAGAGTTGGGGGTGCAACATAATAAATAATGGCAAGATATTTTTTTTTCAAAATTGTTACCAGTTTTTGAGAATTAAATTTTGAGATTAAATTTAAAGTTCGTAGCATTGGAATTTCATTCCAGAGATTAGTGAAAGCCTTCTAGCACAGCTCATGACCCACTAATATATATGGACCACGCATGTCACATTTCAGGTTAATTTCTAACAGGCTTATTTGGTTTATAGTCAATTTATGTTAAAACCATCCAAAAGTACACAAACAGGTTGTTTTACCTCTTTTTAAACAGGAAAATAATAATAAAAGACTGTAAACAAACAGAACAGTTATAAAAGAATTAAGGAGTAATACAAAACAAATAAAAAAAAACTTAACCATAGTTTCTCCATAAATCAATTTTCTTTTGACTTTTTTTTTTTTTTAAAAACATTCAATATTTTTTCAAACTTTATCTGATGAAAACTTTCATTTATTGTTGCAAAATATATTCACAACAATTTTTGCTGCAAAGTGAATTCCTTTTTCAGTGTGTAAAAACAAATTTTGGAGAAAAAGTTTCCAAAATTCTTTCAGCACTTGTAGGTGGATCCATTGTTTTACAATAAATTCATCTCCATAGTTAAATCAAGTATAGCAAAACAAGCACAAACTAACTGCCATTTGGCTAGATTGAACCATAAGAGCTCCTCAAGAAACTAAGTCTAAGTGCTGCTTCTCTGTAGCATCATCACTATCATTGCCTACGATGACCAGGAAACGCATTTCACATTGAAAGCGTTTAATTAATTTTTTGGAATTTTCTCTAATAAAGAAAAAAATGGCAAATGAAAATTTTCCCAGAAGTAATTTATAGGCTTATCGAGATGTATAGCATAGTAGTAAGGCATAATGTATTAGTTCTGCACAAAATGAAGGATGACCTCCTGTTTGGTAATGTTGTCTTTTTTGCAATTCTTTTAGAATTTAGAGTATGGTTGTTGTTCTACCATGTTTGTAGGTAGTTTTGAAAATTTTCTAACATGCCAAGTCTTGTGCGTTTAGCATTATGTCTATGTATAAACCACTGTGGTAATGGTATAGGGGTTCCATCACACTGAAACTGGAAGGTTTTGGTCAATGCAAATACCTTCTTTTATAGATGGAAAATGTGTTTCAGGGTCAAAGACTATTCTATAAATTAGAATATAAACTTCCTTTTTTTAACATTCAAAACTGTTAGGACAACATTTTGCTTCTTCCAGTTGAGTAAAATCCTTAATCATATCAGCTGAAATAAAATCATGGAATTCATCAGTTTGAACCAGTCATCATTTTGGAGGCTTTCTGAATTCCCTTGTATTTGGCAAAAGAGACAGTTTTCTTATTTTTTATCTGAATGAATTGTAGGTATTGGGTGCAAATACCAATTCATTTTGTTTCCTTTTCCTTTCAAAATAAATTTCTCTTCAAAATGTTTCATACAGAAAACCAAATTTTTTGTAAGAATCAATCAATACAATTTACAAATTTTATCCATTTTTGTATGAGGTCGGATGTTCCAAGAAAATGTTAATACTTTTTCAGTGTTAGTAACATATCCACGAGAACAGCCAAACGCGACACATTTCTTAATCATAACTTTATAATTTGATCTTTAAATGCAATGGACTATGGGGGTAGAAAATTCACCTAATGGCATTCATTTGTAAAATGTGCCATATACACAGTTGAAAATCATAAATGCAAAGTAATTCACAGCCGTTTATAATTCGTGGATTAATTTAATCCCCCCCCCCAAAAAAAAGGTGTAAATATGCATTTATTTTAGTGTTGAAAACACGTCTTAGGAATTGAAAGAACATCTGATAAATTCTACGTAATAGTAGATTGTTAATGTATGTTCTAAGAATTCAATTTTTAAAGTTACCTCCCTTTTAGATTATCAATTTTCTAAGTGGCCATTCACATTTATTTTTGGTTACATATTAAATTGGCCTGTTAGAATTCATCTTATGTGACATGGGGCAGTATAATACAAGTCAGCCATGCACAGTCTTATAAAATTTATAATTTACTGAAGTTATACAAATTGTATAAGGACAAGATGCATGGCACAAGCAAATTATTACTAAATCATTGTACCATGAAATAAGACTCATTTACTTCAAAGGCACGTTATACTGAAAAACTTAGCTATATTATGATGTAATATATTATACAGTTCAGTAGTTTTAATGTGATTTTCAATAAACAATACAAATTTAAAACATTTTGTCTTATCTGTATCCCGTAGTATTATAGTGTTATATACACTTACCTATTTTTATTCTGATTAATTATGACCTAACAAATTGTGTAAGAATTTATTTATTGAGTAGCCATTTTTGTAATCTTTTATTTTTTTTTTTTTTTTTTTTTACAAACTTTTAATTATTGAATACAGTAAAAAAAAAAAAAAAAAAAAAAAAAGATTCATAATCAGAATTCTGGTTTGAATATATTTTTACCTAATATAAAAAAATATTGACTTTATTTGGATTTATTCTTGAAATAGTAAAATTTTAAAATCAGTTTGTAAAGAAAAACCTGCAGAAATTAACTATATCTGTACATTTTCTCAGACAATCTTTAAAACTAAATGCTCAAAAATTAGTAAAAGCTAAGTTTTGGTGTCAGTACTTAAACTCCAGTTGTCGCACGGCATGCAATATTGATATTCTAAAGAAAGTGAAAAATCAGCCGGCCCTACTGGTTCATTAGTTATGAGAGAAGACAAGTGTAGCAATGAAGATGCCCCAAATGAATCAGTTCATAGGCTTCTATGATGTTCTTGCCACAAAGCTTTGTCAGAAACCTATGATATGACCAATACTGCTTAAAGATTAAGATTTTGAGGATAAAGGAGAAGCTGAAAGAGGCTATGATTAGGACCCTGGACACCTTTACCTTGTAGTGAGGTTACCCGGGGGCATTCAAGAATTGGCAAGAGCACAGATATCAGAGCTTCAAAAATTTGAAAATCAGAGTTTTGTATTGTTTTGAAATAAAATGTCTCCTGAAAAATTCTCATAACATTTGGAGTGCACCTTGTACATTCAAAACAATTTACTAAAAAGCATACTTAAACACTTGAGTGATATGTTTTGCGTGACACCATACTGGCAAAATATCTTATCAGCTACTTTACAAGTATTTCAAATCAACCAATCCCAGGTGGTTCAGTTTCTTAGCTTAATCGAAAAGATAAAAGGATATAACCATTTTACAGTAAGCAACTACACTCACTGGAAACACTGAAGGTGAGAGAGAGAGAGAGAACAACAACAATTAATCTAGATAAAAAGATTATGTAAATAAGGTAGATAGTAATGTTTATCTTTTTTACTAAGAGCTACAAAGGATAGGAAGTTGTGGAAAATCATGATCATCCACATCCTGGAAAGACTGAGTGCATTGATCTTTGATTTGTTGAATCTGTTATTGAATCTATGTATCTAGTATTTATCGTGTTTACTATTTTTAGAATAAATAAAACTTTTGATAAATTTAATAACTCCTATCTACAATATCACAGCTTCAGCATCTATTGGACTTAAACTCAACCCAAACATCAAGTGGAACTTGTACATACAATCCATCACTAAAGATGCTTAAAAAAAAAAAAATTGGACAGGTCCCTGTATCACCCCAGTAAGTATGCAAATCCTCTGCTTTTACAAGATACAGGTCAGATAGTGGCTCCTCGGCCTTGTACAGAGTGAACATTATAGTAAGAAAAAAAAAAAAAAAAAAAAAAAAAAAGAAAACGGTCACTTAACAAGATAAAGGAGCAGTCCAAGAACGCTATCATAAGAATAAGAGTAATAGCAAAAGATGCCTTCCAGAAACTAACTAAAGTATTAAAGATTCATTCATTTATTCAATTAGAGCATTTTGTGCCACCACTGTGGTCACTACTTCCTTTATTTCTGTTGTAATTGTGGTTCATGTTGACAATGAAGGCAAAATAGTGCAATGGCCTGCAGGTTTCTTTTGCACCAGAGATGTTCAAGTTACCCTGTTCCTCCTCTCGAAACATCATCCGTCCACTGGTAAAGCTATTGACCTCTGAGGTGCAGCTCCTAAGCCAAGGCTGGCAACTGGCTGATGGCCACTTGGCACAGTTGGTTTGGGGAGAGGCATTCCCCCTTTATCAGTCAGGTCGTGAAACCCTTCCAACTACCCTAACAATTTAGCTGGCAGATCAATGCTGTTGACTGGGGTGTCGCTGCTGCAGTGCCCACGCGACTTCTTAGAGCTATGTGTGAGAGTTGGATGTAAAGTCATGGACCAGTACAGTTCCACATCCCAATTCACCCGAGTAAAGCATTCAAAACATTGGAAAATTGAAGATAAAAAAAATTGAAAGTTTTTCGAGGTTTTCTTTTTAATAAACAAAATTTCACCCAATAAAAGGCTCAAGAGCCACAAAGTAGTAAAGAGGATTGACCCCCGATTTGAAAAGGTCAACACTGATCTCTAAGAACTTGTGAGGAACAGCCAGCAAATCTGGCTAGTAATCTCGTAATGTTTTTCTTTTTTCATTTTTACAAAGAGAAAATAACGTGTGTAGCTTTGAAGAGTTCTCAGTTTAAAGATTGTAATTGGTACTTGACTTTTCTGTCAATCTTGTACTTGAGAGATAAAAGAGGGAAAAGAAAAAAGGCTTTTCAACAGTTGAAATTATATGTTTAGTATTGAACCCGAATGCTGTACAACAGGCACTGCAACCAGAAATTAATTTTTGTTGTATATTACTATAGATTATGCACACTAGATCACAAACATATATTATGACTTCATCATCTGGACACTGGTATTTGAAACAGATGCCGACACCCCATTCCTATTTTTATTAAATTATGTATTATAGCTATCTACGTCAACCTGCCTGCCTATTTCATGAGAATACACATTTTAAAAATAAAAAGGAAGTGTTTATCTCAAATACAAATGTCCATTATATTATAACAATGTTTGAAATATATATATATATATATATATATATATATATATATATATATATATATATATATATATGTGTGTGTGTGTGTGTGTGTGTGTGTGTGTGCCCTCTTGTAGGTTGAACACTTTGGAAGAAAGGGAATTTTGCAGCTGCTACTAATTAACACTAAAAGCTCTTTGCTATGAATTGAGCACTCTGGTAACTGGCCATACATATATCTCATATATAATGTGTTAAACATTCCCTTTCTCTGCTGCCTTCATTGATAGCCTAAGGGTGAGAGACTCCGACTGATTTGACATAAGTTGGGTTTTGATCCTGACTTGAAGCAATTGCATGTTTAGCCACACTGATGAGCTGTGATACAGCAAAATAGTCTGTGGATGACATATATATATATATATATATGTGTGTGTGTGTGTATGTATGTCTGTCATCCACAGACTATATAATTATATACATATAATTAAGAAAAAATTTCAAAGAAAAATATTACATTTGTTTTTTGTTATAAACTTGTTTCAACAGCTGGTTTACACTGCATCTTCAGACTAGTTTAAATGCACGAAACACAGGAAATAAATTGATTTAAAAAAAGACAGAGACAGACAAGAAGGAAAAAAAATTGTGGTAGCAGGAGGCAATAAGTGACAGGAACTGGTAAAAATGAAGACAGAAGGGAGAGGATGATATCTTGTTGGATGAAGGGGCATGGGGTGAGTTTTTAACGAAACTGTTCCAAACATCTCTTCTGTCAAATGCCATAAGAATAGGTGATCTTTTAAAAAGATATATATTAATATATTAAGTGTGGCACAAGCTCAAAAGTGTGTTACTTGAAAAACAGGCATCTAAATACCAAATAAAAAAAACAAAAAAAAAAAACAACTTATAAACATAATATATTATATGTTTTTTAATTAAACAGTATTAATTACATTTACCAGCCTGAAGGTTAGAGGAATTTCATAGAAAATATGCATCCTCCGACAGGAATTGAACCTGTATCCTATACAGCACCGTCATTCAGGGTATACTCAAATAAGTGTATCCATAAATATCCATATTAAAATATTTGTCAGATTTAATCCATTTCATATATATGAGAAGACATGGTGGATAATACATAGCGGCTTGGATTGAGAAATCTGAGACCTGATTTTGAAATCCAAATGAATCCATTATATTCACTTATGTGCTAATACCCTTGAGAAAGGTTTGAATCCTCTTCTACCCCAGCTATAGGTAAATAGCAGGACAAACTGGGTTCTATAGCTTTGGATGGCAACTGGTCTAGGAGAAGGACAACCCTGAATTCAAAAACTGTGGAGGGTTATTTGGGGGACCTTGTGGCACTTAGTGCACCAGGTCTTTGCATTCAAACCCTTCAAAAAGTGTGGTTGGTTCTGCTCAAAGCTTTCACCACTATAATCAAATCACATGTGCTGGTGTCAGGCTGTCAGTTCCTAGGAACTAATTTGCTTGATCCTCATACATTGATAAATGACATGAGAGTCGAGTCCCATACGTACGTACATATGATGACCTTACACTTACAGGAAGAATAAAAAAAAAAACCAGCATTGCACAAATCTGCAAATGCGTGAAGCAAGCTTGGGATAATATTAAACCAGAAATTGTTGTGAAATCTTTGAAAAAGTGTGGCATTAGCAATGCTTTCAATGGATTGGAAGATGACGCATTATTTAACAACGATTATAGTAGTATTGAAAATGAGTATCAGAGTTTTGATAACGAAGACGGCGAATTTTATGGATTTGAAGATGAATAAAATTTTAATGGTAACTGTACCGTTTTGCTTAATTGTAATAATTAATTGCTTGATTTTTATATTGTTTTCTTACCTTTGAATATAATAAAGTTTTTATAGGCTTGTGTTCTTTTTCTATTATTTTTCATTTAATTGTAATCATGGCTTGTCTAACCAAAATAATACTTCCCAAATATAGTCAAGGCTGTAACATTTACTAATAATTTTACTAATTTTTTCCTGATTTACTCTGCTGAAATTGGGTATGTCTTATATGTTGTCAAATACAGTATATTTATTAACAAAAAATATAGAGTATGATGGGGTTAAAACTTCAGCAGATGTATATAGTAATCTGTAAACTAGACTAAAAATTATTAGTAGTATGAAGTAAATGCCCCTCATCACCATGTAGGTAATTTTTTTTTTGTGTGTGTGAGTGCTTTATCCTTTCCATATGTATGCAATTGTAGCTATCCCCAGCTTACTTTTCTTCAATGAGTGAATGGCCACAAATTCTTGGGGAAAACAGTGGAGTGGTTCCCCCATTGCCTTATCCATGATTTTCAATTCGAAGTAGACTTTCTCTAAAATTCGGTGCCACCTAAGGCTCAAAAGCCCAACAAACACTATTTAATATATACTGGCAACGGTGAGGCTCGTGCTGTGGCCCTCGACATCTCCAAAGCATTTGATAGGGTTTGGCACGCCGGCCTTCTTCATAAGCTCCAGGGGTATGGTGTTACTGGTCAAGTGTTTGATCTAATACAATCATTCCTGTCTAACCGAGAATTGAAGGTCGTTCTCAACGGATTCTCCTCCAGTTTTTATCCCACTAACGCAGGTGTGCCCCAAGGCTCCATCCTTGGCCCCACTCTTTTCCTTATTTTCATCAATGACCTTCCTGAAGCTATAGATTCCCAAGTCGGCATCTATGCAGACGACACTACAATTTACTCCTGCCTCAAAACAAATCTAGTGTCGGCGACAAAACTAACCTTGCCGTAAGTCTTGAAATGGACCTCCAATTGGTTGTTAACTGGGGCAAGAATTGGCTGGTCAACTTTAACGCCACAAGAACTAAATTACTCTCCATTAACCACCATAGAGATCCTTCCCTGCCCCCATTAAATGTCTGATAGTCAACTTCCTGAGAGCAACTCCCTGCGTCTGCTCAGTCTCAAGCTGACTGCTGACCTGAGATGGAACAAATACATTGAGTCAATTGCTTCTTCCACCATGAGGAAAGTTGGCTCTCTGTGCCTACCAGGAAATTTTCTCCCCTGAATCGATACTTCAAATATACAAAACAACCATTCGCCCTTGCATGGAGTATTGCTGCCATATATGGGCTGGAGCACCTTCTGCTTACCTTGGAGTTCTTGACAAGATCCAGAGACGGATATGTAGTCTAATTGGCCCTGATCTAGTGTCTTGTTTGCAGTCACTCTCTCACAGACGCCACCGCCTCTGTCTGTCTTTTTCTACAAATACTTCCATGGTAACTGCTCTGATGAGCTTCTCTCTCTGGTTCCCAGACTCCATGAATTCAAGCGCCCTACGAGGCTGGCATCCCGCTCTCACCCTTACACCATAGAAACCTTCAAATGTAGCCATCTCTTCTACTCCAATAGCTTCATACCGCACCTCTCGCCAGTGGAACACCCTCCCAATTACTGTTTCCCTGAAAGCTATAATCTCCAACTATTCAAATGTAATGTCAATCGACATCTCCAATTACCTTGATCTACCCACTATCCTTCTCCTCTTCCTTTCTCCTATCACTCTTATCTGCTCTCGCTCCAAATCTTTTGCAACCCCCTGCATCCTAGTGGCTTCACGCCTTGCTTGGGGCACAATGCTTAAAAAAAGGTGGAATGCAGTTGATTCAGGTTTTTCTCAATGGCATTTGTGCCAAGAGTGAACATAATGAAATAGCCTGGAATTTAAATTCGGTTTACCACCATTATGCCACCTACCACATCATATCCATTTTTTTGGTTAGGGATTTATAACACAAGTTGTAAATGTCTGCTTAGCTGCTCTGTAACTTGTCACTATTATATTTTTTTTTTTTTTTTACAGTTTGTAGATTTAGATGAAAATGTAATAAACAAATAAAAGTCTGAGGTTTCCTTGGGGTATAGATGTTTGTTATCAGCTGTTGCAGTGATATGAGAGGTTGACCTCTCTCTCTCATATATATATATAAGAGAGAGAAATTCTCTCTCTTCTTTCATTCTGGAGTGGAGTTATACAATGAACACTAACCATTCTTTTTCAAATATTACTATAGATTAAAACTTCAGATTGTGTGTGTGTGTGTGTATATATATATATATATATATATATATATATATATATATATATTTTTTATTATAAGAGATTAGAACAAAAACCTGTTGAAATTTCAGCACTATGTTGTGCCTCTTCAGGAAATGGTTAAGTGACTGGTGATTAAATAATTTATAAGAAAATTTTAAAAGCAAATTGTTACCTCTTATTCAAAAGATAAGGTTGGGGGGAGGGGTGAAAAATGATAAACCAGAACTTAGACAGGTCATCAGTGACATTTGCAGAAAACATGCAAGCAATAAATGTATCATGATTCCAGTTAAATATGACATGTTCAATTTTCAAAGGATGCTGAGGGGATGAGTAGGAGAATAACCAGATGTAAAGTTAATTTTTAAATTCCGAATTCAGGAAGCTTCTTAAAGGAGGTAAAAATAAAAATGTGGAACATCTATACAAGATAATTAATAATACTAACTGGACAGCAATACTAAATCCGAATAAACAAAATTACTCCTCATAGAGGCTGGATTGTTATTTACTTATAAATTATGGCCATAAGAAATGGTACAACCTAATTTTTAAAATTTAACTATATTGTAAGGTAAAAGCTAACCTGACTAAACTAAATTCACTACTTTGGTTTAATAGAGATTTTTTGTCAGCAAATTGAATAATTTCCAGTTTCTTATGTAAGCATAAGAAGCAAGGTTCATTTAAAGATTTACAGGTTCTAGCTTTTTTTTAGTATTTTCCATTTTACCGTAGAGGTTTTGTTAACTTCTTTTAAGTTCCAAAAATATTTAAAAAGGGATGTCATATTTTTATAAGTGCCCTTGGGGAAAGATAATATATGTTGATACCACCTGGTTTTAAAAGAAATCTTGGTACTCCCAATATAAAATTTTTAAACTGTTTGGTTTTCCATAATAGAAATAGGTAAACAAGAGTCAGTTTGACATCGGTTTTGCAATGGGCATTTGTTAGAATTCCTACAATTACACTTGTTGGTATTATCAATGTTGGTTGCTTTGGAATGGCTATTATTACTCAGGTTTTTGTATTGGTCTAAAATTTTATTGTATTTTAATAATTTTTTCAAGATTATCAATACAACAATAGCTTAGTTTTAGTATATTTCTGTTAAAAATTTTACTGAGAGGGACTATTTCTGAGAAAGTGTTTACCAATTAAATGGAGGAATTTCTGCACTAACTTAGTACTAACCAATTGGTTAAATGGGGGTGTGTACCAAACGATTTTCCCCGTTTCCATTCCTACAATCACTTATGTTTTATATATTTGATGTTGGTGCACTTATAGCTACTATTTTTTAAGGCAGTGTTATAAACTTTACTATGCTTGTAAAAGACATGTTTTTGATTATGGATGGAAGGTGGCTAGAATTCAGGTGGATGTGAATTGGATTGCTGTTTGTTTTCATGTAGGATTGGAATACATTAACTAAGCCTAATGTAACATCAAGAAAATCTACTTTTAAATTACTGTTGATCTTTAAAGCTAAGCCTTTTAAACTCTTTGTATTAATTTCCTGATCTTGACAACTTTAATTTTTATTTTAATAAAACTTCTTCCCTTTAAGACAGATACA
>CAHIKZ030001025.1:65000-167500 GCA_903632075.3 Acanthosepion pharaonis | reverse complement strand
AAGGAAATAGAAGGAAGTTCCACAGGTGGAAAGTGAAAGAAAAGAAACTGTTAGAGTAGAAGTGGTAGTTGCACCTAGCTGTTTTAACAGTAAAAGGGTGGGACCTAGTTGCCAATCAAGTAGCATGCTTAAATTCATGTAGTCGGAGCACCAAGGAAAAAATGCTCATCAGAGTAGATGCTATGAAAATATTCGTAGAAAATACAAAGGGAATCCATGTTAAGTCGGTGTAAAAGTGACTGAAGTCAAGATGGCTGATCAGGATAGATTACATTACAGATCCTTTTTTGGATTTTGCCAAGAATCTTTAAAATCTTAATAACAAAAGCATAAGGAAACTGAATGGAATCAGCTAGTCTCCATGTTGAGACATGGTTAAAAAAAAAAAAAAAAAAAAATCTTTTTAATTTAAATTTTCAGCTTTCCAACATCTTCAGTATTTCCCGTCTGTATAATAATAAATGTTTTTGTGTCTCCCCCTCCTATACATATGATTCCATTAACAAAAACATTATTTACTCCGATAAAGTCCTTCTCAAGGATAAAATGCATTACACAGAATTTTTCTCGACTTGCATCATTCAATTGCCTAATGGAGTTCTGATATATACAAATTTATATCATATTCACCCATTTAAACTAAACTTTATAAATTTATTCTCTTCCTGATCAGCTTTGAAATCTAAAAAATACACGTGCAGATAACTGTATTAATTAGGTAAATACGAACATCTAAGAAACAAATTAATTAGAAGAATACAGAGTGTGCATATATATACGTATCTATCTGGTGAAATCCTAATGGATAAAACACATCCTTAACAAAGACACACAATACACAAAAACAGAGAGGTTTAAAGAGATACAGAAGACATTAAAAAATAAGAACAAAGACCTCTTTCCTTCCACTTTTCTCTAAACAATCCTAACCATTTTATTACTGTTTAAGCAGAAGAACATTTTCTCCACCAATCCAAAAATTTGGATTACTACCACACACAAAAGACAATGGTTAAACATAGGAAAACAAAGACAAAATTAATTCCTTTAAATAATGTAGAAATAACCATTCTTTGCCTGATCACAGTCACAAGACCTGAAACACGTGTAGCAAAAAAATATGGAAAATAAAGTATAATATATATTTTAAAAAATTAAATAAAAAAAATGCATATTATGACCAAAAACATCTGCAGCTTCTCTTTAATATATATATATATTTATTTTTATTTAAGAATTATAACATAAGCATGTTATAACATCACTACAACAATAGCCATTTTGTTTCAACACTTCTGGTGTCTTGTCTAGTGATGGTGGTTTAGATATATATTATACATACACACAAGTATGTGTATGTGAATATATATTCTCATTTTAATTATTTTTTTTTTGTTTTTTTTGTATTGAATTCATTTTCTACTAATTTATTTATTTTTCTCTTAAGTAAATGGATTGTTCCATATTAAAAATAGATAATAAATAGTGAAACATTGCAATGGCTAGTTTTCAGTTTGTACTTTATAATTGTGACATATTTGAAAGTAAGAGTTGCATCAAAAGGTGAAAAACAAATATCAGATTCTTGCAACAAATATGTCACCAGCATTTGTTCTGGTGCCAATTTCAGATACATTCTACATTGAAACCTTCAATTGTGAGTCAAAATTTGTTGATGTTTTGTCTGCAAATGAATGCCTTAAAGATGGATGATGAAAAGTTGTACTTTCAACATATTATGCTCTATGAATTTCAGGAAGTAAGTAAGTGTAGGAACTGACAAAAAACAACGTTTATATGGATCTTGCTTCAGCACTTTGGATGGTCAAAAATTGGTTCGGCAGATTTCAACAGGGTGATTTTAACCTAAATGATCAACCACACTCCAGGTGGCTTACTGGCATTAATGAAGATACTTTGCTTGCCATGGTGCAAAATAAAAAAAAAAAAAAACATTTCCATAGAAGAGACTGCCACATGTTTGAAAAATGATATCTCAACTGCCTTAAGCCACTTCAAGTGACTTGGGTTCAAGAAAATTGGCCAATTTTGGCAAATTGAAAACTTGTAGATTTCCACCATAACAATGCATGGCTACATGTTGCAAAACAGACATTGTAGCAGAAGCTTAAAGAGCTGAAATGGGAATCCCTCCAGCACCCATCGTTTTCTCCAAACTTGGCTCCTTCAGATTTTCATTTGTTCCGCTGAAGAATTTAAATGACAAAAAACAAAAATTTGTACAAAAATGGTAGAACGATGGGAGACAGTTATTAAAAACAATGGAGACTATATACATGACTAATAAATGGTTTTTGGTATGTATGTAAAATTTTGTCTTGAATTTTCTAAATTGGGAGCATACTTCTGCAATGATCTAATATATATTCATTCTTAGTATATAGGATGCGCTCAGCAAAGGAGGGGTGTATCTAACAAAAAAAAAAAAAAAAAAAAAAAAAATAAAAAATTGAAAATTGTTTTTTTCACTGCAAATTATTCATCATATCCAAGTATTTTACAAAAAAAAAATAGAGCCAATTACATAATATTTCAAAGTCAATTTAGGTTTATAGTTCATAACTATACAATGAGATGAGGTAACTTAAACCGTAGATTTGTCTGCAGAATATCATTATATTATTGTTAAATAATTACAGTGAAATCATTAAGGTTTTTGTCGAATCATTTTATTTTTGGTTGTATATTAATTCAAAATATTCGTTTTTTTACAAACTTTATATTTTTAAATCGAATAAAATCATTCTAAATTTCAGAATTTCACTACTGACCATCAAAATGACTGGAAGAAAGCAATCTAAAAGCAACAATGGAAAAGAGAGGTAACAAAGTGTACACAAAATAGCTCCAGTTTGTTTAACTTAGGAAACTTAGCATTGCAGCCAAAGTATTCTAAAATGCTGCCAATAACAAAAGAGAAAATGAAAAGTACCAAACAACAAATCGAAAGTGTCAAAATTTGTTATTTTTATTTATTTGTTATGTAACTAAATACATAATTGTCAACAATGTTTCTAAAAAACTTGATATTTCCTATAATAAATTTTTAATAATTATTATTATTGTTATTATTTTACTTAAGTGTAAGGTAGTCCTATATTTACAATTCCTTACGGTTAACCATGAAAAGAAATGTTGATCAAAACTGCCTAAAATCTTTAAACGCATATTGCTATAAAATTATCAAATGTTGAATATGCCCTTGCTCCACCAAAAAAATCATATTCTCCTATAAATTAGTGTGTGTGTGTGTGTGTGTGTGTGTGTGTGTGTGGAATCACAAATCTCATGACCCATCAGGGTCATAGGGGCACAACATGTACTGCAGCCAAGGTAGAAATGATGTCTCTTGGGCAAGATAGACTGATGGAGCCCAACCCTCCTCAATTTGGTTTTTGAATTCATAGCTACTTTCTCATAGACCAGTTGCCACCCAAGGCTATAGAACCCAGCCTGTCCTGCTATGGACAGGGAGAAGAGGATTCATACCTTTCCCAAGGTTATTAGCATGTAGGATGGATGTTGGATTTAACGGCATGTCAACTCCTATTTGGGTCAATTTATGCATGTAGGTGAAAGTAATGGATTCAATTAAAATTTGAACTCGGCTCTCCAATTTCTCAATCTGAGATGCTATCCATTACTCCACAGGGCTTTATATATATATATATATATATATATATATATATATATATATATATATATATGTATAGATAGAGAGCACAAAAAAAAAACAATAGAGATTAGTGAATTAAAAATGCTGAATGTCATTTCAACAATTAGAAACCACAAACAATTTAGATTTTTTTCCTTACTACCTATCTTTTAAACAATGCACACATATCTGGTTGTAAGGAAAGTTCTCACAGCTTTTAGAGCATTAAATATATTTATAAACTGTGAGAACTTTCCTTCTAACCAGGTATAGAACTTCAATTGGCATATATAAAATGATATAATTTAACATACCAAGTCGAGTAGAATTTTGCCAATAAGTATGCTCAGTCCATAGAGTAGTAACCATTTCTAATAAATAGACAGTCATAGATAAGTATAATGAACTAAGAGTTTTGCAATAGTCATGCTCCTCAGAGTCAGATAAGAATTGTATTAATCACAGAGTGTGTGTGTATATATTTTTATAAATATTTACAAAAATGTGTTATGGTAATTTAACCACACACGTATGGACTCCCCCAGCTATAAACAGGAGCAGGTACTGCCTTTTGGGGAAGGAAGTTTCCAGCAGTCAGCTCTGACAGACTGAACATTCTTGCTGTAACACTTATTTGTATATGTTTGTATTAAGGTTTCTGTTGATATCCATTCCTCTCTTGTGTCTTTAATTCAGATCCTAACAAGGACACACCAACTTGGCTTGCAAGGACCCTTAAGGACCCTTGAGGACCCCAAAAGGACTATGAGGAAATTGTCAATATTGGTCCTACTCAACAGTACTTGGCAATCCAGAAAAGGAAAACCGAACAAAAAAAAAAGTGTAACAGGAAACTTATCCTTGGATTTATTGAGGTGATTTCTTAGTATATTAAGACATTTTGTGATGAGTATTGTTATGGTAATTTACCCACGCATGTATGGACTCTCCCAGCTATAAATAGGAGCAGGTACTGCCTTTTGGGGAGGGAAGTTTCAAGCAGTCAGCTCCGACAGTTGGACCGAACATTCTTGGTGTAACACTCTCGTTTGTATAGGTTTGTATTAAGGTTTCTGTTAATATATTTGTTTAACTCAATTTCTCTTTTTCTGGTCCTAACAAGGCCATAACAGTAACAAAGGAGGAAAATTCCGATACAAAAAAATCCCAAAATACATGGTCATAATGAAAGACACCTTCAAGAAACTAAGCAATGTATTAAGAAATAGGAAAATATCCTTAAAACAAAGAAATGAGTGCTGAACTGCTATATAGTATGTAATCTCCATTTGGCAGTAAATGCCGGACTATCTCCTCAAGGATGAAGAGACTTTATCAAGCAACAGAGATGTGGTTCTACAGAAGGAAGATTGGCATGGAAGCTTACCTATAAAGGCCAACAGACAAAAATTAAATAAATATATAAAATATAAATCATACATTTACCTACATCTTAAATACTGAGTGATTATTTTTTCATCCTTAAGTGAGAACCAGCATACAACAATATGGTATTTGCTTAATCCTTACAATATTAAATTCTTCTAAAATTCTTTCCCCATTGCTTTTAAGAGTAAACTTGCATTCAGTCTGAAAGTAAAATCACAATAAAACACTGGAGAATCGTCCTAATTGAGTTATAAGGAAGTAGTGGAGAGTTATTTATGCAAAGTGTTAATGTATTTTTGTTTCTTGTAGAAAAAAAAAAAGGAAGATACTCTCTAGAGACAAGGAAGTTCTTAACTTGTGACTCATAAACAGTGTGAACACTAAATATTAAACAAAGATGGCGCCTTCAGCACAAATTGATTATTGCAACAGCTGATTCACATTTAAACTATACAAATGGCAATGCTTATCTTAGTCAGTTCCAAGCTTCATGGGCCATGTGTATTATATATAGATATTTTTTTAAAAAATCCACTAAGGCAGTAAAGCCAGTAAAACACAAGGGATTACAGGGGGTGAAAGAATTAGAAACATTATTAAGGAATGAGAGCAAAAGAGAAGTAATCAGGATGACAGTAGATACCAATTGACAGTGCATTTAAATTTTTAAAGATTAAAGTTAGCTGGAAAGCATGGAGCCAGAAGAGAGTTCCACATCTGGACTGAAAACAGAAAACAGACATACCATAACCAGGTTTAAACCTTCCACTAATAAAGTAGTACACATTTTTCTTTGCTTGTTCCAACTCTGCACAAGGCTGACTTGAGCTCAACCATTAATATGATGCTTATAACTTACCCTAATTTCTAGTGAAAAAAGTAAGAAAGAAAGAATAAAAAGGTCTATGGTAGAAACCCCAAATATTTGTATGCTTCTCTTTAATTTTTTTTTTTTATAAATCATTTCACCCCAAGTAAGGCGGGGATGCCACTAGTATGCATGGGGTTACAAGGAGTGAAAGTGAAAGAAGAGACTGAATATAGGGAGGACTGAGGAGAGGATAAAATATGAACAGGATTCAAGAAGATAGATAGAAGATGGCGACTGATGTTAAATTTAATTTTTTGAAAATTGTAGTTGTCAGGGAAGCAAGTAAATGGAAGAGAGTTCCACAGACGGGAAGTGCGAGAAAAGTAGAAGTGTTGGTTGCATTTATCTGTTTCAACAGTAAACGGGTGGGACCTATATGCCAGTCTAGCAACACCCTTAAATTCATGTAGTCGGAGCACCAGGGAAAAAAGCTCATCAGAGCAGTTACCATGAAAATATTTGTAGAAAAGACAGAAGTTATGTCATGTCAGTGAGAAAGTGAGTGAAGTCAAGATGCTTGGTCAGGATTGATTACATTACAGATCATTCTTTGGATTTTGTCAAGAATTTACAGATGAATAACAGGAGCACCAGATCAGTATTCAGTGGATGGGCAAATGGTATTTTCTGGCACAGCACAGTGACCCAACTTTCCTTGCAGTATTGTTTACAAATGAAAACCCACACACCCGCAACAATACACCAACATATAAGCTTTTAAATCCCAGATTCCCGCTCAGCAGTTCTTGTTAACATGAACAGAAAGAGAGGCAAATGAACATTTGGGATTTTTAAACCTCCTTCAGGATTTACAGCCCATTTATGGAACTGTACTAATATTTTTTGCACTTAAGATGAAGAACGAAAACAAAACTTGCACGTTCCTAATTTTAAAAGATCAAGGTTTAAGTCAAGAAACCGTGGCCTGCAGTGAAGCGTCAAAATTCCTGAAAAGAAAAACATCACAATTGCTTGAGTATAGTGCTAGTTTTTATGATCATTATTTTACGCAATAATAGGGGGGGAGCAATACACAGCTAATTTTTTGGAGAGATTAAAAAAAATCAAGCATTTTCGGTGACCAAAAAGATGTTCACCCTGTACAAAGTCCGAGAACCACCTGATTGATTGATTCATTTTTCTACAAATCATCAACCCTTTGCAGGTTATTTAAAGGCAGAAAATATTTAAAATATTTTTTTTTTATAAATGTAAAATTTTTGTCTATATTTCTGTCATACCTGAACGTACCTATTCTATTATTAATAGACTCTCCCACACATAATAAGTAGTAGTAGTTGTAGTAGCAGTCACCAGTTGAGCTCAGTGGATTTTTATTACTAACACTATTTTTGCTTGGTTTCTTGTAAATATATTTTGTCATTTTGTATATATTCATTGGGGATCTTTTTAAAAATTGTTGTTTTTATGCCCCTCGCCCCCACAGACAACACTTGTATATAATGGGAGTATTTAGGTATTTCATTGAGTCAAAGAGGCATTTTGGTGTATGTAGTAAGAAAGGTATGGATAAATGTGTTGTTTTGGTGAAAGGAATATTGTTCTGTATGATAGGGTCAGTGGTTATGGCTAGCTAAGTTTTATATTAAGACAAGAGATGACCGTCTATTACCCCAACCCCCCTTTTTGGCCTTGTGCCGCATTTATTGTATATACAATAATAAATATTGTTGAGCTCAGTGGTGTGGAGTGAGTCAGTCAATGTCGGACATTGAAGTATCAACCATCACAACTAAATTGCTGTGTCATTAACTCTTATTTCAAGTTCGTAACATTTTGTATGTCGAACCTAATTTAGGACAACTTAGTGAAATACAAGCCTCCACTGTGAAAACTACTCTACAACAATTTCTGAGATGCGGTATTATGTACACTATTTATTCGGACTATTGCCCTCATCTTTGTCGCCATATCTATTACGACATTTCAGCCGTTGTATGCTCCAGTTGTCTTCAAGTGGTTGGAATGTCGAACTGAACCCTTTATTTTGCTCACTGGGGTAGACTGTTCTAGTTCCACATGCCATGTCTAATGGATGTCAGTTATCAGTTATCTGCTGCTTAATTCCCTCTCCAATACCTTGAGGACACATGGCACAGTGGATAAAGGCATTAGTTAGATAACTGACCAGTGAGCGAAATAAAGAGTTCAGTTCAACATTCCAACAACCTGAAGAAGGCCGGAATGTACAACAGCTGAAACGTTGTAATAAATATGGTGACAAAAATGAGGACAATAGTCCGAATAATATAAATAGTATAAAATTTTTTTTGCATTTTTGTGATAATGATTTAATGATACAAGTCTTACTAATTAGCATGTTCCTGGAATGGAGAGAAGAAGTGGATTCATGCCTTTCCCAAGGATATTTGCACGTAAAATATAATGAAACAAACAGGAATTGAAACTGTTCTACGATTAACAATTCTGAGCCATCGTCCATTACACCACCCACACATCCAAGATTACAGTACCTGGTATTTCAAAATGGTCACCCATTAACTAGGTTTGATGTTGCTTAACTTTGGTGAATGTATAGGAACTGGTTTTTCAATATGATGTGGCTGTAAGCCAACATTTTATTAAAATAAATAAATAAAAAGAAAATGGCACTGAACTGCTACATAGTATAGGTTGTCTTATATAGTATTGCATGCTGGACAATATCACCACAAAAGAGGTGACTTGCGGCAACAGTGATGCTACAAAAAAGATACTATGAATACATTGGATAGAACATGTGAACAATGAGGAAGTTTTAAGGTAAAATTCAAACAAAAAAGATATTTGTACTTAGTACCAGGAAGAGAGCTGAAACTTCTAGAATACATAATGAAGAAAGAGAAATTTGATACTCAGTCAATAATAATTTCACATCTCAGTAATTTGGATAAAGGATTATGTCTAGATGATTAAATGATTACGAGTTGCTTTTATTAATTTAAACCAAAAATTGTTTTTTAATCAATAATTTAAAAATTTTCTTTTGTATTAATTTCTAATAAATTTTTGGCAAACATGGACATTCATGCCTGCAATAAGATGGAGTGTCAGAAGGACAGTTTTTCACATAACATTGTTTTTTTGTTTTTTTTTGTTTTTTTAACCACCTTTAGTCTTCAGCAATGTTTATTGTTTAATGATTAGAATTGGATTAAAATCTAAACATAAGTGAAATTATGTTATTTTTGTCCTTGAGAATTGACAACAAAAATAATAAACATTAGTTATGATATTATTTACTGGAAAGGTTGGCAAAATATCAGCTAATTGCTAAATGATTCAAACTTTATAAAGTGCTAAATAACGAGGATTTCATTAAAAAAAAAAAAAAAAAAAAATCAGGAAATATTTATAAATTGATAAATATTGCATTGCATTAGTTCTAATTATATTAGTTTTTAGAATTTTGTAAATGTAAAATTATTCTTGTAAATAAACAATTAAATAAATAGTATTTAATATTTTATTTTAAATAATTTAATACATTGTCAAGGAGTGATGGTAGTTAAAAATGCAGTGTCATGGGGAAAACCTTCCTTGTGACACTCTTGTTGTGGGTAGATACGACCATATTTGCTAAATTTTTATCATTTTTTGCATTATTTCATCTTAATTTTTAAACTTTCATCTTTTAAATTTTTTTTTTTGTGAAAACAGTTTTATTTAACAATTATTTAAAAAAAAAAAAAAATATTTAAGTTATTCATTTTAATTTTAATATATTTTTATCTTACTTCTTAATTAAAAAGGTTTTTGTATTGATTTATGATAAAAATTAAAGCAAAAATTTTCTAGGACATCCATTAATAACTTAATTTCAATTCTAGCCAAGTAACAACTTTGTCATTTTTAATGACAACAAACCACACTTTCATAATTACTGATGGTTTATTTTTTTCTGAATTAAATCATTTACAAAATTTATTTAATAAAAATAAATATTACATTAACATTTACTTAAACTATTTATTTACAATGTTCAGACTGTTGTCCTCATCTTCATTGCCTTATTCACAATGTTTTAGCTGTTGTACACTCCGGCCTTCTTCAGGTGATTGGAATTTTGAACTGAACCCTTTATTTTGTCCACCACGGTAGATTGATCTAATTCCACATGCCAAGCCTCTTCTACATGTCTCAGTATCAGTTATCTCCTTTTAATCCAACTCTCCAAAGTTTTTGTTCACAAGTCTCTGGGTCAAGTCACTGGATCCAACCAACGCGTTTCTCCACTAGGCCATGTGTCCTTGAGGACATCAGTGTATGGATTTTGGGGACTTATAAACCAATGTCTCAGTAACCATTTTTTACCAAATCAATTTTTAAATAAAACTATTTTCACTAAACAAAAAATAAATTTAAAAAAAACTTAAAAATGAAAGTTTAAAAATTAAAACAAAATAATGCAAAAATGATAAAAAGTGGCAAACGTGGACTGCATTGTCTGAACAACGTAAATAATTACAATACCTTATATCAGAAATATAAACAGATATTAATATTTACATCAGAAATAGAGCATTATCATACATCTTTTTACTGTGCCTTGGCATGGGGTAATGACTAGCAAGGTGTGTTTGATTAACCATTATGGCTGAGTTATGAGCTTGATCCTTACGGAGTGCCCTTTACAAAAATTCAACAATAAATATCCTAACAATGGTTGACATGTAGAACCAACTGACTAACAATGGTTGACAATTACTTAGAGGTTTCAGCTTGATCCTCACTGGGTGCCCCACACAATTTGACATTATATAGTCCAACAAGGGTTGACATGTTGTAAAATCAACTAACCAACAATTGGATATTTAGTAAAGCTATTCTGCTTGACCTTTCTGGCTGAGTCAGTCCTCACTGTGTCTCCCATACACAATTTGGCATTTAATAACTCAACTTGTTTGGACTGTTGTCTTCATCTTTATTGTCATATTCACAATGTTTCGGCCGTTTACACTCCAGCCTTCTTCAGGTGATATACATTGGAATTTTGAACCGAACCTTTTTTGTCCACTGGTGTAGATTATTCCACATGCCATGCCTTTTCTAGATATTTCAGTTTCAGTTAATTCCCTTTAGAGATTCAACTCTCTAAGTTTTTGTTCACCTCTGCTGTGGCCAGGTATTGAACTCACAACTCTTTAGGTCAAGTTACTGGATTGCTTTTATCCACTGGGCCATGTGTCCAATGTATATCACCTGAAGAAGACTGGAGTGTACAGTGGCCAAAACATTGCAAATATGACAATAAAGATGGGGACAATAGTTTAAACAATGTAAGTAGTGTAAATAGTTACAATACCTCGTCTCAGAAATATAGACAGATGTTGAAGGGTAGACATAAAATTAACCAGCTCAACTCGGAATGGGATAACAACAAGATTAGTCTGATTGGCCTTTATTACTGAATAATGATTTTGATCCTCACTAGGTGCCCCATACAAAATTCAATATTATATATAAATTAACCAACCTAATCCTCTATAGTTAAAGAATAATTATTTAGAATCTACAGGTTGTAACTTTTTTTTTTTTTATCAATTTACCCCAAGTAAGGCAATAATACCACTAAGATGCAAGGAGTTACTAAAAGGGAAAGAGAATGAGAAGACTTTAGAAGGAACCAGAAAGACAGTCATAAAAAAAGAAAACACAGGATAAACCTCTATTCTTGTTCAAAAGACCAAAGAGGAGTGTGAACCTGACAATTGACGAAACTATCCACTATTATGCCATAAAAATTATTTGCGATAATTAGACTTTGATATAAGTAATAAATTTCTTTATTTCTTTTTTTTTTTTTTACATTCTTTATTCTCAGGGTTGGAAAAACATACCCAAGTTGATTTTTTTTTTTTATCAGTGAAGTTTAACTGTATAAACAGATTGGTTTTGATTGATTATTTTTCAATTGTCATTAAACTGATAAATTCTTAATAAAACTTTTGAATTATGGTTTGTATTTGAATCTAATTTCAGTACTGTAGTAAATCTCTTGTAAAAATGCTAACATATTCTCTTTTTACGTGCTGTATCCCTTAAGGACGTGGGTGATCATGGCTCTACACAATTTCTTATTTTTGCCCCGCTTACTATCCTTCTCAGTCTCTGTTCTGCTGTCCACTTTTACACAAGCTCATTTGGTGGGTCTCACTCTCTATCAAAATAATTTATACAAATTATCAACCCCTTTTGCAGGTTATTTAAAGCCAGGAATTTTTTTCAGATAAGAATAATTTTTTATTTATTTTGGAGATGATAATGGTTTTAGTGATACACGTCTTACTAATTAACCCATAGTTGGGGGAGAAGTGGTAGATTCATACCTTTCCCAAGGGTATTTGCATGTAAGTGAATATAACAAACCCAACAGGAATCGGAACTTGGCTCTCCGATTAACAATTCCAAGCCATTAGCCACAAAAAAAACCAAAAAAAAAAACCTTCACATCGAAGCTTACAGCATCTGGTATTCCCAAGCAGTCACCCATCTTGGTCCTGACCAGACTAGACATTGCTTAACTTTGGTGATTGTACAGTAACCAGGTTTCAAGCTGTACTCATCTGAACATATAAGCATATAACAAGTTGTCTTAAGAATTTAAAGCATGCAAACAGGTACTAACATTGTTCAGACAATGCAGTCCATGTTTGCCACTTTTTATCATTGTTAATCAAAACAAGGCCATCATTGGAGAAGACCACTAATGAATCTGGGGAGAGGACAAGGAGAAAGGCATGACCCCCCCCCCACCTACAATCAGAGCTTTGTTCTCTAGGTTGTCTCCTCCCACCATTTTTGTACTATAATGTAGAAGTGATACATATTGAAATAATCTTTGGTGTGTGTGTGGGGGGGATATATTCTTCAAAATACCAAAGCCACAGCTAATTCCCATAAAGTCTGTCTTTCCAGTTCAACAGCTGATACTATCTATAGCTAGCTTAAAAGCTGAACACCATGCGGATTTTTAAACTAGCTCCTGCTGAGGGCTAATTGGGCCTCTGCCCTCCAACTAAAGAGATCTGTGGTCCAGCTTAGAAAACAGCAATGATAATTTTGAAGAAATAACTTTGAATTCCTAAATTCACTATGGAACTTCGAAAACTCGTTTTAACTCTGATTTGGTCCAATTACAGCCAAAATATCGATTTGGGCTATAAGTCCTATTTGGGCCCAAAATTGAGTTCTTCAAATCACAAACGATGTGGAACTCCAAAACCTCTCACTTTAACTCTGATTCCTTGACATTTTGAAGAAAGATAATTCACAAAAGGCTTGGAAATATTTTTAAAAGAATTTAAGACAAATTTTTAAATTCACAGAGTTTTTGTGTTACTTTAAACTCAATATCAATTAAAACCTTAAAAATCACTAATTTATTTCAGTTAAAATTTGAATTTTTTAACTGTTCCCTCCTCATCCAGACACAAATACCAATGTTGGATGTTCAAGCACCTGATGAAGGGCAGAATTTCAATCCCGGGATCATCCCGATTCCAAAAAGGTATAATATGTCTATGAAGAGCAAGTGTGACTAGAGTTAGAGAGCTTTCAGATAGAATTAACCGTTTATTTATTTATTTATTTATTTAGATAAATTAAATATGGATTTTGTAACACTTATTTCATAACTGTGTAGTCAAAATTTAGTACATTCACACCCAAAAATGAATGCCAACACAGATATAAAAATAGATGATTTATCATGCAGAAATGATTTCATTTTCAGATAGAGAATGATATACACAGAAATTGCTTTATTGTAACCAGATGTATCCTAAATAATAAACAAGACAAAAAGGCTATTAAAATTATAATTCATCAGCATATAAAAGTTATTGATCATTATTTATTATAAAAAAAAAAAAAAAAAAAAAAAATCAGAGCATCTAATCTAATTCTTAGAAATAATTCAACACTTCAAAAATCTATATAAAAATAATGTTGTTTATGAATATCCTTTGGGAAATTTTATCTCCAATCATAACAATCAACATTAAATTCTTACGCTGGCCACACACATACCATACTCCCTTGTAGGTTGACTTGTCATTTGTCAAAATTTAATACAATTCGCACATGAAATTGAATGTCTGCACAGATATAAAATAGGTGCTTTATATACAGGGTGTCCGATTTGCTTACTGCTACAATTGGCTCATTGTCTTATTTCATGGGTGACGATCGGATCAAATAGTTATCTTTAAGCCATAAGCTGTACCCTGAGAATGAACCTGGTGTCTGATTCAAGCTGCAACAGTACATTTACCTATATTGCATATATGAATCTAACTAACGTCTTTATCCTCAAGGACACATGGTGGAGACTGTTCTAGTTCACATGGCACAGTAGATAAAGGCATTAGTTAGATCCAGTGACAGGACCCAAAGAGTGTGAGTTCAATACCTGGTCAAGGTGGTGGAGAATTTGGAGAGGGGAATTAACAAGAGATAACTAAAACTGACATCCATTAGACATGGCATGTAGAACTAGAACAGTCTACCCCAGTGAACGAAATAAAGGGTTCAGTTCGACATTCCAACCACCCGAAAAAGGCTGGAGTGTACAACAGCTGAAATGTAATAAATATGGAGACAAAGATGAGAACAATAGTTAGAATAATGTAAATAGTGTAAATAAAAATTATATTTTATTGTAATAGTACTTCATGAAAACTGAGATGTAGTAAAGTTATCGATGAGGTCCATATCATAGATTTGCCCAGGAGACCCTTGCACCTGTCCTGAGCTCATCAGCAGGTGAAGATATTCTCTTGGCTGAGAAGAAATTTCCCGCCCTTTTAAAGGCTTGAGGTGGTGGTGGGGAATTGCAGAGGGTTTTTTGCTTTGGCAGAAAGCGATTTTATTGGCTGGAATATTTTTTCTAACCAGATGGAAACTTGGTATGATATTGCTGTTGCTTAAAACTGTTATTATAGTAGATACTCCATATTTGAAATAGACACCCTAAAATGGGACATCTATTTCATATACGAGGTATCCACTATAACATTTGAAGTAATAAAAATGTCAGAATTAAATAAATCTATTAATTCTTTAGAAATAATCTAGACTTACAGAGATACATTTTTAGCTATTCATCTTCATCCTAATCCCTAAAAGCCTATTTGTTGATTGAGGTAGTTGTATATTTTCACCTAAATGCATGTGGCCAGTGCCAAGGAAACTGCCATGTTTTGTTTCTTTAAAGCAAAGTGGTCATCCTGGTTTGGTAAATTCTAACAAATTATTCTTACCCTCCCAAGGATAGACAAAGAGCAATGCACCCCCCCTGTCTAGAGGGTTAACTAATCTGTCAACACTTCCAATGGTGTTAGGAGCCTCCCCAGGGTGGAGAGAGAGGTCAGCTCTTTCCCCCTCCCTGTTCACCCACTTTGTAAGTGTTCTCCCAGTTAACTGCTAAGCTTTGGTCTTCCAAGTTTGCCAGCTTTTACAATTTTTTTTTTTTTTTAACAATGATGTTCACCCTATACGAGGCCCAAGAGCCTCTCGAGGTAGAGGGATACAGAGTAAGTGGTGCCAACCAAAGTAAGGCGATAATGCCACCAAGACACATGGGGCCACTGGAAGGGAAAGAGGAGAAAAAAAAAACATTAGTTAGAAGGAAAAGGAAACCCAATGCAAAACAAGGGATACACCTCTACTCTTCTTCAAAAGACCTAGGAGGTGCGTGAAACGGACAATAAACAAACTTATCTATCCTATATTGAGGAATAAAAATAGTAAAAGTTCAGAGTTTTAGGTGGAGGCGTTACTTAGGGCAGTGTTGAGGTTGACTTTTTTTTTCTTTTTTAGAAGGAACTGGAAGCCTACTCCTAAACAGCGAGAGGGATAGAAACTTCTACTCCTGTTCAAAACACCGGAGAGAAGTGTAAACCGGACGATTCTCCCTGTGTAAAAATAAATTGTTGCGTTTTCTCTACAAGATGCCAAGTGAAAATACTTCCTCCTATTCAGCCAAAAATAAAATGTGTTTTGAAAACTATTTCATTATTTTCGGTTGATTCAGATTTACTGCGATAATATTTTTTCAACAACAGTCGAATCGGAGTTTGTTTGCAAGTGAAACAGTCCGAAGTGAGTTAATGTTACCATGTTGGTTAAAATTTAAAAAGAAATCACGCCATCGTTTGGAAATAGCTGCATGTGAAGGATATGGCTGTTTTTGAAATGCGACTCTTCCTCTTTTTTTTAAAAAATCTGTCTGAATTTAGAAATGATAAATAATGTAAATCTTCAGGTTTTAAAAGCCTGGTTACGTAGCACAAGGCCAGTGTTTTAAATTTAGAAACCGACAACATTTACGTGTGGGTGGCTGCTAAGAAAGCTCAAACAAACCCACCATAAAGAAATGGGGAGATGTTACCCGAGGGACTGACCCTCTGGTAACTAAACACGCTTTCTGTTTTTTTTTTTTTTTTTTTTTTGTCATCTCGTTCGAAAATGCGACACGCTTGATCCGGGTAAAATTTGTCTTGTTTTTTTAATGCGTGACTTTTAAAGCAAATAAAAGAAAAGAACAAAAAGCAAGAATGGGGGAGCTTCTATTTTTTTTTTTAAATATTTATAAAAAAATAAAAAGACAGACGTCTCTAAACAATAAAATGTTTAGACATTTTTTATTCTGATAAAAAAATAAAAATAAATTTTTGAGAGTGGGGAATAAGCTATCAGTTGTCTGGCACAAGGCCACTCAAAAACAAAATCAATGCAAAGTGCAAAGCAAAGCAATAAAAAAAAAAAAGTTTGCGGAGTAGCTTACTAATCATTTATTTGTGCCATGGTTGACACTCATTTTTTAAAGTATCCATCCCTATTAATTGCCATATGAATTATGTTGGGTAGAGACGGCAATGAATAATACTGCCATCACGTGATGGTAGGTCAATCATCCCCCCAAAAAATTGAGAAATAGGGAAGTAATTGCAGAACCAAAAAGGTTGGGCACTTTTTAAATTGTTTAAGTGTTTAGTCACTAATTTGTCTTCTTCCTGGTGTGTTAACAGAATTTTACTCAGACTTTTTCGAAACAAAAAAAAAAATATAATAAAATATTACCGTTTCGGTTTCCTGAACACACAGCCCCGAAGGAAGACAACGACCCGAGAATAAAACAGTTGACTAAATAAATTTAAAATAGAATTAACAATTAATAAACACACGCAGAGTGTTGATAATTACAGCGGTGAAGAATGAATTAAAATATATAACAAGTAATAATTTAAAAATACCATCCAGGACAGGTTTTTTTGTTTGTTTGTTTAGATCCGCCTTACGGTCGTAGATAAAGTCAACAAGGAATAATCATTAATGTTTCAAAATCCTGGTAATCAAATTGTTCAATGAGGCTTGGAGAATGCGTCACTATTTTTAGTTTTTTTAGTCAAGTAGGCTTATTCCATTTTTTTAGTTATTAAAAATGTTTAAAGAAACATGTGCCATGTAAAAAAAACAGTGGACAAAACTAAATTCATATCACTAAAATGAAATCAAACCTGAGATGGTAAATTAATTTGGCGACTACAAAAACTTCTTTTCAGAAGTAAGATTGGACAAATGAAGAAAAGAATTCAGATATCCTAGCTATAAATAAATTTATAAAAAATAAATAAATAGAAATTCCTATTTCTTATTCGTAAGCCTTTTTTAGAAATTAAGAAAAAAAAATGAAATCCTCACATATGTGACTGATAGCAAAAAAATGTACATTTCACAAAAAAGTAAAACTAAAAAAAAGTATTTGTTGAAACTTAGAAAAACAAAATACCGCTCGTAATTTTTTTTTTTTTTTTTTTTGAGAAATTTACTTAATGTCCATTTATTTCATTAATGTTATTCTAATCGTTCAACAATGAATTTCTTTTATCACAGAAAAAAGTATAATGGAAAAAATAAAAAATATAAAATAAATATAAATCGTTACGCTGTCTTCTATGAATGGACAATGTCACAATAATCACAATATTTTTTTACAGCATGAATTAATTACTCGAACAATGAACTCGTGTTTAAAATGAATCTATTTTTTGTTCATCACATTAATTAAAAAAAAAACAAAAAAAACAAAAGTGATAAAAAAAGGAAAATACTTGGGTAGGTAAACATTTATGATGGAAGACAATCTTGCAAGAGACATGAAATCACCATTCTGTGAATAATTTTTAAATTTTATTTATTCATTTTTTTTCTTTAATTAAAAGAAATTATTTTTTTTCAAGTTTTCTTCCTGTCTATAGAAAGTTACACGTTTGGGATTTGGAGTTTGTTTATTTTTCTTTGATGGTTGGAGCAAAAAAGATTCATTTTTAAAAAAATAAGTTATTGAAATTTAACAGCCTTTTCTTTTCTTTATTTTGTAATTTATCCCAGAATCAGCTATTTATTAAAAAAAAAAAATGTTTGTAATTTTGAGATGAAAAAAAAAAAAAAAAAACAAAGAGTGGCGGCGATTATTCCAAGTTATTCGAACTGTTGCACAATTTTTTTTATTTTATTTATTTATTTTTTTTGCTGTTCTACAAAGTTTCCACTTATTATCCATTCTGAAAATGGCTGGAGTCTGGATCGACAAATAAAGGAATTAGAATTTAAATTATTTTAAAACTAAAAACCATATTTAGAGTTTATTTTCTGTTAGATAATAACAACTGATGCAAATGAAATAAAATTACTTCTCTACGCATCGACGACAACTAATTTTTACTACTCTTATGGTCTCCTATACTTTGAAATATCCGACTATTTGTTGCAACTTTGATTAAATTGTTTACTTACAATACATCGTCCAAATTTTGTGTCGGTTGTTGTTTATTTGTTGATACTGATCGTGAGAATGAATGTTGTTTTAAGACCAAAATACATTCTTCTTTTAACGTGAAAGTATAAATTTTTTGGCCAGACTCGTATCTAAAAATGCTAATATTCAATTACTAGCATTTTTAGCCACCCGCCCCCCACGTCCATACTGAGCGATTTTTAAAACAAAAATGTTGGGTAGCAACAAGAAACGAAGTACAGTTGAGTATCAAATTTAAAATAAAATTTAAATAAGAATTTCTACGTAGAGAGAGAGAAAGAAAAAAAAATGAATGAAACCATGTGACATTTTATTTACTTTTTAAATGTGTGCAGTAAAATTTAGAGAATTTCATTTCTTAAAAGAAAAAAAAATGAATGACAAAGAAAAAAGTATTTATTTAATTGTGCCGCAAATTTTCTTTGCATTTTAAAAACATTTGTTTTGTTTATTTAAATCATAGCTTTATACTGTTTTTTAAATGCCGATTTTTTATATCAAAGAGTTTAAATAAAAAAAAAAAATAAAAAAAAAAGATCTACAAAAATGGTTAAAATAATAATATCCTATTTAGGAATCTCTACTAATTCACTAAAAAAAGATGAAGATCCAAACTTGATGAAATTGAAATGAAAACAATTTTTTTATCGTCTAGGAAAGACCAAAGTATTTTTTGATTATATTTTTTTCACATTTTTTAATCTTTCCTAACACATCCAAAATTTTAATTAAAAAATCTTGCTTTTTTTTTTTTTAAAAGTTAGCAAAATTACCATTAATTACAACTTTAGCGAATGATGACTTTTAAATAAATCTTACATATTCTTCTGTGACTCTTCTGGTTTGATATGAATTTTTCAGTTTGTCAGTCACGAGAGAAATAATAACGGTAGAGAGAGACACACAGAGATTTTAGGGGAAAGTGATTGTTTTTATTATTTTTTAAATAATGTTTTTTTCTTCTTTTTTTTTTTACATCTTTAAAACATTTGAGTTTTTTTAAAAAGATGTGAAAAGCTAGAAAAAATATTTTCGCATTTGATATTTAAGGAATTATAAACGAAGGAAGAAAGTAAAAAAAGGTGATGAAGCAATATAAAGTATGTGATGAGGCGATATACTTTTTACTTTTAATCGTGGTCAATCGTTTTATCAGAAAACGTACTAAAGACAAAACGAAAAAAATCCAGGAAAAATATTTTTTGGTTTATGTTTTTAATTGAAGAAAAAAATAGGAAAAAAAATGAAAAGCATTTATATGATGAATCAGATTTAAATTAGTAGAAATAATTTCACCGATTTCTCAATTCTAGAGGATAAAACAAAAATCTATCACCAGAAAGTGTTATTTTGTTTTATTTACATTTAAATTTTAACTTTTTTTTGTCAATTTTATGTCCTTGTCTGGGCGTAAGCTCCTACTTACCCTAACCATCTTGCTTTCTTCCAAGGAATGATTTCTTGAGAACTACAGTTTAAAAATTAACATCTAAGTCGCCCTGAGTCACGTAACAGCAACAATTATCAATCCGAATAATTGTAAGATTTAATAATAACATTACATTCATTAATCATAATAATATGCCTGGGTCTACACATAATGAAAACACAAAAATAAATGTCATTTGGACTTCTGAAAACTATTCAAAATAATGAAGACTTGTCCCAGTAACAAAAAAAAAAGTGTCTGCCGTTTGGTTAAAAAGCAATGACAATGTCCTTACCTTTTCATTTTACTATCCATATTCCGGATTTTCACCGCTTGAACAACGATCTTAATTGATTATAATAATTAATAATAAGTTATTAAACAATAACACCACTTATTGCTGTTGATGCAACGAATTAAATTGTTCAGTTCACGTTGGTTTACTTGCTGCATTTTAATAACAGGTGCGACCCGGACCTGACGAAATCGCAGCTGACTCAAAACTCTAAGTAAAACCATGTGGAAAAAAAAATGTTGGTTACTGTCCCTAATCCTGCAGGAGAAAGAAAAGGAAGTAATCAGAGTAGGCTTTTTTTCTTTCTTTCTGCTTATCTCTCTTTAAAAAAAAAAAAAAAAACAAACATTTGCTTTAACTACTACTACTAATTGAGAGTAGTAGTAATAATATTTCTCGGAGAGTTACATTTCCCATCGTAGTTATTGTGGTGGGTGGAGATGCTACTGATTCTTTAGAGTTTGAATCAATGATAGAGAGAAGATTAAGAGTGACAAGTTTGGGGCGCGGGTAAGGTCGTCGTAGGTGATCCGTGATTAGAAAGGAAGCCAAAAGAAAAGGTCCATTAGCGTTTTAAGATCTAAGACACAAAAAAAGTTAAATAAAGAAAATATTTAAAAAAAATAAAAATTACGTTGAAGTCACTTCATCTCACCCCGAAAAATCATTTTTTAGCCTTTTTTAGACAAGGTTTCTTTTACTAAATTTTTTTTTTTTATTATTGTTCTAGTCTCGTTTCAGAAAATGACTTATTGGGCTGTTGATAATAATAATTGTTGAATTAAATAAAATAATAACTATTAAAAAAACGAAACATGAAAAAGCTCAACTTTAAAATTTTTTTTGCGTTATTGTTCTTTCAAGAAAATTTGTTTTATTTATATGCATTGAGGATAACATTTTTAAATTTAATAATCGTACTCGTTTTTTTTATTTTTATTTTTTTAAATTGAGTGCGACCTTTTGTGAATTGCCAAACATGGGGAGGGGTTTTCTTTAACAACAAGAATGAATGAATGAAAATATTTCAAAAATAAAATCAAAGGGAAAAATTAATCCTTTATTTCTACCAATAAATACTGTTTAAATGTAAATATAAGGAAAACTTATTACTCAGAGTCAGAAAACTTGTTAGTGTTATTGGGCTGTTGATGTAATTGCCATGGTTGGTTCAGGCCCAGGGCCTTCAGGTCGTCTCGCAGATGATTTTTTTTAAATTTTTGTTGCTATTGAGCGTAGCGTGTTTGACCCTTACTGTATACCTTGTTCTTGTACCATAACCAAAGCATAGTACAATACGTCGATTTCCCAGGTTAAAAAATTTAAATAATTCCAGAAATTTAATTTAAATATCTATTTAAAAAAAATCATTTTCTGAAAGAAATTTTTCAAATAAAATTTTCAAACACTATGTCCAGCTTCTTTTTTTTTTTTGTTTTTTTTTTTAATTATTTTGTTTTATAAATAAACGCACCAATAATTCATTAATTTATTTTTTATTTGTTTTGTTATCAAACGTTGAGTATGGTATTGGTTGGTCTCTGCCAGAATATCTAAGATGTGTAGAGTTATTTTTATATTCGGACTATTGTCCTCATCTACCGGAGAATAGTGGATTATAAAACGTTGGTTTGTGACTTTGATGACATGGATTGTGAATTCAGTCCCAGGGTCGGGCAGTGGGAGTGGGCTAGCAATAACTGAGCAGTACTATAATCTTAGCATTGAAATGAGAAAGGGTTCAGTTCAAAATTCCCTGTAGCTTACCCAGACCAATACACCACACGTGATAAAGGCCGAAACGTTGAAATAAAAACAACAAAGATTAGGACAATATAGTCCGAATATTAGTGTATATGTTGAGTGCTTTTGTAAATTCTCAAAATGTTTGTCTGAGATGAAATAATTGAATGGGCTTAGTTTGGAAAAACATTTGTAGCATTTTTATTTAATTTTTCTTTTACGCTTTTTTTTGCGTAATAAAAGAATTATTCTTCTTGAGTCTTGGACAAAATTCAAAGGTCTATCGATCCTAATGGCATCTCAACTTCAGTCACTTTCTTACCAACATGATGTGGCTTTCCTCTGTCTTTTCTACAAATATTTTCATGGCAACTGGTCTGAGGAGCTGATTTCACTAGAGAGCCTTTCTGAATTTAAGCGTTCTACTAGATTGGCAAGTAGGTCTCACCATTTTATTGTTCAACTAGATGCAGCAGCCACTTCTATTCTGTTTTTTTTTGTTTGTTTTTTTTTTTTTTTTTCTCACCTGTAAAACTCATTTCTGATTTCTTGCTTCCCTGTCAGCTACAATCTTCAAAAATTTAAATGCAACATCATTCACCATTTTCTGTCCTCCTGAATCCGGTTCCTTTATTGTCCTCTCCTCACTCCCTCTCAGTAAAGTCTTCTCATTCTCTTTCACTCCCTGTAAAACCCTGTGTCTTAGTGGCATTATTGCCTTGCTTGGGGTGAAACGATTAAAAGAAAAAAACTTAAAAATGGTGAAAATAATCACTGACCATCAAAAATACCTGCCAAGTTTTCTCAGTCAGTATTGTAGAAATTTTGTATACTTACCTTAGCGAAACTCTTGTGGAAGGGGAGAAATGAGAGAATTCAACTGTAATCTTGTGACAAAAATATAATGAAAGATATATCATCTTCACAGCAAATTTATTGAAATGAGTTCAAGTCAATACCATCTGATTGAAGGGGAGTCAAAATTTGCATATGTGTTCGAAGAGAGATATATAAAATGCAAAAATAGGTAGCCAAAGGCCGTTTTTTTTTTTTCCTTCATTTGTTACAACCTTGCTCTCTTTTTCAAAGCTGACTCGACTAGTTACCGAACCTTTTAATATGAGTCCTAACTCTTTATTTTCTTTCGTTACTTTTACAAGGAGAATTACTTGTAGGCAATATATAAAGTTTTTTTGTTGCAATTTGACACAAATGATTGCCTTTGTGAGATTATGCCAATTACAAGTAAGAATTCTTTAATATTTCTCTATTTCTGTGCTGAGTTTCACTTTAAATAGTTGCCATTAAATTTTTTCTACCTTCCCTTTCTCCAAACAGTTGGACTTGAAATCCCAACAGTATATCTGTAGTTTCTTTTCTTTGTAAACTGAGTTATGATATTTACTATCAGGTCAAGTAATAAATAATTTCTGTTTTGGGCGAACGAATTGTAATGTCGAATGTATTCTTACAGTGAGTGCATGGTTGCAAAGGAAAAGAAAAAAAAAAGATTAAAATTGCAACAGTGTGTATTGATCAATTTTCAGACTATATACATAGTTGTGTGAAAAGGTGACAAAATTTTTTATATGTGGTTCTTTAGGTGATATTGGTAAGGGAAGTGATTAGGGTGTTGTTGGTAAGACTGGCAGTTAGATTTTAATTTTCCTATAAAAATCTACTGTTGATCATTTTCCTATGAGATAAAAATATATATTTTTATATATCAAAACAATATTGGGGTAATATATGACAAAGTGGAAAAAGTTTACTTTTGACATGTTTTGACCTTCAAGACTAAATTTGTTATGGTATAAATATGACAATTGAAAAAATTCTTAGTTCTTGCTGATGCGTTTCATCTTCTGATTTTATCAAGGCAAGCAATGAAAGTGAAGTTTTGTAGCCATAGTTACATCAAATCCAAAATTTAAAAAAGAGACACCCCTGTGTAAGCCTTTTTCTAAATATTGGTATTGGTAACTTCCTTTTTACTAAGAGTTTGTTTTTTGTTTTCCATGTCGACAATATAGTTAAATTTCCCAGAAATAATTCTGAAGATAAGATTTGTCGGTATAACTACACATGTGCATGACAAGGGATGCTGGGAATTTTAGATTTTTTTTTTATATCTTGTCTTTTTCTTTCCATCACTTTTGTTACTTGATATCCCACACTGTGAAAAATGCATTGTTGGTCATTTTAATATGAAAACGTATTGTTGATAATTTTACTATAAAAATGTCTTTTTTATACTTTCAGTTGTTTTTAAATACTTTTTAAATGTTTTTTTTTTATACTTTACTAGTGTTTTGATTTTTGTTGGGGGTTATATATATATATAATATTTTCTTCAGATGATTGGAATTTTCAAACCAAACCCTTCATTGATTGTTCTAGTCCTATGTCTTTGTTATTTCCCTTTAACTCAACTCTCCAAGTTTGGTTCACCACTGCTGTAGCTTGGTATTGAACTCACAACTTTTTGGGTTTAGTCACTAGATCTAATCAACATCTTTATCCACTGGGCCATATGTCCTTGATACATCCATCTATGAATTTCTGGTACTTATGAACCTAAAGTCTCGACAACTGTTTTTTAATTATTTTTTTACCATTGCAATTTTTCTGTTATTATTATTGCATATTTTTTACCAAAGTTTATATTGCAATTTTTGTGTTGTTATTCATTGTTTTTCTCTAGCACTCCTTATTATTGGTTCCTATTTTGTATTCATTTCATTTCTATGCTTTGCTCGCTCAGGAGATTTTTGTGACCTAGCATATGTGCTGATTCCTTAAGTTTTCGTATTTTCCAGTGATGTTCTCTGTCTATTATTTCAACCTCATCCCACAGTTTTTTTTTTGTTTTTTTTTTTTAAACTAATTCACAAGCTCACTTTGGGCCAGAGGAAATTTCTCTTTCCAAAGAGTTTTATCATAATTAAAATAATGCAATTAACCTGTGGGAAAATCAAATCAATAGATATAATAATAATAATAATAATAATAATAATGAATAACAAAAAGAAATACATTTTCCCATGATGCTAGTAATAAAGAAACCAGTAGTTTTATTACCCTACTTGGCTACATCAATTACCGTTAGGCGATGGTGGTTACATCTATAAAAAGACAAGAATTTTCCTGCTTCTGTCTCTTTTTCCCCGATCTAGCAACACATGGGAAAAGGACAGCCTCACATGTTTGTTTCCCTAGGTTATGGGTGAATGAATTCTCTTTTCACTTTCTAACATATGCCATTCACACATGTCTTTCAAAACCTCCACTAAATTAGTAAATCAACTTTTTCTTTGGTCATTCCAACTCAGCAGAAAGCTGACTTAAGCTCAACCATTATAACGATACTTTTCCTTACTTAACCTAACTCCTGGACCAAGATAAAGAAAATGGATATACTACAAGAATGTTTAAACCTTCCAATGATATTGTTAGCATAAACTTTTCTTTGGTTGTTCCAACTTTGCGCAAGGCTGACTTGAGTGCAACCATTAATACAATGCTTATAACTTACCATAACTTCTGGACAAAAAGATGGACATACACAAGAAACATTGAGAACTTTGTTTCACTACTGTTTTTGTATTCTTCATCTTTAAGTGTTTACATATGAACACATGTATATATATATACTAGCATGCAAACTTTTAATTCCATAAATCCATTATTGCATGAATTTTCCTTAAAATTTTACCTTTTTTTGCCTAATCTTTCATGGCTGTCAGATAATTTCTGTGACCACATCGCCCCTTATATCTGGCCACCTAACTCCCCAGACTGGAACCCCCTTGATTATTATGTGTGGGGTGCAGTTGAGTGAGAGATCAGCAAAACTCTTTGTAACACCAAAGATGAACAGAAAGCAAGGATTACGGCAACATTCATCAATTTAAACAAGGAGTTTATCCAGAAGTGATGTAGGAGATTTTTCATTTTTTTTTGTGTGTGTGTGTGTGTGTGTGTGTAATTTAGACGACAATTTATCCATCGCACCCTGTATTTTTGCAAAAATTTGTGAGAGTAGAGGAATTGAATGGTTAGATAAGCTTTTCGTTTTTGAATCATTTCACATCAAGTAAAGAGGAAATGCTACTAGTACACAAGGGATTACAGAGTGAAAGAGAAAACTGGAAATAGGGAGGATTGAAGAAAGGACAAATATTGAATGGGATTCAAGAAGATTGAAGATGGTGATTGATGTTGCATTTAAATTTTTGAAGATTGTAGTTATCAGGGAAGCAAGTAAATGGAAGGGAGTTTTACAAGTGGGAAGTGAGTGAAAAGAAACTGTTGGAGTAGAAGTGGCAGTTGCATTTAGCTATTTCAACAGTAAAATGGTGAGACATAGATACCATTCTAGTAGCATGCTTAAATTCCTGTAGTCAGGGCATCGGGGAAAAAGCTCATCAGAGCAGCTGCCATAAAAATATTTGTAGAAAAGACAGAGGGAAGCCACACCACATCAGTGAGAAAGTGACTGAAGTTGAAATTACAAGTCAGGATCGATTATATTACTGATCCTTCTTTGGATTTTGTCAAGAATCTCAAGATATAAAACAGGACCACCAGACCAGATATGACAGCAGTATTCAAAGAGTAGATTTATAAATGTGCATGATGGACTCTGATGAGAAAAATTTTCTGGCAAAACACAGTGACCCAATTTTCCTTGCCATAGATGCAGCTATTGATTCAATGTTGACGTTTCACTTTAAGTCAGTTGAAAATGTGAGGCTAGGAAGCAGTGGGTTGTTCTCCATGAGTCTAACAACAGCCATGTTGATGGCAGGCAGGAAAGTTTTTCTATGGTGGTTAGATAAGAGCAGTTTTCTTTGGGAGATGTTGAAATTTACAAGCCATTTCCTACCCCAGTTAACCACTGATTGGAGGTCCTTTTCAAGAGCAGCAGGCAGGTTTGCCTTGTCAGCTCTGATGGATTTGCTATTGAGGCATTGATGAATACAATATGAAAGATTGACCACTTTTTATAAAAACTGTAGAAAATTTTGTGGGTCACAGAAGAAAAATTTAAGCAGGTTACAGTAAGAAGGATCAGTTTTCACTGATAACAACAGCTGTATTGTTTCTGTTAGAATGAAAAACCTTGATTGAATATGTTAAGTGATTATCTAGGTAAGAAGGACAGAATCACAAATAAAGAACTTTTATGTAAAAATATTCACATCTGAAGACTAAAAATTAAAATGGATAAATACATGTAACTGTATTGATTTCTGGTTACCATTCAACTTTCCACATTACTTCCTTAAATAAAAGGTTAGAGGTTAAACCACCAATACTTAAAAAAAGAAAAAGCACATTTGCTTTGTGTTTCCTTTGTACTAATTGTTTTTTTCTCTACCAGCTATATGTTTTGACACACCTTTGATTGAATATGTCTTCCCAAGTAGATTGATGATAAACTAGGTCTTTGAATGAAGAATGGAACAGTGTTTTCATTGATCAGGGGTGGTAGCAACTGTTATCCCAGCTATGGATAGTCCTAAACAAAAAAAAAAACAGTAAAAAATACCATCAAAATTTTAAAGAACTTTTACTAGAATGACTAAAAAATATTTACAAATCAACTTGAAGACCAACAGCACACGTTTATTGAAAATAAAATTAAAAAATGGACCAACAGTATAATTATAAAATGACCAACATGTTTATTGTAAAATGACTAGGAAGAAAAATAATGATATAATCAAGATATTGACTTTCCACATTACCTTAAACAAAAGGTTAGGAGGTTAAACTCCCACCAATACTTAAAAAAAAGAAAAGAAGCAATAACTGGATTTGAGAAGCCTATATTCCTGAAAAAACAGTTTGTGTTTCCTTTGTACAACAATAATAAATTTTTATATAAAAAAATATCAACAATCTATATTTATAATAAAATGGGAAAGATGAGATTCTATCTCTTCTCTACCCAGCTATATGCAAATTATAGAGTAGACTGAATTCTCTTGCCTTGGTAGGGTAATCAGTCTAGAAAAGGATTTATCAACAATCTATTTTTTTTTCAGCATCATTTTATATAAAAAAAAATATCCCTATATTTATAATAAAATGTTCTTTCACATAGTAGACCTGGGTATGATGATAAGTACATCTGGCAGCAAGGCTTGATCAAAATGAGATTTTATGAGGTATTGAGGAGCAATATATATTGGAACCACTTCTTAAATTGCATGTTGTTAACCCAGGTCCAATCAATATGAAAGAACTCTTACCAGGGGTGGTAAAATTACAACAATACATTTTATAGCAAATGTCCCAGCATTTTATGTAGTTGAAGACAGATAGTCAAAATATTTACCCCCATTAAATAACCCAACAAAAAATCAAAAAAATATGAAAGTTTAAAAATACACAAAATTTACATTTTATAGTAAAAATCAACAATATATTTTATCAAAGGCATGCAATTTTATATAAAAAAAAACCCATGACCAAACAGCACATATTTAAAGAACTCATATATTTATAGAAAATGACTAAGCAAATACATATTTAAAATATTTACATTTCAGCATTAAATAACGAACTCTAAAATGCATATTTATAGACCAACAATACATGTTTATTTTATAAAAATGACCAACAATATATTTTCATCTGCACAATTATTTAAAATCATATTTTTTACATTTCAGCATTAAATAACCCATAGAGGTTGATTTAATATGAAGAACTCTTAAAAAATTATGACTAACAATACATCTGTAGTTGAAGGCATGCAATTACATTCAAAATTTTACATTTCAGCATTGTAAAAATCAATATGAAAGAACCAACAGTACATAGTAAAATTACCAACAATATTTTATAAAAATGACCAACAAAATGCACATGTTTTTTATTGTTGAAATGAATTACATTCAAAATATTTTTTCAGCATTAAATGACCCATAGAGGTTGATATGCCGCTAAACAAAATTTATATGAAAATGACCAACAATGCATATTTATAGTAAAATTAACAATACATTTTATAGCAAATGATCAACAATACATTTTATAGCAAAATGATCATATTTTTATATAGCAAAATGACTAATTAATATATTTTATCTTTCAGCATTAAATAACCCATAGAATTGCTTTCAAAATATTTAAAGAACTTCCAGCAATAAATAGTAAACCAACAATATTTTATAGCAAAATTCAACAATACAGTTTATAGCAAAATGATCAACAATTGTTTTTGTTACATTCAAAATATTTACAGGTAACCTTAGAGGTTGATATGCCGCTAAACAAAATGTCTTTAGTAAAATTACCAACAATACTTTTATAGCAAATGATCAACAATACATTTTATAGCAAAATGATCAAATTTTATTTTATATTGAAGGCATGCAATTACATTCAAAATATTTACATTTCAAAGCATTAAATAACCCATAGAGGTTGATATGCCGCAAACAAAATCAAACAATCAATATGAAAGAACTCTTACCAGCAATGCATATTTATAGTAAAATTACCAACAATACATTTTATAGCAAAATGATCAACAATACATTTTATAGCAAAATGATCAACAATATATTTTATCTGTAGTTGAAGGCATGTAAATTTCAGCATTAAATAACCCATAGAGGTTGATATGCCAAACAAAATCAAACAATCAATATGAAAGAACTCTTACCAAAAGTAAAATACCATGAATACATTTTATAAAAAATGTCCAACAATACATTTTTATAAAAAAAAATTATTTTATCAAAGGCAAATTACATTCATATTTATTTCAATTAAAAACCCATGTTGATATGCCAAAACAAAATTATATGAAAAACTTATCAACAATGCTATATTTATAATTTTAAAAATGTTCAACAATACATTTTATAGCAAATGATCATTTTTTATCTGTAGTGAAAAATTATTCAAAAATCTATATTTCAGCATAAATAACCCATAGAGGTTGATATGCCGCTAAAAAATCAAACAATCAATATGTTTACCAGCAATGCATTTTATATAAAATTACCAACAAATTTTATAGCAAATGATCAACAATACATTTTATAGCAATGATCAACAATATATTTTATCTGTAAAAAGTCCATGCAATTAAAATATTTACATTTTTAAATATATATTTAAAATTAAAACAATAACCCATATATTTTCAAAGCCATTCAAAATATTTACATTTCAGCTAAAAAAAATCAAAAGAATCATATTTAAGAAAATTTACCAGCAATGCATATTTATAGTTTATACATTTTATAGCAAATATCAACATAATAGCAAAATGATCAAAATATATTTTATCTGTAGTTGAAGGCATGCAATTACATTTTTTAAATGAACCCATAGAGGTTGATATGCAAACAAAATCAAACAATTTTACCAGCAATGCAAATAGTAAAATTACCATCAACAATACATTTTTTATTTGATCAACAATATATTTTATCTGTAGTTGAAGGCATGCAATTACATTCAAAATATTTACATTTTCAATTAAATAACATTTGATATGCTCAAACAATCAATATGAAAGAACTCTTACCAGCAATGCATATTTATAGTAAAATTACCAAACATTTTATAGCAAAATGATCAACAATACATTTTATATAGATCAAAATGATCAACAATATATTTTATCTGTAGTTGAAGGCATGCAATTACATTATTTAAATTTCATTTAACATTTTGAGCATTAAACAAAATCAAACAAACCTTACCAGCAATGCATATTTATATAAATTACCAACAATACATTTTATAGCAAATGATCAAACAATAGCAAATATGAAAATATATTTTATCTGTAGTTGAAGGCATGCAATTACATTCAAAATATTTAAATTTAGCATTAAATAACCCATAGAGGTTGATATGCCACTAAACAAAAATCAAACAATATTTATATTTATAAAATTACCAACAATACATTTTATAGCAAAATGATCAACAATACATTTTATAGCAAATGATCAATATATTTTATCTGTAGTTGAAGGCATGCAATTACATTCAAAATATTTACATTTCAGCATTAAATAACCCATAGAGGTTGATATGCCGCTAAACAAAATCAAACAATCAATATGAAAGAACTCTTACCAGCAATGCATATTTATAGTAAAATTACCAACAATACATTTTATAGCAAAATGATCAACAATACATTTTTAGCAAAATGATCAACAATATATTTTATCTGTAGTTGAAGGCATGCAATTACATTCAAAATATTTACATTTCAGCATTAAATAACCCATAGAGGTTGATATGCCGCTAAACAAAATCAAACAAATCAATATGAAAGAACTCTTACCAGCAATGCATATTTATAGTAAAATTACCAACAATACATTTTATAGCAAAATGATCAACAATATATTTTATCTGATCAACAATATATTTTATCTAGAAGGCATGCAATTACATTCAAAATATTTACATTTCAGCATTAAAAGGCATGCAATTAACATTCAAAATATTTAAGCAATGCATTTTTAGCATTAAAATAACAATAGCAAAAGAGGTTGATATTTATAGTAAATGATCAACAATATATTTTATTAAAAATATTTACATTTCATTAAAAAAATTGATATGCAAAAACAAAATCAAACAATCAATATGAAAGAACTCTTACCAGCAATGCATATTTATAGTAAAATTACCAACAATACATTTTATAGCAAAATGATCAACAATATATTTTATCTGTAGTTGAAGGCATGCAATTACATTCAAAATATTTACATTTCAGCATTAAATAACCCATAGAGGTTGATATGCCGCTAAACAAAATCAAACAATCAATATGAAAGAACTCTTACCAGCAATGCATATTTATAGTAAAATTACCAACAATACATTTTATAGCAAAATGATCAACAATACATTTTATAGCAAATGATCAACAATATATTTTATCTGTAGTTGAAGGCATGCAATTACATTCAAAATATTTACATTTCAGCATTAAATAACCCATAGAGGTTGATATGCCGCTAAACAAAATCAAACAATCAATATGAAAGAACTCTTACCAGCAATGCATATTTATAGTAAAATTACCAACAATACATTTTATAGCAAAATGATCAACAATACATTTTATAGCAAAATGATCAACAATATATTTTATCTGTAGTTGAAGGCATGCAATTACATTCAAAATATTTACATTTCAGCATTAAATAACCCATAGAGGTTGATATGCCGCTAAACAAAATCAAACAATCAATATGAAAGAACTCTTACCAGCAATGCATATTTATAGTAAAATTACCAAAATATTTACATTTCAGCATTAAATAACATTTTATAGCAAAAAAATGATCAACAATATATTTTATATCAAATGATCAACAATACATTTTATTTTATCTGTAGTTGAAGGCATGCAATTACATTCAAAATATTTACATTTCAGCATTAAATAACCCATAGAGGTTGATATGCCGCTAAACAAAATCAAACAATCAATATGAAAGAACTCTTACCAGCAATGCATATTTATAGTAAAATTACCAACAATACATTTTATAGCAAAATGATCAACAATATATTTTATCTGTAGTTGAATCAACAATACATTTTATCTGTAGTTGAAGGCATGCAATTACATTCAAAATATTTACATTTCAGCATTAAATAACCCATAGAGGTTGATATGCCGCTAAACAAAATCAAACAATCAATATGAAAGAACTCTTACCAGCAATGCATATTTATAGTAAAATTACCAACAATACATTTTATAGCAAAATGATCAACAATACATTTTATAGCAAAATGATCAACAATATATTTTATCTGTAGTTGAAGGCATGCAATTACATTCAAAATATTTAAACATTTCTTAGCATTAAATAACCCATAGAGGTTGATATGCAAAATGATTTACAATATAAAATCTAAACAAAATCAAACAATCAATATATGAAAGAACTCTTACCAGCAATGCATATTTATAGTAAAATTACCAACAATACATTTTATAGCAAAATGATCAACAATACATTTTATAGCAAAATGATCAACAATATATGTTATCTGTAGTTGAAGGCATGCAATTACATTCAAAATATTTAAATTTTAGCATTAAATAACCCATAGAGGTTGATATGCCGCTAAACAAAATCAAACAATCAATATGAAAGAACTCTTACCAGCAATGCATATTTATAGTAAAATTACCAACAATACATTTTATAGCAAAATGATCAAAATATATTTTACAATACATTTTATAGCAAAATGATCAAAAATACATTTTATAACCCATAAAATGATCAAACAAAATAAACAATCTATGAAGAACTTGAAGGCATGCAATTACATTCAAAATATTTACATTTTAGCATTAAATAACCTGTATAGAGGTTGATATTTATTTTATGAAAGAACTCTTACCAGCAATGCATTTTATAGTAAAATTACCAACAATACATTTTATAGCAAAAATGATCAACAATATATTTTATCTGTAGTTGAAGGCATGCAATTACATTCAAAATATTTACATTTCAGCATTAAATAACCCATAGAGGTTGATATGCCGCTAAACAAAATCAAACAATCAATATGAAAGAACTCTTACCAGCAATGCATATTTATAGTAAAATTACCAACAATACATTTTATAGCAAAATGATCAACAATACATTTTATAGCAAAATGATCAACAATATATTTTATCTGTAGTTGAAGGCATGCAATTACATTCAAAATATTTACATTTCAGCATTAAATAACCCATAGAGGTTGATATGCCGCTAAACAAAATCAAACAATCAATATGAAAGAACTCTTACCAGCAATGCATATTTATAGTAAAATTACCAACAATACATTTTATAGCAAAATTATCAACAATATATTTTATCTGTAGTTGAAGGCATGCAATTACATTCAAAATATTTACATTTCAGCATTAAATAACCCATAGAGGTTGATATGCCGCTAAACAAAATCAAACAATCAATATGAAAGAACTCTTACCAGCAATGCATATTTATAGTAAAATTACCAACAATACATTTTATAGCAAAATGATCAACAATACATTTTATAGCAAATGATCAACAATATATTTTATCTGTAGTTGAAGGCATGCAATTACATTCAAAATATTTACATTTCAGCATTAAATAACCCATAGAGGTTGATATGCCGCTAAACAAAATCAAACAATCAATATGAAAGAACTCTTACCAGCAATGCATATTTATAGTAAAATTACCAACAATACATTTTATAGCAAAATGATCAACAATATATTTTATCTGTAGTTGAAGGCATGCAATTACATTCAAAATATTTACATTTCAGCATTAAATAACCCATAGAGGTTGATATGCCGCTAAACAAAATCAAACAATCAATATGAAAGAACTCTTACCAGCAATGCATATTTATAGTAAAAATTACCAAAATATTTACAATACATTTTATAGCAAAAAAATCAAACAATCAATATGATCACCAGCAATACATTTTATAGCAAAATGATCAACAATATATTTTATCTGTAGTTGAAGGCATGCAATTACATTCAAAATATTTACATTTCAGCATTAAATAACCCATAGAGGTTGATATGCCGCTAAACAAAATCAAACAATCAATATGAAAGAACTCAATGCATATTTACCAACAATGCATTTTATAGTAAAATTACCAACAATACATTTTATAGCAAAATGATCAACAATACATTTTATAGCAAAATGATCAACAATATATTTTATCTGTAGTTGAAGGCATGCAATTACATTCAAAATATTTAAATTTTAGCATTAAATAACCCATTGAGGTTGATATGCCGCTAAACAAAATCAAACAATCAATATGAAAGAACTCTTACCAGCAATGCATATTTATAGTAAAATTACCAACAATACATTTTATAGCAAAATGATCAACAATACATTTTATAGCAAAATGATCAACAATATATTTTATCTGTAGTTGAAGGCATGCAATTACATTCAAAATATTTAAATTTTAGCATTAAATAATCCATAAAGGTTAATATGCTGCAAAACAAAATCCCTGCCCACCTGTATAGTAAATATTCAAAAGCATACAGTGATGGAAAATTTATCTTTTGACAAACACTTTTCCTACCTTCATAAATTGAAGATGGCTAATATGATAAAATAGTAAAACAATTTTATATTAAATAAAAATTATCCTGAGGTCACTTCTTAACTTTTACTATCAGAATTATTTTCCCAATTTTGTAAAATTAATTCAATATTCAATTCTGCTAAATAAGTAGTTAATCACCCAAGTTAAGCAATGTCAAACCTGGTCAGTAACTAGATGTGTGACTACTTGGGAAGACCAGGTGTGTAAGCTTAGATGTGTGTGTTGTGTGATGGATAATGGCTTGGAAATGTTAATTGGAGAGCCAAGTTCCAATTTCAGTTTGGTTTGTTATATTCAATTACATGCAAATATCTTTGGGAAAGGTATGAATCCACCTCTTATCCCTACAGCTATGGGTTAATTTTTGGGACTTGTATCAGTAAATCATTATTATCTCAAAAAAATTCTTAAAATCTAAAAATATTTTCTGGCTTTAAATAACCTGCAAAAGTTTGGTAAATCATTAAAAATGAATCAAATTCTTTCTTGGGTTGAATGATATTGAAACCCAGCTTATAAGCAAAGATAATACATCATCACATCCCATGACCAGTTGTGGTCATAGGGTCACTGTGCAACGGAGAACCTGACCAATTTCCTGCACATATCTGGAATGAAAGCCAGAGGTATTCATTCATGTGTAGTATACAATAGGCTATAAGTTTTTAGCCACCCTTAATTACAGCAATTTTAGCTTGTTTAATAATGTCTCTTCTTTTTTTTTCAGACAACACCATATTAGTATCAAGCTACGCTAATCTATGAACGATAGTTGACTTATATTTTGCAATGAAAGTTCACGGAAGTAAGAAAATTGTGATGGATAATAGCTCAAAAATGTTAATCAGAGAGCCGAGTTTCAATTTTAGTTTGGTTTATTATATTCAATTACGTGCAAATATCTTTGGGAAAGGTATGAATCCACCTCTTATCCCTCCAGCTATGGGTTAATTTGTAGGACTTGTATCAGTAAATCATTATGATCTCAAAAAAAATTCTTAAAATCTAAAAATATTTTCTGGCTTTAAATAACCTGCAGAAGGTTGATAAACCATTAAAAATGAATCAATTGAATCCTCTATAGACTTTTTCAATTCTTGAAGGATATTGAAACCCACATTTGAAGTGATTATAAGCAAAAATAATGCATCACATCCCATGACCAGATGTACTTACAGGGTCAGTGTGCACTGAAGAACCTGACCAATTTCCTGCACATATCTGAAATGAAAGCCAGAGGTATTCATTCATGTGTAGTATATCTTACACATTCGGTTATAAATTAATTATTTGGAATTCTATCACTAAACAATTATCATCTCCAGAAAATAAAAAAATTCTTACAGTCTAAAATATTTTCTGGCTTCGAATAACCAGCAATGGGTTGATAACCCGGAGAAAACAAATCACTCTACGAATTCACTGACTACTGTAAGTTATCACTTTCTTATGAATATTTTCCGCTGCCTAACTTAATTTTTTAATTTCAAAAGAATATTTTGAGTAATCCCTACACCCATCTTGCTTTTCACATAAATCATTTAGATGTGCAGGCAGTGAAATGGATACACGACTCAGATGAGAAATCAGAAAGCCAGGTGCAAATTCCAGTCGGATTTGTTATGCACAAATACCCTTGGGAAAGGTATGAATAGTTGATGCAATATTCACTCACAGAACGAAATTATTCTTACAGTCCAAAATATGTTTTGGCTTTAAATAACCCACAAAGGGTTGATAAACAATAAAAATATCAATCAATCAAAAATAAAACCCTAAATAAGTATCACTATTAATGTGAAAACACTCAAGGTATGGAATTTCTTTCAATCAAAAAGAGACAGTTGAAACTTCTGGGATACATAATGAGGAAAGAAGGCTAAGAAAATTTAATACTCAAAGAACATATTAAAGATAAGGGGAAAGCAGCGAGTAACCTATCTAATGAGAATTGGATAGCCGAACACAGATTGGGAAGGGTGGTGAAAGACTTACTAAGATCTACAAAGGAAGTTGTGGAGAGTCATGATCGCCTATATCATTAAAGGATACAACTCAAAGAAGAAGAAGATGCAAATTCCCCAAAGTATTTTAGTTTGTTTCCTTTAAATAATATTGAATTTATTCACCTGATTTGAAAAGTAAATCTAGCTCCAAATAATACAAGTACTTTCATCAATTGTAGTTGTTATGCAACAGCTTGCAAATAATGCAGCTTAAGTAAAAGGGTTAAACTTTGATATTATAGTCAATTTGTATTACTCTAAAGCTGACGACTGTTTGCTTAAATGCGTCATATGGTCAGCTAAATGGCTGGGCCCTGAGCACTGAAAATTAGTTTATAAATGTAACTTGACTAAAGAATGAATATGATTGATTGATTTGTTTGTTTAATGGCACATCAACTCCTCATGGGTCATTTAATGCTGAAATTTAATTTTCTTTGGAGATTTGAATAATAAAATATGATAAATGTTATTCTGCTTTCACAATTGAATACATGGTAAATGATACTCAGCTTTTAATAATGCAAATACATGTTTGTGTGGAAATAATTACTTTATCCTGAATATGACTGTCATCCAGCAGCAAGGCCTCTGATCAGAAGATTCTGAGGAGATTGAAACAACCTTTTAATTGCTATTGTTCCCAAGTCCATGCTAACTGGGGGTAGTAGTACCTGTTAGGGTCCTAGCTAGAAATAAATAACCTTCCAAACTGGGATTAAAACACTATAAAAGTATAAAAATAGACTTTTATAGTAAATATACCAGCAAAAAAAAAAATATTACCAGCAATACATTTTTGAAAAAAAAAAAAAAAAATATTACCAGGAATATATTTTTGAAAAAAGACAAAAAATATTACAAGGAATATATTTTTGAAAAAAGACAGAAAATATTACCAGGAATACATTTTTGAAAAAAGACAAAAAATATTACCAGGAATACATTTAAAAAAAAATAAAAAAATACTAATATATATTCTATTCATGCAAACCTATCCTAAAAATCTTGTCAGCATCAAATAACCGATTGAGGTGTTGATATGCTGTAAATCAAAATAAACCAAACCATAATTACTAGACATGCTTGTTTTATGTTGTAGTTTTATTGAAGTTATATTTTGGAATACAATTCGATTTCTTTAAGAAATTATAGGATATTATATGGATTAATGGATTAGGATATTATATGGATTAATGATTTGGTAATTCTATAAAAATGTATTGCCAGTATTTTTACAATAAAAATGTATTTTTATACTTTCATAGTGTTTTGTTTTTGCTTTGTAGAGGGTTAACTATTTACCCACAGCTCGGACATGGATCAGGGTGGACCTGGGAAGGACAAAAAAAGAGGTGGTTCCACACTCCTCAAAACATCCAGTCTCTGGAATGGATGCCTTGCTACCTGATGTAATTGATGAATATGGCATAGTTAGTGCTGACTTCTGAGGTCAATAGTGGCTGCCACAGGTTAATTTAGGGTCACCTACTATTTTGGGTCAGATTTTGGGTCAGATTGCAATAAAGGGATATGACACGACATACATCAGATGTGCCCTAAATGTTTTTATCTATGTAAACATTTATTTACTTGTAAAAATGAACCAGCAGAAGTTTACATGGTCAAGAAGAGCGAATAGAATCATTGAGCTCAAATATTTACTTCCATTTAATACTACTGACTTTTGGAAAGAAAATTGGTAGGAATAAATGATGCAACTGACAATGAAAAAAAAAAATTTTGATTTAAGAATTCACATATATTAATTATGCAAATTAATAAAGATTTTTTTTTTTTTTGCAGAGTAGGTGGTGGTGGTGGTGGTGGGGGGATATTTGCCCAGAAAATCTTTTTAAAAAAATTAATAATAGAATTTCATTTTAGATCCTATAAGCCCGAAATGTGATTTGAAGGTTAGGAACACTAGAATGAAGCAGACACTGAAGTTTAAATATCTGGGAAGCGTCTTGACAGAGGACGGGAAGTGCGACACTGAGATCTGTTATTTGGTACAGTTCTTTGTTTGTGATTCTATAGTGCTGATGTAATGAATATGCATACACCTGGTTCCACATCACAGTAATGATTGGCTGGTGTCAGCCATAAATACAGACTGATGTGGAGGTACAGGACGACGCCTATTGGCTACACCTATTGTCTTCGCCTATTGCCTATCACTACGACGAGGACCAGTCCATGACGGTTACCTGCTAGATTTCCCTACTTGTTTACAGTAGTCCAAAACCACTCTGCTACTTTGAACAAATATATCCCTTTCCAGGACATATCAAGTGCCAGTCAAGAACATACTATGAAAGATGATCTTTGCCAAGATCTTTAGGCTTTACTTATTCAAAGCCATTTTTTTTAACCATACCTAATTTATGAATATAGAAAGATGAGAACAACAGTTTGAATAAATCAAATACATTAATTGTTTTTTTGTTTTTTTTAAAATGGATGAAAAGGAAGCACACTACTCCCCAGACTCTTGAACCATGTTTATCCCTTCTATCCTGCTAAGGATTGGGTTTCTGGTTCTTCCTAAAGTCTATCTCATCTCTATACTTCTAATATCTGTCTAAACTCTGAAACTTTATTTACTATTTTTATTTTTTTTTTCCATTGGAGTAGATAGGTTTGTCTATCATCTAGTTCACATTCCCCTCTGGTCTGAACAGGAATAGAGGTTTATCCCTTGATTCCCATTTAAGATTGAGTTTTCTGCTTCCTTGTAAAATCTTCATTCTCTTTCACTCTCAGTAGCCCCTTGCATCTAAGTGGCATTATCACTTTGCTTGGAGTGAATTAATAAAAAATAAAAAAAGAATAATTGCGTTACATGTATTATCCATCTTAGTTGTTGTTGCTGTTGGTAGTCCTCAAGTGATGTAGTTTCTGTTATTTGGTACAGTTCTTTGTCATTCTGCAGTGCCAGTCCACAAGGTATGGAGAAGGATGGCCTTTGATATTTACTGGATCATTTAAGAGAGAATTAAAAGCATTAATTAGATACAGAGATAGTGAAATATTGGTTGAATAGTCAGGTTTCCACAAAAATTAATTTTTTGTGTGCAATTAGTTACCAAATATTTTTTGATAAACAAAATATTTCTTCTTCTATATGCCGTGTCCCTTCAGGTCATTGGCAATCATGACTCTCCACAATTTCCTGTCTTTTGTAGCTTTTAATAAAGTTTGACTTTTTATTATCTATCCTAAACCCTGTTCTCCTATCTATTTACACAGTAATGCTAGGTAAGTTATGATCATGGCTCTCCACAATTTCCTGTCCTTTATAGCTTTTAATAAAGTTTGACTTTTCATTATCTAAACCCTGTTCTGCTATCTACTTACTCAAGCTTGCACATTATTTTCCCCTGTCTCTCTTGTCTTCAATCTGCCCTGTGAGTATCAAATTTTCCAAGCTCTCTTTCCTCATTATGTGCCTTAGTAATTTCAACTGTCTCTCTAATGTCCTTTTTGTTTCCATTCTCTAGAACTTTGTCATTGCTCACATATTCGGTCCATAGTATTCTCAGAATCCTTCTGTAGAACCACATTTCTATTGCTTCAAGTCTCTTCTTCATTTTTGATCCATGGTATTCTCTCTTCTCGATGTCAAGTATAAGTTTCCTTTTTGTTTCCATTTTCTCTAAAACTCCATCGTTGCTCAAATATTCGGTCCATGGCATTCTCAGCATCTTTCTGTAGAACCACATTTCTATTGCTTCAAGTTTCTTCTTCATCTGTGATGAGGTTGTCCTGAATTCACTGCCATGTTGCAGGATTGATATTACATAACAGTTCAGTATTTATTTCTTTGTTTCTGAGAAAATTTTTCTATTTCTTAATATTTTGCTTAACTTTTGGGTTAGCCCAATAAAAAAATGTAGACCCTGAGAAAAACAGAATGAAATCTAAAAAAAGTTATTTTGGAACACAGGAATCATTGGAAAATAATTATCGGCAAGTTGTCCAGCTGTTGAAAATAGTGAAGTTAAATGTCAGGTCAATAATAATAATAATGATAATAATAATAAGAAGAAAAAGAAGAACTAATGATATAAAAGCCTGGATCAATAAAATAGACTTGGTAGAAATAAAAATGAGTCAATGAACTACATAATCAGTGAACATAGCAAGCTGGTGCAGAAAGAATACTAGAAGAGGTATAACTAAATGGGGGGAAATGATCAATTGAGAACTTTGCAAGCAACTATGTTTTGAATCATAATTATTCCTAGAGAGCATAGCACCTCAAATGTTCTGGAAGTTTGACAGTGAAAGGAATTATGCAATCCAGGGTAGAAGCCCTGATCCAAAAAGATAAGATACAAAAATATATTGGATTTGAAATTTCTGGAGATTTGAGAAACTTATGAAACATGGAGCCATTATCAGAGGACTGGAAACATTCTGAAGTACCCATGGAATGTGTTGGGAGGAACTGGAAATTAAGATGGTCATAGTTTAACCACGGCATTCAGAAAGAGCCCGCACTTCACTTGGTCCTTTGTCCGAGAGGCAGTATGCAGATTTTTATGAAAACCTTGACTGGAAAGACCATTACCCTTGTGGTAGAACCATCTGATACAATTAAGAATATGAAGACCAAGATCTATGACAATGAGGGTATCCCTCCAGATCAGCAACACATGAACTTTGCTGGCAAACAGTTGGAAGATGGTCATTCTTTGTCTGACGACAACATTCAGGAAGAGCCCACTCTTCACTTAGTGCTTCGTCTGAGAGGTGGACAGTAGCTCTAAAAACTGTCTGTTTCTAATAACTTTAAATTAATTTTGACTTATCTCCACCAACGGGAGATAACCACTTTCTGTATCATTACAAGATTAATGGTAATGGGAATATTAACCGTTTCCTTTCTCCAAATTTTGGCAGTTGTATAATTCATAAGAAAAGAGTAAAAAATATATCAACCCATGGTATGGTTTTCAGGCACTTTGTAAAGGTGCCGCATGCATCTCCTTCCTGACAAATCGACCATGCTGAGATTCAAACTTTAGTCTCATGGTTAGAAAGTAAACATTCTAACCACTCGGCCATGCACCCATATATATATATATATATATATATATATATATATATATTTGAAGAAAAACAGATCACTTTAAGGTTCCATGTAATAAGTTATTTCACCACAACCCTTTTAAAGGGCTCTGGATCATCAGACTTTACTTCCAAAAGTTGAAATGAAAAATGAAAAAGAAACTTACACATTTTTGACGGACCGCACCAAGCGTATGTGAAATTAACGAGGTGAGGAAGTGAGGTGGGAGAGAAGATATGAGTGAGTTAGATGTACCATTTTCAATTCCTTATCCTTAACCCCACTTTGAGTAGGCTAGACGCCGCTTAACTTAACGTATTCTATCTAGGTAGAGATGGGTAAGGGGTGAGGGAGAGGACCGACTTAAAGGTGGAAGATACAGTTGACAATAAAACAATAAATCATGTCCCTGAGAACAGGATTCACTCAAATTCTTAGATGTTGTTATTTCGCATTACTTTAAAGGGTATATTTGGGGGTTAAAGTTTGATATAAATCTAAATGTCTAAAAAATCTACGATGAATTTAATTTGAAGTTTGTTGGAGTTTTGGGTATTTTCTATGAAATAGTCGATTGGAAATATCATAGAAAGTACATTGAAAGAATAATCCATTTTATATCTAGTAATCCTTTTTATTTTCCTAAACTTTTTTCTTATAGCTTGTTAAGGTGACATCTATTTGTTTGATTCTTGTTCATAAATTAAATTCGTTACTGCTTTTAGATACCTAATTATCAAGGTTTATTCCAATTCAAATAATTTTATCATCAATAATGATTATTAAAGGTAACATATTTCAATTTAAATTAAATTATCAATTTAAAAATTTACCTCCGTATTATTTATTTAAACTCACTTCCAATTGGAGAATATTACAGGAGAGAATTGGATAAAAGATTACTAACAGAAAATTAGGTCCTTTTTTATATCATCCTCCTTGGGTCTACCCATACGGATTACCTAATTTTGTATAAAATAAATATATATATATATATATATATATATATATATATATATATATATAATACTGTTCTATATCTCTTGCTTTTTGTAACCCAGTAGCCCCTTGTGTCTTGGTGGTTTGACTGAGTTGCTTGGGGAAAATTTGATTAAAAAAAATAGTGCTATTCTCATTCCCCCTACATGGCAGGATTCCAAAGAGTAGCCACATTGAGAAGGAGACTTCCATGTTAATCTTCTTCTTCCTCAATTGAGGGCGAAATGTTTTTGTTTTATGTTCCCCAAAAAAACAGGGCACTTAAAGAGAGAAATCAAGTGATTGCTGTTATTATCTGTGAGACTCAAACAAATCAAAATACAAAGTCTAATTGTAAATTAACCCTTCATTGTTAGAATATTGTGTCTATTTTTGCATTTTAATTCCTGATAATTAAATTTTAATTAAAATTTGCTTTGACCGAAATTACTTGTGTTTAATTATTTTTTTTATTTTAATTTAAATTTTCAATTTCATCTTCAAAAGCACAAGGCAGTGCAGAAAAGTTCTTGGCTTGACCAGATTTTGAGAAGTGCATCAGACACACACACACACACATATATATATATATATATATATATATATGAAGAAATATGAAGAAATTTTTTATGGTGTGCTATATTTATGGGATAAAGTGCTCAATATCAGAGATAGAGCATATGCAAATATAAGTGGAAAAGTGAACATTGAAGTCAACACATAGTCGACAGCAATTGTCAGGACTGACGATTACATATAGCATGAAACAGTCTGTCACCTCTGAGTGTTGACTTCAATGTTCACTTTATATATATATAGAATATAATATATATATATATATATATAGAAATCCACATTTATCTCATTTGAATAGCTATTTCAACCAACAAGAAGGCCTATATTGTTGTTGGCCTTGTCAACTCAGAGGTGTGAAGGAATAAAATAGAAACTTAAAATTTAAACATTCAAAAAATAAGAATAACATACTCTGTTATAATAAATACATTGAGCTTTTTTTGTGGATCAGTTTTAATATTTTATACCATTAGGATTCACTTGGATTATACACCAACAGATTATTACCTATATATATATACATATATATATATATATATATATAGGTAATATATATATATATATATGTGTGTGTGTGTGTGTGTGTGTGTGTATATATATATATATATATATATATATATATATATATGTGTGTGTGTGTGTGTGTGTGTGGGGTTGGGGAAGATATGCATTCCACTGGACAGAAGGAAACCATCGTTATATTTGACATTCCTTAACCATTTTGATGCCATGGAGAGCCTTGTCGATCAAGCAAAGTCTGAAATGTGACTTTAAGCAAAATCTTGTATTAAATTAAAAACATATATAATAACAAAAGTGATTAAAAGTTAAAGGAAAAGAGTCTAAATGAAATCAGCTAGACCAGCGCTTCTTAAACTATGGGTCACGATTCCAAATGGGGTTGCAAAGTGAAATGCTGGGGTCACGAAAATTAAATTCAGTTTATAGGTTATTTCACAAATGCACAATATTTAACATGATGCTGCATGCAAAGGCTGTGGTAATAAAACTGGCATGTGGCACTGTTGCAACTAGTGCAGTGACAACAGCTGTATTTTATGTGTGGTTGGTTAATAGCTGCGGTTGTGAAAAATCTTGTGATGAAAAATGGGGTCATGAATGAAAAAGAAGTGCTGAGCAAGACTCTATACTCAAAACACTTATTTAAAAAATTATTTTTTTTAAATTTAAAATTTAAACTCCTTCATGTGAATGTATAATCACATCAATGTAAACATCATTTTAATCCAATGAAGTCCTATAGGGGAAACATGTCACATGAAAAAAATTTCCACTTTTGCTATGTGCATCTCATTCAGTAAAGCCTCAGTTCTAGGGGAAAAATCAGGTGTGGGTACACCAGATGAGTCTAGTGTTGAACTGGATGAGAATTTATGAGCAAAGCATTCAGTCTTATCAGCTGAGGAGGTCAGGACCTCAAATTGGTTAAATATAAGCAAAGTGTGTATAGAGCCCAGATCCTGAAAGTATATATAAAAAAAATAAAATACATGTGAAACCTTTCTTACAACATGCTTTGCTTATGCCACAAACTTCATTAGTTCATAATGAAGTCATTGTGTTGGTTAATCTCTCGTATTTAACATTACATTTGTCAATTACTGTCTGCTAACATATGTGCACGGCAGTTACATTCTTGTCTATATCAGAAAGAGACACCCTTCCCTTTTCTTGGGTGGGTTTTTATATATTTATGATACAGCTCTTTCCAACGCTTGCAAACAAATTGTAGGTGGGTAAGTGTTATAGAGTAGTTTCACAGTGGAGGCTTGTATTTCACTAAGTCGGTCCTAAAATAGGTTCGACGTACAAAACGTTAGGAACTTGATATAATAGTTAATGACGCAGCAATCTAGTTGTGGTAGCAGATACTTTAATATCCGACTAATGGTCGTCCGACATCGACTGACTCACCAACTCACTGTGCGACTGACTCGTTATTATTACTACTACTATTACTACTTATTATAGGGGGGAGAGTCTATTAACTATAGAATAGGTGTGTTCCAGTATAACAGTAAGTCATGAGAATCTGCATCCAGCAGCTGGGATGTCACCGAAGGTAAACCCTGCATTCATGTGGCTCCCTTGGTGGTCCCGTGTGACAGCGAGTGCAAAGTCTATTCTGGCATGACTTAGGGTGAGACCCATGGTAAATTTGTGAAAGCTGGAATGTTTTTGGATTGTCTTCTCTCCAGTTTGGTATTCAGAGTTACCTTTCTCTTTAATTAGCTGTTAATCAAGGATAGAGAGTTCATCCTTCCCTACTATTTAACCCATAGCTGGAGGGAGAGCTCAGCTCATTGATTCTAATTTCAGCAGTGATAACCGCTACACTACTAGCTATATTTAGCTATCCCCCCACGTGGGATCGAATGTGGCACAAGGCCGAGTTTAATGTGGGTCATTCGAGCCTGTAGGCCTGGCCAAAAATATAGCCTTCGAACCTGCCTAGGCGAGTTTGAGAGCTGTCAACCTCCCCGAACGAAACCTTGCCCTTGCTTTGTCCGGGTTCCTCCCTGCTAATGCAGAGAGTTTGACAGACGGCGGTTGCTGTAACTTTAATACAGCTATATTACTAGCATGTCCCTTTCGATATTAAAGCTGTTCACTTAAATACTATGCACTACACTACACACAATATACTTTAACTGGCAACCTATATGTACATCAGACATTGACCCCATACTTTGAATGGGCGATATGTTTTATCTCTGCTCGAAATGATAAAAGGAAGATGTAAATTTATAATCATATACATAAGTTGACACCTTATCTCCCTATAAAGTAAAGTGCATTGTTGTTGTTACATAAGGTTTTTGGAATATGCTTTTTCACTTCATAAACATCTATGTTAAGTGCCTCTATTTATTAATCACTTAGTCTTTTCAGGAGATGAGATATTCTCTTTAGCTGTAATACTTGTTCAGTATATATATATATATATATATATATATATATATATATATATATATATATATATATATATATATGGTCTGGGAGCCACTCAAGGTCAAGGGTTACAGAGTAAGAAGCACAGTTTATATGGATATGTAAGGATAATGGTTAACCCTAGACTTGAACAGGTTTAGATTGTAGTGATCAGGAAAAAAACTTTCTTGGGAGTCAGTTCAACAGAGCAGTGGATTGTGGGAAGAAACTGCTTGAGTGGTATACATTGAGAATGAGGGTGGCTTTCTACAATGCATATAGCATAGTGGGTACTAGCCTTGAAGATTAGAACTGGTGGAACTAAGGAATATAGTTTGTCTTTACATGGAAGTAGCAATAGAACAATGAGAGACTTGCAATATTTCATTTGTGAGGCAAGGGGTTGTATTGTGGAAAATAATTTATCACCCACAGGGACGTGGAGACGCTTTCCATGGTGATAGCAACAGAGCAGTAAGAGGCTTACCACATCCTATCAGGGATTGAAGGGTGGAAAATAATTTGTCACCCACAAGGATGTGGAGGTACTTTTGGACTATATCAAAACTGGAAAGTGAGGACTGGGAAGCTCCTACCAAATATGACAACATTACTACATTTTTGTCTTGATCTAGCTCTTGTAAAGGTAGAGGATAGCAGGAGGAGTCAGGTACTTACTGGAACGGTACAGGGAGCCGACCATTGTAGTGATCCAGAAAGCATCCTCTTGGGAGTCGGTCCCACCAAGTACGGTTCTTACATCTTATCAATGGAATATGAATGGAATGAGGATGGCTTGTTGCAATATGCTTAGCATGGCGGGTCTAAGCAATGATGGTTAGAACTAAAGAATGTAGTTCATCTACGCACTTTCCATGGAAATAACTATAGAGAAGTTAGAGTCTTGCGATGTTTCGTCTGTAAGAAAGGAGTTGAAGGGTAGAAAATAACTTTTTACCCACAGAGACGCCTTTGACTCTATCGAGACTGGAAGGTGGAGACTTGGCAGTTCCCGTCCATATATGGCAGCAGTACTCAGGCCTGATCTAGCTCTTGCAAAGGGTAAAGTCATCTACTTACTTGAGCCTTAAAGACCATTTCCCTTTCTTTTTCTTTTGGGATGGATCATATATATAAGTTTTACCTGAAGTGTGGGTTGAGTTTAGGACCCAGTAGTTGCTCAAGGAATAGGGTCTCCCTGAGACAACTTCTGTTTATCATGATTGGTGATAGATCAGGTTCCGCTCGGTGATGATGGAATTAATAAAACTGTCTACCTTTCTACTTAAACCATAGCCAATTTTTTTTCTTTCTATTAATCATTTCACTCTGAATAAGGCAATAATGCCACTAAGACACAGGGGATTACTGGTAGTAAAAGAGAATGAGAAGACTTTAGTGAGGAGAAAGGACAATAAAAAACATGATTCAGGAAGACAGAAGATGGCAATTGACACTGCATTTAAGTGTTTGAAGAATGTACACTAAAGGCAAAAAGTCAGTGGGGAAACCAGCAATTCTTTAAAAATCACCTTAAAATGAGATACTTTTATGATTTTTAATTTTGGCTTAGATAGATAGATAGATATGAATAGGCATGGATGGATGGATAGATAGATAGATAGATAGATAGATAGATAGATAGATATGAATAGGCATGGATGGATGGAGGATATAGATAAATAGATATGAATAGGCATGGATGGATAGATATAAATATATATATATATATATATATATATATATATATATATATATATATATATATATATATATATATATATATATAGATATATAGATGATAAACAAACTGAAATATAGATAAACAGATATAAATATATATATATATATATATATATATATATAATGTACTACAGTCAAAAGTTTGATTTGAAAAATACAAAAATAATTCATTTTAAGAAGATTTTTAAAATCTTCTTAAAATGAGTTATTTTTGTATTTTTTAAAGTAAAAGATAAAATTTCAGCAACTACCATGTATTTGATTTTATTTTTCATTTTTCTCCAGTGTCCTCTTATACTACCAAAAAGTTCTCATTTGGATTTTCTCTGTCAACAATACATTTTTCTAAATTATGAATATTTTGTGTGAGAAACATATTTCGTTTTCATCATTAACCTCTCAGTAGATGTTTTATGATTAACAAAATCTTCAACTAAGTTAATACAGGTTCTAAATGTTAACTTAGCACTGACTAATGTGGTAAACAAAACATATGTAGCTATCTCTGTTTGAAGAAAAAAGATTGTGCCATTATAACAGCATTTTCATAGTTTTTTTCAATTTTTTTAATTTTGATGCAACTTGAAGAGAATTGCTAAAACAAAGCAGTTAGGCATTGCGTTGGGGGCACAAATTGAAATGTTATTGAAAGAAGGTTTCTCTCAAAGACACATTTCCAAGAGGTTGAAGATTTCTAAACATGGGGATGCAATTTGCATTACAAAAGGCAGTTAGACACTTGTGCAAATGTTAACAAAAAAAAAAAAAAAAAAAAGGAGCTGTAGTACTAAAAGAGCAAAAGAAATAGAAAGAAAACTGCTCCATTGTTGAGAGCTGAACTTAATTCCTCTCGACAACAACCAGTTTTGCATTCAACTGTGAAACATTGACTTAAATCAGCGGGGCTCAGACTGTGCATAGCACAGACATGCAGAAAATTTTTCAACTAAATTAAATATTAATACAGGTTCTAAATGTTAACTCAGCACTGACAAATCTTGTAAACAAAACATATGCAACTGTTTCTGTTTGAAGGAAAAAAAAATAGATTGTGCCATTATGACAGTATTTTCACAGTTTTTTTTTAAATTTATTTCTTAATTTCAAAGTAATTTACACAAAAATAACAAACGCTGCTAAGTATTGAGATAAGGGCACAAATTATAATTTTATTGAAAGAAGGCTACTCTCAAAGACAAATTGCTAAGAAGTTAATGATTTCTAGACATGTGGTGTAATATTAATTACAAAAGCAGTTAGAAACTGGTACAGATGTCAACAGAAAAAAGCTGGACAAATATGAAAACTGCTGCATTTGATTATTGGATTAATTTGCAGTATAAGCACCAAAAGTCCCCGGTATTGAGAATGTACCATTCTGGTGTGAAATTGCCTGGTTATTTTGAAAATGGGGTTAAAACATTGTGCTTAATTACCATTTTTGATTTATCATCAATGTAAGTTCAATTTCTTTTGTGTTGTTCAGTTGCCATTAATGGTGTTGTTTACATACGTTTTCCTATAGTAGTAATGTGCAGAAGCTTACTTAATTAACAGCCTTTTTGCAGCTTTTTGTATCTTACTGGTCTTGATGACTGCATGATTTTCACTGATTTTTAAAATGCAATTATTTTTTTTAAATGAAGTTCTAAATGAATAGTATTTTTTCTTTATTGTCCTTAATAAATCTGCTTATAGCTAATGAAACAGAATCTCACCCTAAAATGTAATTTATCGAGCTTTAATTTCAAGTAACTTCCACAGCACATAAAAAAAAATTGTTGAAAAAAAGGAAAAAAATCTTTTTTACTTTACAGTCATGTAATTTCTATTTTGTTTTATTTTAATTGTTGGATTTTTACATTTTTTTTTGCGCATTATTTTGCAAATTCATTTCAAACTTTGTGCATTACACAGTATTCAAGACAAGTGAAGCTTCTACACTGCATGACTACTCAAGGCAAACGTATGTAAACAAAGCCAGTAATGGCAGACGTTCTGTGTATGCGAAGACAAAGAAATCTAACTTACAGTGTCCATAACATCTAAATGGTAATGAAGCATAATGTTTTCATGTCATTTTCAAAATAACCAGGCAATTTCACACCAGAATCGTACATTTTCAATACTGTGGGATTTTGGTGCTTATACTGCAAATTAACCGATTATTGAGAGCAAAAGAAATAGAAAGAAGACCACTCCAGAGTTGACATCTGGACTTAATTTCTCTTATCAGCAACTAGTGTCATGCTCAACTGTGAGAAATCGACTTAGATCAACTTGGCTCAAGGGGTGCATAACCTTCAAGAAACCCCTATTATGGAAGGTGAATAAGCAGAGAAGACTGTTTCGAGCGAAAAAGCACAAGAACTGGACATTGAAAGAGTATGAAAATGTATTGGAGACAGATAAGTCCAAATTTGAACTTTTTGGTAGTAAGAGGAGAGTTTACAATATGGAATAAGTACTGGGTGTAACAGCAAAATTGTCCAAATCATGTGCCAGCATCGGATAACTGTCCATCCCACAAAATGTTTAATATCTAAAAAAAAAAAACCACTGAACTAAATGAGTTTCTTTTTCCTAGGTTTTCCAATAAGACATTTGGTCATCTTGACGACATTTGTCATAAGAATCACTGAAAAACCCTTTGAGTTATTCAGCTAGAAAGAGAACAGGTTAAAATTCTTTCGTGTCAGCTCTGATATATCTTTCCAGCTGAGCAATGGTGAGAGGAAAAAGATCATTCAGGCCTTCGTTAAGAGCACCAACATTCATACTGTGGCTTCCACCTTCAAAGTCCATTCAAAAACCATCAAGAGAACAGAGAATAAGTTTTAAAAAGAGGAAACAATAGAGAGGAAAACTGGATAAGGAAATCACAACAGCAAGAGGGATCATCATTTCAACTTAGAGCTAAATACATTATAATTATTTGAAGTAGAGTTCAATAGTGTTATAAAGACTTTGGAGAAATCCAGTAAGATATCTTTAATCATTTCTAAGATACAATGGTTCAAAGCTTAATCTAACAACTGAACAATTTTGCTGTTACATGATTTGGACAATTTTGCTGTTATGTAGGAAGAAAGCCAGGAGAAAAACTGAATGATGAATGTTTGGTTCTAACAGTTAAACATGGGGGTGAGTCTGCTATGGTGTGGAGGTGTTTTTTAGTGGGCTGGATATTGGATTCAGATCAAGGGAATCATAAAAAAAGAACAATGTCATTCAATTTTGCGAAGACATGCTATACCATTTGGTTTACACATAATTGGAAAGAAATTCACTTTTCACTAAGGCAATGATCAAACATTCTAAATCTCTATTACACTTCAAAAATCATACAATATTTCCTTGGTTTAATTCTGAAAGGGTGTAAATTGACACACATCCTTTCTTTTATATATTTACTATGATGTTCGAGGCCCGAGGCCTACTCGAATGACGTTCTCCCCGTACGAGGCCCGAGGCCTACTCGAATGACGTTCTCCCCGTACGAGACCCGAGGCCTACTCGAATGACGTTCTCCCCCCGTCTGAGGCCGAGGCCTACTCAGATAGCGTTCTCCCGTCGAGGCCAGGCCTCTCGAATGACGTTCTCCCGTCTGAGGCCCGAGGCCTACTCAATTTCTCCCCCACGCCAGGCTCCCGAATAGAGACCCCGAGGCCTACTCGAATGACGTTCTCCCGTCACGAGACCCGAGGCCTAAGACCTCCCCATCCTACCGAGATAGATAGACATCTTATGCAGATATATGTGGAACATAACAATAAACTCTAGACTTTGAACAGGTTAAGATTGCAGTGGTTGGGGAAACATCCTCTTGGGAGTCAGTTCCACAAGTTATTTAAAAAAAAATTTTTTTTTTATTCAGTATCACCCTAAGAAGGTGCAATGAGTTGCTTTCTTGGAGTTGTTGATGATAGGCAGTAAAGAGTCTATTAGATGATTAATAGAGAGAAGTTTAGTTTTGGAGGCATTAAAATTGACAAACCATAACTTGTCCCAGCTAAGAATTGTCATGAAATAATTTTGTACATCAGCTGCCATTTTGATATTGTCTGACTGATCAACTTTACTATGAAGGTAGGAGTAAATGCTTGTGATGTCAATGTAGATGCCAAGTTGAGAGCTGATTTCATCAGGAAGGTCATTAATGAAGATTAAAAACATCATAAGGCCAAGAATGGAACTGTGAAGGATCCCTGCATTAGTATGAAAGGATGCAGATGAGTGGCCGTTCAGAACAACTTTTATTTCATGATTTGATATAAATGACCGGTTCAGCTCAAAAATGTGTCCAGAGATACCGTAGCTTTTCAGCTCATGCAGAAGACCTGAATGTCACAGCCTGGACTTCACCATTTTTATCTAGAGCATGATAGACTCATTCCGCAATTATTGTTAGTACATCAGCAGTTGATCTGGAGAAACGAAAGTCATATTGCTTGTCGAAGAAAAGGTCCTGTGATGAGAGACGATGAACCCATTCAGCATTGATTAGAGCCACTAGGAGTTTCCCAAAAAGATGCAGAAGGTTAATAGGTTGATAGTTGGATGGGTCAGACAGTTCACTAGAGTTCTTAAAACCTGGAACAACAAACAACTTACAGCAAGCAAGAAAGCAGGAGGTAATGAGACATTTTTTATACAGTTTAGAGAGAACAGGAGCCAGTTCGGTAGCACATTTTTTAATGACTATTACAGAGGTGCCATTAGGTCCACATGCTTTGTGGGGATCAAGGTTAGATATGATAGCAGAAACCATGGAAGGGCATATCACTCAACAGACAATCACTTCTAAGGGGAAGTTAAGCAGGGAACTCCAGAGGAGTCAAGAGTAGAGTTTGAGGAGAATTTACTGGCAAAAGCATTCAGCTTTATCAGCAGAGGATGATAAAACCTTAAATCAATTGAATAGGAATAGAGACCTTGCATTTATATAATACCCTGTTACAGAGACATCAGTAGTCACAAGAGCTAATGTTTTAGAGGCTATTCAGTGCCTTATTGTCGCAGAAAACAGGGACTTAGCTTCTTTAATCCTAGAACACTAACCATGAGTATATCTTAACCGATTTTGAAAATATCAAAAAAAATATTAAATATAAATCTTTATTTGAAATATTTTACATGCAGGCACTTCAAACTTTGTACTTTGAGTTAACATTAATAGGAACTGAAAAAACATTATTTAGGTAAGAAAATCAGGTACTGAAAATTGTAATTAAAAATAGGAAAATTTGCGCTGGGTTCTATATATCCATGGTTAGTGTTCTACAGTTAAAGACTTGCTTATATTTTTGATGAGCAATAGTAAATACACACCTGTTATGATAGCTGTCACTATGGTATAGCCAGAAAAAGTGATTCCTGTGTGCTATAGCAGCCACACATGCTGGTGTGAATCATAGGGAGGATTATGGTTTCACCTGGTACTTCTGAGAAGGGATGAAAGTGTCCATGCTAGCTTTGACTTAAGAAGAAACCTCCATGGCTCAAGTTTCAATTGAGAGGTTGAAGATGTTAGTCCAAGGGTCATCACAAAGAAAATCCCCAAATTAGTCCCAATCAGTATGCTGGTAACGGAAAGAGGTCTCATGGATAGAGGTTCCAGATGTTCATGGAAAGAAGGTGCTCAAGTGGAACTTACATTTCACCCAAGAAATATGAAGAGTATGAAGAATGGTTTGCTAAAATGTGCATGGTATGGTGGGTCTTAACCGTGAAGGCTAGGACTGGTGGAACTAAGGAATGTCATTCATATGAATCCTTTCCATGGAAGTAGCGATAAAGCAGTGAGAGGCTTGTGATGTCTCGTCTGTGAGAAAGGGATTTTTGCATGAGCTTCCATTTTTGAAATGTCCAAACTGATTTCGATAAGATTTTTAAAAGAGAATATTCTGATACAAAGTTAGGTTCCAAAAAAAATTATTATCTGTATTTATTGTGAATTTTTGCTTTTAAGGTGTTTTTTCTGCATTTCACAAAAAAGTTGTCTTTTATCATCACCCTGTTAAATTATTCTTATCTCCATAAAAATGAAAGTGCTTCAATGCTCTTAATTACTGTATATGTGCAAATATAGTACAAGTTTTCTTCAATCAGATTTTTATGCAAGAAATAGGGGTTGCATTGTTATATACCTTACCTATGAACACTAACGCATATGTCCCAATCCTCATAAATACATTGGACACTATTGTAAGTGGGTGTAATATGGTGTCTATGTAGTCCACCACTAACAGTGGTTTACCTATTTCACGCTGCTGGCAAGTATTGTGTTCTGTTAGGTGGCATTGTTTAAGCTCTATGAAAAGACAAACATTTCCTTCCTCACACTCTTTTTCTTGCTCTTGCTCCAAGATGTATCAGCACATAGAAAGAATGTTGTCCGTGATGGAGCATGTTCTCTGGTCTGATGACTGAACTCTCTTTCCACTTTTTAATGTATGGTATCTTCCAAAACTTTCAAATATTGAATAAATTAACTTTTTCTTTGGTTGTTCCAACTCAGCACGAGGCTGACTTGAGCTTGACCATATTAACCATTCTTAAACCTCCAACGGTGAAGCAAAACAAGTTTTACTTTGAGTGCTCCAACTCAGTGTAAGGGTAACTTTGAGTTCGACCTTTATAACAATGTTTATCTTTACTCACCCTAACTTCTGGACCAGAAACAGAAAACGGACATTCTCAAGAGACATTGAGAAATTTGTTTCACTACATTTTATATAAAAAAAGATAATAAATGGTATGTAGTTTTTGTATGTTTCTCCTTTAATTGTTTATATATGTATACACCTACAATATACACTTAATTAAATCAAATTATAGTTTAAAATAAAACAATGCAATAGGTAAATATTTCTTAATGTTATAATATGTTGCTTCAGATCAAATAGGTCATATAAAAAGTACAAGTATTTCTACTTATATGTTTAGATGTTATGAGTTATTGTTGTGGATTACCCAGCTTTGTTTTTTGAAGATACCTGTTTAAGTTCTATAAAAAGGCAAACATTTCCTCTCTCTCTCTTCCCCTTCTTCTTACTCCAAGATGTAACAGAATGTAGATAATGGCATCCCCACTGAGGAATGTTCTTATCCCTTTTGATACATCCCAGTAGTTTATCTTACAGATCATTTCCCAAGTGTAGTGAGTTTTATCCTCACTGGTTGCACCAATTATGGTGGCCTTGTACCAGACGGAAGAGTAACAGTATGAAAATATATAACTTGGCTCAAAAAAATTTATATATCTCATTCTATGTATACCATATGTCATATAAAAATGGTCCAATTTTTTCTTTTGTTTTTTTTTCTTCCTCGACATGTCAACCATTTGCTTGTTGGATGCAAAGGTTATGTAAATGATCTGTATTCACCTAAGAACAAATCTGCAAGTGTCATTTAAAAAAAAAAGTTTGTTTCATTGGTTTGGTATGAAGGGCTATGAACTAAATATCCTCTTTCTGTGATAATGATTCTGTTTATAAAGTTCAGAGGTCATGTCTTTATGTGTCCAAAGGGTAAGCCAGAAAAGTGACCACTTGTTTGTCAATATATTAAATCCCTGGAAAGTATTAAGTGCTGTACTTATATTTTGGGGAATTTTTTGTCATGAATTTTATTCTCAATCAGAATTCTATGGGATTTGGATTTTACAAGTCCATTGAAAATAAAGAACTTTAGATTTATATTACCATACAAGTTTTTCCTTTCTCATCAGAGGACTAATATTTATAAAAAAAATTATTTTAATCAAATTTACCCCATGTAAGGCAGTAAAGCCACTAAGACACAAGGGGGTTAATGGGTGTGAGAGAATTAGAAAACAGAAGCATTATTGAAATGCAAGAACAACAGAAGAGTAATCAGGGAAACAGTAGATAACGATTGTCATTGCATTTAAACATTTGAAGTTCAAACTTGTCTGGAAAGCAAGAAGCTGGAAGAGAGTTCCACAAGTGAGAAGTGTGAGAAAAGAAACTGTTATCATATAATTTACAGTTACATCTAGCCAATTCAACTGTGAATTCATGAAACGTTGTTGCCAATTTAGTACTGCTTTTAAATTCATAAAGTCTAGGTACCATAGTGGAGACTTCGTCCAAACAATTACCATGAAAATATTATTATAGAAAAGGTACAAGGAAGCAATGTTACAGTGATAGGAAAGTAACTCTAGCTGAAACACTAAGTCATGACCAATAATAATGTGGATTCGTCTCTGGATTTTATCAAGAATCTCTAAATATAAAGCAAGGACACTGGACCATTAAAAAGAAGTGATAACAATATTGATGTTTAGAATTCAAACAAGCATCTAAATATCTATTAAATCTTCAATTGAAAAAATAAAATATTTACCATTCAATCATTCATTCTTGCTTTGAATATTGTTGCCACATCTTGTCTGATGTTCCTCCTATACATTTAGAGATTCTTGATAAAATCCAAACAAGAATCTGCAATGTTATTGGTTCTGATCTGGATTCTTGACTTCGGTAAGTTTCCCACTGCCATAACATGGCTTCCCTGTGCCTTTTCTATAAATATTTTCATCGTAATTATTCTGATGAACTTTCAGCTATGGTGCCTAAGCTTTATGCATTTAAATCCAGTACTAGATTGGCAGCTAGGTCTCATCATTTTACAGTTAAAAGGGGTAGATGTAACCGCAAATTGTGTGCTAACAGTTTCTTTTTTTTTGTACTTCTCACTTGTGGAACTCTCTTCCGGCTTCTTGGTTCCGTGTCAAGTTTGATCTTCAAAAATTTAAATGCAATGCCAATCAGTATCTTCTGTCTTGTTCATGTTCTTTTATTGTTATCTCTCCTTAATAGCATTTTTTTCTCTCATATTCTCAAACAGTCAGTAACCCCTTCCATCTTAGCAGGTTTGTTGCCTTGCTTGGGGGTGACATGATTAAAAGAAAAGAATGCTTTATTTTAACTCTTGAAAAATCAGTTTGTTTTATCTTACCAATCCCTTTATAAAGAACAGTATGTACCAGTTTTAATTTGGGCTTCTTTGTTTCTCTGATGTTGTCAAGCACTCATAAATTTTCACCCACTCCCTCAACGTAATTGCAGTCAGATATAAATAATTATCAACCCCACCACAATAATATTTGTAAGAGGGTTTATTAGCGTGAATAATAATGATATCTATCAATTTTATAGCTTTGTTCATTTTGCATTTTTGAGTTTATGTTGTAGTACTCTGTCGGAACTCCATTTATTTAACTCAAACAGTAATGCTCACTTTAATCAAATTGTGAATAGAGGCAAAGCGGCTGTGCCCACTACTATAATCTTCCTCAACAGATAAAGCGAAGCTCTTCACCTCGATCTTTGCCTTGAATTCCCAATTTCCCACTCACTGAGCAAAATCTCAGTAATATTTTCATTACAGCTCAAAAAGTTTCAAGACTTATCAAAAGCCTTGACTCTAAGAACATCCAGACAAAATTCCAGAGGTTGTCCTTAAGAATATCAACCCAGAACTATCCCTGATCCTAGCAAACCAGTGCTTGAAGGAGAAATCCTTTCCAATCCTTTGGAAAGTGCCAAGTGTATGCCCGGTTTTCAAGAATGCAGACAAGTGTTCACCCTACCTCAGTATAGACCCATCAGTCTTCTCAGTACTATTAGCAAGCTTTTTGAGGCTATCAGTCATGTGCCATGCATGATACATACTTAGACGATCATGTATTTTTTGATTTTCCCACAGTAGGTTGTCATTTTTTTCTGTGGTAGACCAGTTGCCATCCAAGGCTATAGAACTCAGTCTGTCCTGGTATTTACCCATAGCTGGGAGGAATTATTAGCAGAGCCAGTGCAAAGGTCTCAAGGCCCTTCTTCAAAATCTATGATATGAGGACCCTGACTGTAAAATATCTCTATTTTCATAAGGTAGTATTCATATAAAATAGAAATTTTATTGTAACCTAATTATGTATAATAATGGATCTTATGCAATATAAGTCAACAATTCAACTAGAAAAATTGAAAATAAATGCAATGTATCTAAATACAAATTAGAGACACACCATTATCGGTCATTCCATCTTAAATAAATCAATGTTCTGTGGAAATTTTCAACATCAACTACAGATTTTTTTTGTTAGAAAGTTGAATAAATTTAACACATTCAACATTATGAATAAAAAACTAGTAAATTTTATATAGTGTTTTTACGAGGCTTAGCATGAGCAAAGCAAATTTATGAATTTGAAAAGACACAGGAATGATATCAAAATACATGAAAATATTTTCAACTATTAACAGTCAGTTGTACTTAATTTAGTCTGTAACATATATAACTGTATTTAGATAAAAGCAAATGTTGATAAGATAGCTAAGGTCACAAAACACTGCCCAGAGCCCTCAATCAGACTTTGCTCCCCCAGTTGGGGCTTCAGTAGTAGTATATACTGGCCATATTGTTTAGGCATGAGTTTCCAGTTCCTTCACCTAAAGTCTACTTGATCTCTTACACTCCCAGTAAACCCTTGCATCTTAGTGGAATTATTGCCTTGCTTGGAGTGAAATAATTAAAACAATAATAATATGTCAAACCCTGTAGATCACAGGAAATAAAAACTATATTACTTAACCATGTCTTATCACTATTAGTTGTTTTGTTCCTTCCATCTTATCTTTCTAGTTGATGGTAAGGCCACCATTACAATGCAAGTGTGCATATGTATGAGCATCTATTCATATCAGTGTATGTTTATGCAGACATGTACAGATCAATGTGTACATGTGTGATTCAGAGCATGTATGATATATGTTATATGTGTGAATTTATGTTTTTTTTTTTTTTAAATTTTTTTTTAAGCATTTCACCCCAAGCAAGGCGGGAAGCCACTAGGATGCAAGGGGTTACAGAAAATTTAGAGCAAGATCAGATAGGAGTAATAGAAGAAAGGATGAGGGTAGTGGATAGATCAAGGCAACTGGAGATGTCGATTGACATTACACTTGAATAGCTGGAGATTATAGCTCACAGGGAAACAGGAAAAGGGAAGGGAGTTCCACAAGCGAGAGGTGCGAGACATGAAGTTATTAGAGTAGAAGAGATGGCTACATTTAGGAGTTTCGACAGTGAAGGGGTGAGAGCGGGATGCCAGCCTCGTAGGTCGCTTGAACTCATGACGTCTGGGAACCAGCGAATGCAGCTCTTTGGAGCAATTTCCATGAAAGTATTTGTAGAACAGACAGAGGGAGGCGACGGCGCGTCTGTGAGAAAGTGACTGTAGACGAGACGCCAGGGCAGGGCCAACCACATTGCATATCTGCCTCTGGAGCCTATCAAGAACCCTGAGGCAAACAGAAGGGGCACCAGACCATATATGGCAGCAATACTCCAATGTGAGGTTGTGTGTATGTGTGAAAGTAAGTGTGTGCGTTTATATTAATAAAACAGGGATTGTTATTTACAATCATCTTCCTTGATTAATGAAAAGATAATTAATGTATATTTCTATGATAAGCACTTAGATCTGAAATATTTGAAGAAAAATTGAGAAGAATTTTTCTGAATAAAGTTTTTCTGCATTAATTTCGACATTATAAAATAAAAATCAACTTTTGACGCGCCAACAAACCATTTGCCAGTTTTAATTACAATTTTCTCATCTATATCAAATAATACATGTTTTAAATCGACTATTTGAAGAATGTAAAAAGTAAAGAAAAAAATTAACATTATATGAAAGAAGTATAATGCAGGGGAGACAACTCTTTAAATGTTAGTAAAATTTTGGCAAAGTTTAAAGTAAAACTAAAGGTTTCATATAGGCATTTAAACTTTAAAAATTATGCAAATGATTATAGATTGATCGGTTTAAGAAATTACATACGAGTTTTTAGCAAGAGAAATTAGGCTGCAGAAAATAGGTAAGCCAGAAAAGGGGAATAAGTAAATAAAAATTGTATTTGAAAAAATTCAAAATTATATTTGAAATTCGTAATCGAAATCACTGCAAAGGGAGATAATTTTAGAACAAGGGACATAACTACGTAACGATCAAGGGAGACAAAAATCTCGTTTTAAACGATGAATTATCTATCTATCTATCTATCTATCTGTTTCTGTCTCTCGCTGTCTAATATTAGTCGGCAATATATATATATATATATATATATATATATATATATATATATATATATATATATAGGGTCGGTGATGGGAAATGCGCGGTAGAATTAGGAAACTGATAGCGGTGCCCTTACTCACAAAAGTGAAAAATTATGTATGCTTATATTTCGTGTAGTTTGCTCGTCTTTACTTTAAACCAAAGAAAAAACAAAACAAAAACAAAAAAAATTTGAAAGACAATATGAAAGTTTTATTTTTTTTATACAAAGTCTTTTGTACGCATTTACTGTAATATATTATAAATATTATGCTAAATTACTTGAAAATTACTATGATTATACAAAATCTTATAAGGAAACCAATGTTGAAATTTCATAAGTATAGAATAAGAAGTTTTTGGTCTGTATTTTTATGAAGTTCATAAGTGCAAAGAACATCATAGTAAATATCACACAGCAATGTTTTTTTACTCATATATAGAAATTGATGATTAAATATGTTATCTGTTTACTTAGAATTGCTAACTAATAAAATTACATATGCAAAGCACTAAGATACATAAATTTTGTAGAAATTCAGATAAAATTAATTTCCTGGCCTGACGAGAACTGAGTTCTTCATTGCAAGATTTGTTTGGGATTTTGTTGCTGAGTTGATGGTTATTTAAATTATTAGGTCAAAAGATATATCACAAAGCTAAAGTTTTGGTGAACAAAAAAAAAAAAAAATCTCCATAAACAATTTTAAATTTTCTTTTCGGCACAACGTTGACAAAACATAATAAATATACAACAACAAATCTCTTTCAACAAACAATAAAAATATTTGTATAACGATTAATATACAAAAGTTTGAAGGATGTGTAATTAAGATTAAGTGAATTAATGTTTGGTTGAAGAGATTAAGTTTGTTTTTAAGTCACTTGAGAATGTTCTTTTAGCACGTGAAATGTGCCCCTGTGAGGAATGTTCAAAGTGTGTGAAATTAATATAAAAGTTGTAATTAATAAACCTGTTTGAAATGAATAAAACAGTTTTTAACAATATCTATAATTGAAAATTGCAGTATTTAAAATGTAGCAGGAGTTACCTACCTTTGACTGTAAAATTGTACTGATCAAAGTTTGTAATGTAAAATGTTTTTAATGAACTCGAGAAAATAATTTCAGTTCATGAAACAATAATTTATCCCGATGAAAGAAATGTTCTTCAATAAGAAATTATTGTAGATTCAGGTAAATTCGGCATAAGATGAATTTAGAAAAACCTGAAGTGTGAAAGTTGAATTGTAATCTTAGCTTCACGATCAAAGAAGTAGGTATGTCCAAATAGGACGTTAAAAACGTGTATAGCCCGATAAAAAAAAAGTCCGAAAATTGATAAAGCAATTTTTTAACGTCTAAATGTTTACGTTATTAAGAGGAAAGACTAAAGCATTTTCAGAATATTTTTTTCAGATTTTTTAATCCTTCCTATCCTATTAAGAAATTGATTCAAATATCTTGTTTTTTTTTAGTCAATGAAATTTACAAGCAAATCAGGCCGATCGGCCATTTTTTCTGAACTTAAACAAAATTCAAAAATATCATTTGTAAAATATTTTAAAAAATGAAGTATAATTTTTTCAGACGTTTTTTTTTAGGATAATTAGAAAATTTAATCCATACTTAATGTAATTTGAAAGAACAGTTACTTACTTTTCTAGCAGAAATTTTTTTAAGAGACATATCTCCAACCGTGGTGACCGGTTTTGGAAAAATGTAATTTTTAATTTAAGTTAGAATCAGCGTAACTAATTTGAAAATATCTTGCCGCTCAAATTTGCTCACTGTTGAACAAATGACATGATGGCAATTTCCTGTTATTATAGTCTACTTAATAAATGAATAATGCGAGGAATAAGAATTTCTCATTCTTCGTTTCACGTTTTCAGGTGTGTTTTATTCCTCTTAGACTACAGAAAAGGCTTCAAACGGTAACTCAAGGTGCGGAACCCAATTTGATAAAATTGGCCAAGTAGGCTTAAAACCGGCTATATATATATATATATATATATATATATATATATATATATATATATATATATATATATATATATATGTATGTGTATGTGTGTGTGTGTGTGTGTGTGTGTGTGTGTGTGTGTGTGTTATATTTAAGCAGCAAGTATTCATCCAAACAAGTTTGATTAAAAAGAACCGTTAAAGTCTGATTATTTTTTTAATTTTCGAATAAGTTGGTGAGCATTGTCATCGAAGTTGTGGATAAACAGTCCAAAGTTCATAGTTTGTTATTTTTGTTCAAGTACTTTCGACTTTCGCAGTCATTATCAAGAACCGATGTAGTGTCTGTGCTATTTACAGAAAATCTGCTCTGAATTGTAAATAAAAAAAAGAAGAAAAAAAATGCAAGAAAAGTAAGACATTATTTAATTAGAATTTTTTTTTAATAAATGTTATATATTATGGACCCAATTATCTTAAGAAAAACAAAATTTCGAAGAATTTTTACAAGAAGTTTTTATTTGTTAAAAATTTTAATTAGAATAATTTATAAATTTTAAAATCTTTTAAAATTCTTTATCGGTCAGGTGATATTGTTATTAAATAAAAACTGTATATACTAATCATAAATAGAAAAGCTTACTACCAATTGAGCGACTCCTAGTATTTTAAAAATAATTAAAATTTTTTCGTTGCGTGCGTATAAACGTGCTGATTTTTGTAAATACGGGCGTTACGGTTAGCAAGCTCAGGTATATCTTGTTTGTTGTGTGATCGACGCAATAAACATTATAAACAGGAAATATCTAAAATTGCTACTCATAATGCTCCATTTACCAACATATATAAATAGTTGAGCTACCAGCCAACAGACATGGTCTGAACTTTGTGTTCAGTAATGAAACAGACTCGTCGTTCGGTATTAACCTCAGTGCTCATTTTATATTTCTGGGTGAATAGGTTGGTTTTTTTATGCACGTCGGCGGTCACCAAAATGTTTGGGTTCACTCATATCATAGCAACAGTGTTAGCGGAGATAAAAGCGTACTCGACAGGAAATAAAGCGTACAGAAATAACAGATCATGGTAAATTGCATGTTAATTTCATACAGTTTATTTATATTTTTTGTGTATTTTTTTAGGTTACAATTGTTTTATGGTATATGTGAGAAAAGGGAGAATTTATTCTGTAGTATTACGAGCCATATCACAGAGAGAGGTTAAACACGTGTTGTCCGTACCAAGGTTCGTGGTGAAGAGAGTGAATATAACGTCTTTTTGGCGGGATGTCCGTGTTTCAGACAGGAACAGTTTTTTTTTGTATACTGGGATTTTTTTTTTATTACTTTTAATTTGTATTTAATTTATTTTATACAACGTTTTTTGTTACTGTTTTATTTTATTTTATTTATAATTTTCATCGTTATTATTATTATTTTATATTTTATTTATTTATAATAATAATAATAATAATAATAATAAAATTCCTACATATTTACATACGCTACGACCCTGATATTGTGAACTTTTACTCATAAATATAACAAAACTATAAACTATATTTTTATTGTATCTATCTTCTATCTCTCTCTCTCTAACTCAGACTCTCTCTCTTTCTCTCTCTCCATATATATATATATATATATATATATATATATATATATATATACTTCTAAAGAAGTATCGGATTTTTCAAATTTATAAACCCGCGTCGGATCCAACGACGGTTTCTCCTGCAAAGGGAGACGCAGGTTCGAATCCTACCAGAGAACGCATATTTTTCTTTAATAAGATTTCCCGAATATTCAGGCTTGTAGATAAAAATCCATCACTTCTTTAGTAATTGCTTTGTTAGGATACGAAACTAAGTAAATATGAATGTATCGTGAATCTGAGAAAGAATTACGTTTATAAGACATTATCGATTTGGAGTAGGACAACTCTGAATTTAAAGCCTGTGGCGGACCTTGTTTGGGGACCTAGTAGCATACTGACCACTCCAGGATGGTCTGAAAGTCTTGTCACCGCCTACCAAAACAATTGGAACAATTGAAGGACAAGTAATACAATAATACAAAGCACGTGTCCTGGATTCAGCAAATTCACTTTCATCGGCGCTGTCACACACCGAAAAGGGTCTGCATGAACACCATCATTTTCGTTTCAGCCATCTGAAATAAAAATTATGTTATTTAGGGGTGACAAAGACTTTCGGACCACCCCTTATTTGCTAATGATTTCGATGTGTAAAAGAAAACTATAATTAATATCCGTTTCTTAAAACGATTTAAAAAAATAATTAATGGCAAATTTTATGGCGAGTTTAGGAGAATTTTATTTAAAACTTACTGCTATTTAATAAACCAACCTGATCTTTCTGCAAGTGTGCTATATATATATATATATATATATATATATATATATATATATTAAATAAAAATAATTTACGTCATATCTGTAATTAGTTTATTTACAGCTTCTGTCATTTAATGAACCAACGTGATCAACCTTTAAGTTCGTTATAAGTGGTAAATAACTAATTGCAAGATAAGACGCAAAATATTTTTAATAGCTGAATACTTTTGTTATTTAATTCAATCTATTGCTTTAAATTAGTAACAGTCTCAATTGAAAGATTTTACGTTATAGTTCGAACAGGAGTAACTAAATGGTAATTCTAAATTTTTGTCAACAAATTGCATATTTTTCTCAAAGTAAAGAGGCGAAGCAAAGAGAGAAAGAAAGGTAGTTCCAACTCGCGTCCAGTTGGCAGACAAAAAAAAACAAAACAATGGGAGCGTAAATTAATACGCAGCCCTGGTGGGCGTCGTGGCCACAAAAGGCCAGGAGCCTGCGTACCGACCGTTCAGGCGCCGACCAGAAATTCGGCGAGAAGTCGCTGTGTTATGCTAAGGGAGACTAACAACAGAAATGGTCTCGCCAAAATGCTATAAAATCTCTCTAAAAAATGAGTTGGGATTTGCTACGCAAAAACTAAGGTCTAAAAATGCTTAGAGGTGTATTACGACTAGTTTCGTAATACCAATGAACTAAAAGGTAATTAGCTCATCTCTAAAACGAAATTACCAGCGTGTAGGGAACACGATCGAAAGGTCAAGGTTCTCTTCCGCTTTAAGGATCGGCCAAAGACAAGTTCTTCTATAATATATTTCTGTTAAGAGCCTGGAAAAAATCATACCATTAATTGAAATAATTAAATCTAGTTCGTTTGAGGTATATTTTTTGAAGTCATAATATTTCGTAAATTAAAAAAAAATTGCGTTTTATTTGTTATTAGTTTATTTATAAAAGTAAAGCTAAATGGACATCCTGTACGCGTCCTAATTCCATAATTTCTTTCGAAGGTTTTTAAAACTACACGGTGGTCTGAAAGTCTTATAAAACATAATGAGAACAATAGAAGAAGAAGTAATGTACTAGATTCAGTTTATTCCCTTTTATTAACGCTGTCACACATTGAAAAGGTCTTTATGAACATCATCATTTTCGTATCAAGCATTTGAAATAGAAAATTATATCATATCGGGGTGACAAGACTTTCGGACCATCCTGTAGTTCTTTGTATTCGGCTCTTTCAAAAATTGTGGTTGGTTCTGCACAAGTCTTCACCACTATAATCAAATGATATGTGCAGGTAGTTTGACTGTTCGTTCTAAGAACTGGGCTGCTTGACCCTATTATGTGTATACATATTTCTTCTCCATGCATATTGTTTTATTACAAAGAAATAATATACACGGAATGTTCTCTTTCTCTTCTTCTGTGAGTTATGTATAAAACTTCTTCAGGAGTTTTTTTTTAAACATTTTACCCCATTTTAAACATTTTACCCCAAGCAAAGCGGGAATGCCGCTAATACGCAGTGGGTGACAGAGAGTAAAACTGAGAGGAAAAAAAACATGTTGTGTGTGGGGGGTGGGCGGGGAAAAGATAAAAGCTGAACGCGGTTCAAGAAGATAGAAGATGGCAATTGACGTTGCATTTAAATTTTTGAAGATTGTAGTTGTCATGGAAGCAAGGTAACGGAAGGTTGTCCCACAGGCGAGAAGTGCGAGAAAAGAAACTGTTGGAGTGGAAGTGGCAGTTACATTTAACAATTTCAACAGTAAAAAGGGTGGGACCTAGATGCCAGTCTAGCATTACACTTAAACTCACGCAATCTGGGCACCAGGAAAAAAAAAAAGCTCATCAGAGAAGTAGCTATGAAAATATTTGTGGAAAAGACAGAGGGAAGCCATGTCACGTCGGCAAGAAAGTGAATGATGTCAAGACACCAAGTCAGGATCGATTACGTTGCAGATCCTTCTTTGGATTTTTGTCAAGAATCTCGAGATGGTTAACATTTTGAAAATATTGAATTCACTCCGTTACAAATTGGTGACCAATAGCAACTTTATTTTAGTCGTGTATCGCCTAACTTGTGCAGCCATGCTTTATCTTTACAAGAGTCAGATCAGATGAAAAATGGACTATTGTTGCCAATATCTAGGGTAGAACTATCCAATACTCCCTGTCCAGACTTGATAGAGTTCATAATTTTATAGAACCTTGTGGGTGATAAATTATTTCCCACCCTACAGCCTTTATCCCACAGGAAAAATATTACTAGTCACTCTATACTCTATTATTTTATCAGATGTTCAAACGAGTGATATTCCTTAGTTTCACTAATTTAGATATTCACAGCTAGGACTCCAAAAAACCCAGTTTATGATCGCAAATCATCCCCATTCCTTTGGTATGTAGTCCTGGGTATGACGATAAACTACATCCAGCAGCAATGCCTCTGATAGGGAGATTGGAGGTGTTGAGCATCATGGAACCACCTCTTAATTGCTGCTGTTCCCAGGTCCACCCTGACCTAGGGTGGTAGCACCTGTTAAGGTCCCAGCTATGGGCAAATAGTGAACTCCCAAACAAAACCCTATCAAAGTATATAAATAAATTTGTATAGTAAAAATACCAGCAATACAGATGTTGGAAGAATGGGTGCTTTCTTGTATCGCTCCAGGAAAAACCTAACTCCTGCTGCCATGCTTTGTCTTCACAACAGTCAGATCAAACCAAGAATGAAGAATTGCCGCCACATTTGAACTGGTGCTGTCCAATTCTCAGTGTCCAGTCCCGACAGAGTCCAAGAGCGCCTTCGCGTCCTTGTGGTTGATAAATTATTCGTCACCCTGCAACCATTTCTTTCCTATCCAGGACCCGCCATGCCGCGTTCACAGTGACAAACCATCTCCATTCACTTTCGGTTCCTTTGATGAAAAAGCACCTTTCACCCAGAGAGCTCCTTCTCCAGAACTGTTACTTTGTGGGACAAACTCCCGAGTAGATGCTTCCCTCACAACTACTATTTTGGTCTCTTCAAATCCAGGGTCAAACGATATTTATCTTACTCGTCTTCATATCTTATTTCCCCTTTTCCCTTAACAAAAACAATCAAACTCAATAAGACTCTACCTTGAGTGGGCCTTTGGGCTTTGTATTGAGTGAACTAACAGTAATTACGTCATTAATAACGGTCTCTGCGAGCTCGTTGTGTATTTTAACACAACGTTGAAAGTTGCAGTTGCAAAAAGAAATCACAAGAGACTGACACGTACACAAAAACAATACCCTGTCCGGTGGCAAAAGCTTCTGGTGGCACCAGGGGTGGCAGTACCGCCTTAAAAACCGAAACCATATTATCTCCGTTGGTTGGGTATCACACGCGCTTTAGAGAATTAAACACACACACACACACACACACACACACACACACACACACACACACACATATATATATATATAATTATTAGAGAATATATATATATATATATATATATAATATGTGGTGTAGTTCAATTTATATTACATGAATCATTTATACAAAAAACAGATTAGTGAAGTTAATGATAGAAATGGCGAGAATACATCTTCGCAAACAAATTTATTAAAATTACATTAACCCACGAATCTCTATATGAAGGTTATGATCCCTGTTTTAATAAATTCAACTTGTATGAGGTCTTTTTTGCTAGTACTTTCATTTGTTCATACAGACATCATCAAGCATGGAAATTGATTTGCTTTTATAAATACATCCAGGTAATAATGGCACACAAAAGATTAGATGTGAATCGAAATATGTTTTTTTAGAAATGTATTATTGTTAACTGTAAGAAATTCTGGAGCGTGCGGTCGCAACGTTAAGGTTGAGTTTTTTTTTTTTAAATTTAAAAGAGAGCGCGTTTTTTTCCCTTATATGGTAATTGGAGAATTCGTTTGTGGTAGTAGTTTTTTTCAGTCGATGTGGCATGAACTAAATTATTCAATAAATAGAGCAATGTCGCAGCTATTATCCCGTATATATATATATATATATATATATATATATATATATATATATATATATATATATATATATATATTCTCGCCATTTATATCATTAACTTCACTAATCTGTTTTTTTGTATGAATGATTCATGTAATATATATATATATCCGAATACCTCAAGCGAGGATCGAAACCCAACCAATTTGGTGTCAGTCAGAGCTTCTATCACTGAGTTATCTTTACTCGGCACAGCTAAATCTAGCGTATTGTTTTTATGAATGTAAACAAATGCCAATCAGCCGAAGTGCTCCATTCATTTTACTGAAGAGCTTTGCATTAGCGAAGGTGGCTGTTGGTTATAGATTTAGCTTATATTTGTTTTGTTTTTTTTGAAACTACTAAAACTTTTCAGGACAATTGTCATCCACTACAATTTGGTAATTCCAACTACAAATTGGTGACTAATAACAACCTCATCCTTTTCAATCCTGTAGTACCTCACTTGTTACAAGTTAATCGGAGAAACCCATTAACGAAGCTTAGGTCAAATTTGGAAAATAAAAATAACATTTTATTGGGAATTGTTAAAAAAAAAAAAACAAACCTGGGCAGTCTTTTGCTACGTGAAACAACGACAGGAAGTTGGTTTCTTCCAATCACAAACTGGAAGAGAAAAAACGTGATGGCTGATTTGGTTGAATCGACAACGCTCGTCAGCGTACTGCAAATATGATACATCAAACGGACGAACTCTCAACTCGATTCAGCACATTTTCATTAGGTCAGTTCACTTAACGACACTTCAGCATTAAAGGGTTATTCAATGACAATTTTTTTAGCACAGTTGAGTGTCGGAGAAAATTATATCTGAATTTTTATATACGAGAACATTTTTCGGAAAATTAATGACAAAGTGGGAAAATTTGTTTTCGTGCGTCACGTTTCGTCTTTTTAGGAAATGTTGAATAAGATTTACCGGCCTGAATGTCCGAGAAATTTTCATAGAAAATATTCGTCCTTTGACCGGATTCGAACCTGTATTCTATACGGAACCGTCATTTACGCTGACGTGCTTTAACCGACTCGGCCACAAAGGAGCGTTCGGTAGGCAAGGTCGAATTTATTGCTTTTAAACTTCAATCTTCCATGAATTTCGTACATTCATAACTGAAGTTTATAAGCAGTAAATTCGACCTTGCCTACCGAACGCTTCTTTGTGTCCGAGTCGGTTAAGGCACGTCAGCGTAAATGACGGTTCCGTATAGGATACAGGTTCGAATCCTGTCAAAGGACCAATATTTTATATAAAAATTTCTCAGACATTCAGGCCGGTAAATGTTATTTAATACTGTTTATTATAAACAGATCATTTACTTAAATACTTGTATCTATAAAAAGAACGTTAAACATAAAATGTCTTTAATAAATATATATATATATATATATGTATATATATGTATATATATGCATATATATATATATATGTATGTATATATATATATATATATATATGTATATATATATATATATATGTATATATATATATATATATATATATGTATGTATATATATATATATATATATATATATATGTATATATATATGTGTATATATATATGTATATATATATATGTATATATATATATATGTATGTATATATGTATATATATATATATATATATATATATATATATATATATATATATATATATATATATATATATATATATATATATATATATATATATATATATATATATATATATATATGTATATATATATATATATATATATATATATATATATATGTATATATATATGTATATATATATGTATGTATATATATATATATATATATATATATATATATATATATATATATATGTATATATATATATATATATATATATATATATATATATATATATATATATATAGTTTATAGTCTAAATGTAAATATTTTATCGACTTTTATACTTGAGCGTATAGGCTGGGTTGTGTGGATTTCACAACATATCAGCACATGGGTTATTTAATTTCGAAATTATACTAGTCTAGAAGTAAACATGGGTCGGGTTTATATTTGAGTCTAAATGTAAATATTTTATCGGGTGGGGGGGTTTATACTTGAGCCTATAGGCTTGGTTCTGTGTATTTTATGCATAACAATACTTTCTGGGTTATTAACATTGCGAAATTATATTTGAGTGTATAGGTAAACATTGGCAATGATTATATTTAAGTGTGTAGGTAAATATTTGGTGAGTTTATACTTGAGTCAATATGTAAATTTAAGGTCGGGTGTTACACTTGAGTGTATAGAGTTCGGCAGGATTAGCGGAGTTTGCGACATATCAGCCTCTACTGTGTTGTTTAATGTCAAATGATACTTGTGTTTATAAGAAAGCCTGGTTGGGTTTCTAATTGATTCTATAGGTAAACATTGGTAGGATTGGTTCTTTAGCCTGCAAACATGTAGACTGAAGAGAGCCGCTTTGTTTGCTGGTTGTCTTACTTTTCTTCTAGTGATTAAATCTGGGTATTCTGGGGCACTCCGAAAAGGCAGTTGATTCTATGGGTAAACATTGGTCAGGTTTATATTTGAGTCTGCAAGCATCTACCTTAAATGTTGTCCCTTCTGTCGGGTGTCATGCCTCTCTATGGGGTTGCGACTGATGTAATCTAAGACTTGTTTACTAGTTAGTTTAGCTTGTAGCTAAACATTTGTCGTGTTTTTATTTGAGTCTACATGCGTATACCCCAAATTTAGCCTCTTCCTTTAGATGGGTCTTAACTTTCTAGTGTACAGGAATACAGCTGGCATATTCTAGGTCCTTTTTCTATATTTGAATATTGGTCAAGTTTATACAGGATTCTATTTGTATACATTCCAACACGTCTAGTTTGATCGGCGGTTCCATCAAATTGAAAAATAAAAATAAAAAATAATGTAAATCATTGAATCAAAACCGAAATAGTTTTCTTTTTTTTTTTTTTTTTATAGTGGAATACACAGTTTACTTGAAAGCTGAGGTAATTCAAAAAGTACCTGATAAAAACTATTATTTTATATGGAAATAATTCTTGCATCCTTTGCTTTCTTTCTCTCTTTCTTTCTCTCTCTCTTTCTCAGGCACGCGTGCACACATTCATTTTGAAAATAGATCGACATAAAAAAAAAGTTAATCATGTAATTATGAAGGTATATGTTATCAGATAGAGGAAATGCTCGAACAGGCTGGTAGTCTTCCGGGCTTGACGACCATATAGATTCCCGCGGGTGGCCGGTGGTGCCTGCAGACGAATTTTGCGTTCAACTGGTACCGACTCAGCAGGTTTCACCGTCTCGGAACGGACTCTGCGCCGGGCCGACTGACGTCACTACCATCGACGTTGGTTGGCATCATGTATCGAGTGACCGTAAATCTCATCAGATCTCCAGCACCTCTCTTGGGTTTCCTCTCGACCTAAACACTGCCGTGATCTGGGAATTCTAATCTGTTTCTCCAAGATCCCATCTTCTCTCTCTCTCTCTTTCTCTCTTTCTCTCTCTCTCTCTCACACACACACACACACACACACACACACACACACACATATTTTGAAGATAAATCCAGCAAAACGTGTTGAGGCTCAGAACGAGAAATCGTCGAACCGAGTTCGAATACCGGTTTCGGTCGTTGCATTCACTTTCGCACTAATATCCTTGGGAAAGGTGATATGTCCCGGAAAGGGATATATTTGATCGAAATAGCTCAGTGGTTTTGGTTACTATAACCAAGAAGTACACGGTAGCAATAATCGACTGGTACTCGTCGTACTCGCAGGTAATAGGTGTAGACCAATAGAATAGCCAATGGCGTAGTCCAATGGGCGTCGTCATAGACTTAGACTCTGTCGTACCTACACGTCCGTCTGTATTTATGACGGACACCAGCCAATCATATTCCAGTGAGGGGGGAACACAGGTGTATGCATATTCCATTATATCAAAAGGTATGACGCCATCATTTATCCCCCAGTTATGTGTTAAATTTCAGAACTAACTGGACCCTCTTGCTGTGGTTATCAGCCAATGTAGGAGAAGAAAAACTGAATTCAAAAACATATGGTGTCCCTGGTGGGGCGCATGAGTAAACTGCAACCAAAGTCCGCTTATCATAGTTGCAGTATAAACCACAGTAGTCCTGGGTATGACGATAAACTACATCCGGTAGCAAAGCTTCTGATCGAGAGGTTTTGAGGATCGTGTAACCACCTCTTAATTGCTGTTATTCACAGGTCCAACCTGACCCTGGGTTGGTAGTACCTGTTACGGTTCCAGCTATGGGCAATCAGTGAGTTCCCAAACAAAAAAAAAAAGCACCATGAAAGTATAAAAATACATTTTTATAGTAAAAATACCATCAATACATTTTTACAGTAAAAAATACCTCAATACATTTTTATAGTAAAAAATACCATCAATACATTTTTATAGTAAAAAATACCTCAATACTTTTTTATAGCAAAAATACTTCAATACATTTTTATAGTAAAAAATACCATCAATACATTTTTATAGTAAAAAATACCTCAATACATTTTTATAGTAAAAAATACCTCAATACATTTTTATAGTAAAAAATACCATCAAAAGATTTTCATATAAAAAAAATACCAAGAGTACCTATTTATAGAAAATTACCAACAATATAATTTTAAAACAAAATGACTAGTAATACATTTTACGGTAGAATTACGAACAATACATTTTATAGCAAAATGATCAACAATATATTTTATCTGTAGTTGAAGGCATACAATTACGTTCAAAATATATTTAGTTGAATCCATAAAATTGTCTTCAAAATATGTAGATTTCGGCATTAAATAACCCATAGATGTTGATATGTTGCTAAACAAAATCAACCAACCAACAAGACATATTTATAGTAAAATTACTAACAATACATTTTATAGCAAAATGACCAACAATACATCTCCCTGCAGTTGAAGATATATAATTATGTTCAAATTATATTTAGTTGAAGCCATAAAATTGTGTTAAAAATATTTAAATTTCGGCATTAAATAACCCATATAGGTGTTGATATGCCGCTAAACAAAATTAACCAACATATAAACCACAGGGTACTTCAATCGGGTATAATGGTTAGCAAGCTTGTCACGCTAGATTAGTTACGACTGAGAAGTGAGTTTGATCCTCACTAGGTGATCCGTACTTTCGGCCTTGTGCCACAACGAACGCTTAGTAAATCGCTATAAGCCACAGGTTGAGTGTGAAGGTGAAACACGAATAGTCATGAGCAGAGGAGCATGCTTAGAAACTAACAGCCATGCTGGAAGATAAGAAATCATACCGAGTTACATTGTGCCTTCATGAAGAAACAGTTTTAATGCATCGTTTGTACGAAAACCTGCTTAAAAGCTTTACAACATCGGACCAAACGCCAGACTTTTTTTTAGCGTGAAGGGGTTCTAAGTCGGGTTGAGAAATTTTCAGCAAATGCTATACTATTTGGATTTTGTGATATATCTATCACTACTGTGTTATTTAATATCAAATTCTACTTATGTCTCTAAGAAATACTGGTTGGGTTTCTAACTGACTCTATAGGTAAACATTGGTAGGGTTTGTTTTTAAACCTGCTAGCATCTACTCTGATGAGAACCGCTTTGTTTGCTGGGTTTCTTCCCTTCGAGTGATGAAATCTGGCTATTCTGGGTCACCCCGAAAAGGCAGTTGAGTCTATTGGTCAGGTTTATATTTGGGTCTGGAAGCATCTACCCCAACGGTGGTTCCTTTTGTCGGGTGTCTTTCCACACAATGGATTTGCGACTGACGTAATCTAAGACTCGTTGATAAGTTGGTTTAGTTTATAGCTAATAGCATTCTAATCTATTTACCCAAGATCCCACTTTTCACCCTTTCTCTCTCACTATTGTTATCTATCTATCTATCTATCTATCTGTTATAGTACCTATTCTATTGTAATGGACTCTCCCACAGATAATAAGTAGTAGTAGCAGACTCAGTGGTGTTGAGCGAGTCAGACGATATCGGACATTGAAGTACCAACCATCACAATTAGATTGCTGCGTCATTAACTATTATTTTCAAGTTCCTAATGTTTTGTATGTCGAACCTAATTTAGGGCGACTTATTGAAATACAAGCCTCCATTGTGAAAACTACTCCACAACACTATCTATCTAATTCTGCATATCTATCTATCTATCTATCTATCTATCTATCTATCTATCTATCTATCTCATTCTGCATATTATCTATCTATCTATCTATCTATCTATCTCATTCTGCATATTATCTATCTATCTATCTATGTTATCTCTCTCTCTCTCTCTCTCACACACACACACACACACACACACACACATTTTGGCGATAAATCCAGCAAAATGTGTTAAGGCTCAAAACGAGATTTAATGTCAAATCATACTTGTGTCTATAAGAAAGACTTGGGTCTGTACTTGTGTCTATATACTGTTTGCCTTCAAGAAGAAACAATTCTGATGATAACAATGTACCATTTATACGAAAACCTATACGGACTAAACACCAGATTTTTTGGTATAAAGGGCTTCTGAATCGGATTGAGAAATTTTCAGCACGCCATAAGTTAATCATTCCGATAATTAAAAAAAAAAATTAAAGTTGAACCCAAGCAACTAATTACATTTCTGTTTTCATCGTTTTGACTAAGGAATCCAGATTTGTACGATTGCCAAAATATTTCGGGTTTTCAAAAGTACATATGAGGAAGGTGTAGAAGAATCGGTAAAACTGGTGGGAAATTTGGCACATTCCCCGAGTATTTTTCCTTCATATCCTATGGAAAGAAGAAATTGTCTTGTGGGGGCTCGTAAAATTACGAACTAAACCGGCTTGTCTGATACATAATTCAAAAGGAAGGTACTTTATGATAAACTGATTTTAAAGAGAAATATATATATATATATATATATATATATATATAGAGAGAGAGAGAGAGAGAGAGAGAATTTGGGGACTATTATTGCAGAACAAAAGCAATCTAATATGTGTGCATTTGATCAGATTTTGGGAATTGTGTTGAACCGTGAAGTTTTACCAACTTCTATCTATCTATCTATCTATCTATCTATCTATCTATCTATCTCATTCTGCATATCTATCTATCTATCTATCTATCTATCTATCTATCTATCTATCTATCTATCTATCTATCTATTTATCTCATTCTGCATATTATCTATCTATCTATCTATCTATCTATCTATCTATCTCTATCTATCTATCTATGTAGCAGAACAAGCAATCTTGCAGTGAAGTCATGTCGCACATCTGTGCTCTTGCCAGAAAGCAAACGATCATTTGAAAATATCACGGATTAAAACTAGTTCTTCTTCTTCTTCTTAGTAGTAGTATTCTTATTATTATTTGTATTCTTCTTCTTCTTCTTCTTATTATTATTATTATTATTATTATTTCCTTTTGATTTCTGGTCTGTACTAAAGTCAGAAATGGCATCATGACATTTTCCACTGAGCATTTTTGAAAAAAAAAATCCCACATGTTTAACATACAGTGGGGAGGAAACAAATATTCGTACACAGAGAAATTTTTAATTTATTGTATTTTCAACTAATGAATAAACATACTTTTCACATAATTAACTGTACACAGATGTATAATAACTAAATATGCATAGAAAACAGAAAAAAAAAGTTTTGATTTAATAGAAATAAATCTCATGTATCCATTTTAATGGGTGAAAAAACCCTAATCCTTCTTTACTTACCCCCACTGTAACTAAAGCCCGTCGTAAGGTTTTGGTTGTACTTGTGAGATGATTTTTTTTCTTTAAGGCATGGGCTGCCAGGGATTCCTTCAATGAGACTATTGGAATCTTTTCCAATCAATTCGAGAGCTCCAACTACAATTGGTATTGTTGATGTCCACATGTGCTCCAGTTTTGAGATTTCAAGGTCCTTGTATTTTGATTGTTTTTTTTTGAAGATCTTTAAAGATAAATTGGAGTTTTCAGGTACTACCATGTCAATAAGAAGGCGCATTTTTTTTTTTTTGGTCTCTAATCACGATGTATGGTCGATTAGCTTTAATTGTTCTGTCTGTTTCTATTGAAAAGTCTGATAAAATTGTTAAAGGTCCTTATCTCCGTAACCAGCTTTTGGTGGTGTTCATGCCAATTTCTTGCAGTTTACTTTCCGTAAATGTTGAAGATTTTCCAGTGCAGATATTGGTCCACTCTGTCATGCCAGGTTTTATATTCAGTGACTGCCAATATCGCGTAACTTGATACAAGACGGTCAATTGTTTGTGGATATTTATCACAGAATCTGCATTTTGGGCTAACACAATTTTTCAGTCTGTGTGCTTGGTAATTTCTAATTTGCAAGTATTGGTTCTGAGCAGCAAGAATAAAACATTTGGTTTCAGCTTTTAACCCTACACTACGTAGCCACTGATGGGTACGGATTTTGTCTACGTCAGCTTGTTTGGTACGGGCAGAGTATTGACCGTGAAGAGGTTTATCTTGCCATTGTTTCTGTATCTGATCGGTTGCATTTGCGTTTGCTTTCTTTTTTTTAAAGTATTTTGCAGCTGCACTCTGTGTATTATGTTTTACTTGTATTTCTTCACCTCCCTCCTTGAAACTCCATTTTTGAATTTGTTGTTATTACTAAATAAAGTCGTTTACTACTTTCATGGTCTTTGACAAAGGTCATCATCCAGTCTTCTGTAATTTCTAGGTATCTTTGAAGGCCAATTGTTGTAGTTTTGTAAGACTGATGGAGTTGAATTAATCCTCTGCGTCCTTCGGATTTGGGCACATACAAACGATCAACAACGGCCTTGGGATGATGCATGCTGTGGCAGGTGAGAATATCATCTATGGTCCAATTAAGAATGTTGAAACTGTTTTGCACCACTTGGACAGCCAAAGTGTTTATGACTGATATTCTGAATTAAGCTCGTTATTCAGAACCAGGCGCACACGTCTATAGTACTCCTTTCTTACTCTCTCCTTCATTTGGGCATGCTGTATTCATTCTTGCGAAAATTCCTATTATTATTATTATTATTATTTACTTTCTGATGCGTACATATTTCTTACCGGTCCCGCCCAGGGATCTAAGGAGAGAAATGGCATAAGGATATTTTCCGCTGACCAATTGGTCCTGTGCAGCAACTCTTAACTTTTAACCCAGAACTACGTAGCCACTGATGGATACGGGTTTTGTCTCCATTAACTTGTTTGGCACGGGTAGAGTATTGACCGTGAAGCGGTTTAACTTATTATGATTATTATACACCTATTTTCATCTTGATTCTTAAGGTTTTAGCGTTTTGGTCTTTGTACTCTCAGGCCTCTTTCCGGTGTTTGTCGGGTAATTTCGAACCGAACCTTAAAATCCATGGGTATACATTGTTCATTCTTCTGTTCATTGTCCTCACAGTTAATTATTTCTAGTTCTTGTGACGCCGATTTTTACTTTCACCGTACCAGAGTATATGACTCTCTTGTCCGACCCGACCCGAGGATATAACTCACAGCAAATAAATCCGATTAACGAAGCATTTTATCCATCAGAACTCATGAGATGAATAGAGGATTCGTTTTAAAATTTCCAGTTTACCAACGACGTTAGATAACTGAAGAAAACTAAAGGGTACAACAGTCGAAACAATAAATGAGGACAATATTTCAAATATATATATATATATATATATATATATATATATATATATATATATATATATATATATATATATATATATATATATATATATATATATATATATATATATATATATATATATATATATATGATAATGATGGGGGCACCCTGAGGCGGTTTAATAGTTAGCAAGCTTGTCTCGCTAGAACAATTACGACTGAGTAGTGAGTTCGATCCTCACTGGGTGCTCCATACTTTCGGCCTTGTGCCACATCTAAGCTACGCTTGGAAAAACACTAGGCATTTCGAGGTGGTGTAATGGTTAGCAAACTTGTCTCGCTAGAACAATAACGACTGAGTAGTGAGTTCGATCCTCACTGGGTGTTCCATACTTTCGGCCTTGTGCCACATCTAAGCTACGCTTGGAAAAACACTAGGCATCTCGAGGTGGTGTAATGGTTAGCAAACTTGTCTCGCTAGAACAATTACGACTGCGTAGTGAGTTCGATCCTCACTGGGTGCTCTATACTTTCGGCCTTGTACCACGTCTAAGCTACGCTTGGAAAATCACTATAATAAGGATGGGTGTGAAGTTTTGGGTAATGGATAACGGCTCGGAATGAGAAATCGTCGATCCGAGTTCGAATTACAGTCGCCTTCGTTACATTCATTTACGTTATGGTTTAGAAAAAATGTTTTTAATTTAATCACCACAAAGAAACTTTTCTCTCAGCCATCAGCATGGCTGATGATAAACTCCAGTAGCAACATTCGACGCCTTCTTAGCCTCACGTTTTCCACCGACATGAAATGGGGCGACTATATCGAATAAACTGTTTCGTCTACTGCAAGGAAAGTTGGTTCGCTGTGTCGTGTCAGAAACTTTTTCTCGTTTTTATTTTGTGCACATTTATAAATTTACCATTCGTCCGTGCATTGAATCAGTCAGTTATGTGCCATGCGTGACACGCGCTTAGGCGATCAGGTATCTTTCGATACATGACTAACGAGGCAGATTTTTTTCTCGCAATAGGTTGCTATTTCTTTATGTGTAGACCAGTTGCCATCCAAGGCTATATAACTCGGTCTGTCCTGCTATTTACCCAGAGCTGGGAGTTAAAGAAGAGGATTCATACCTTTCCAAAGGTTATAAGCACGTAAGTGAATTTCAGTCAATTGCGTGCCATGGGTGACACACGCTTAGGCGATCACGTATCTTTCGATACATGACTGACGAGGCAGATTTTTTTCTCGCAGCAGGTTGCCATTTCTTTCTGCGGTAGACCAGCTGCCATTCAAGCCTATAGAACCCGGCCTGTACTGCTATTTACCCACAGCTTGGAGTAGAAGAAGAGGATTCATACCTTTCCAAAGGTTATAAGCACGTAAGTGAATTTCAGTCAGTTGTGTGCCATGCGTGATACACGCTTAGGCGATTATGTATCTTTCGATACATGACTGACGAGGCAGATTTTTTTTCCCGTGGTACTTTGCCATTTCTTTCTGTGTGCCATCCAAGGTTATATAACTCGGTTTGTCCTGCTATTTACCCATAGATGGGGAGAGAAGGGCATTAGCAAGGGTATTAAGTGAACGTAATGGATTTGACTGGAATTCGAACGCTGCTCTCCGATTCCTCCATCCGAGCCACTATTCATTATTCTACTGTGCATTGAATACTGCTGCCATATCTGGTCTTGTGCCCCTGCTGTATATTTTCAAAGAAGGTGCTCTAAATTCAAAGACGAGTCTGTAATGTAATCGTTCCTGATCAGGCATCTCGATTTCAGTCCTTTTCTCACCGACATGGCGTGACTTTCCATTATATTTTTCTGCAAATATTTTCATAGCGAATGTTTTGATGACCCCCCCCACTCGGCTACATGAATTTAAACATGCTACTAGATTGACAGTTAGGTCTCACCGTTTTACTGTTAAACTGATTAGATGCAACCGTCTCTTCTATTCTAACAATTACTTTTCTCGCATTTCACACCTGTGGATCACCCTTCCAATTTCTTGCTTCCCTGATAACTAAATTCTTCAAAAATGTAAATGCAACGCCAGTCGCCATCTTTAAACCTGTTTCTTTACTGCTCTTTCTTCACCCCTCCTCACAAAAGTCTTCTCATTCTCTTTCACTCCATGTAATTCTCTGCCTCTTAGTGACATTCTTGGGTGAAACGATTAAAATATATAAAGATATACTGGAATACTTGTCTATATTTCTGATATGAGGTATTATGTACACTATTTACATTATTCGGACTATTGTCCTCATCTTTGTCGCCATATTTATTACAACGTTTCGGCTGTTGTACGCTCCGGCTGTTGTACACTCCGACCTTCTTCAGGTGGTTGGAATGTCGAACTAAACCCTTTATTTCGCTCACTGGGGTAGACTGTTCTAGTTTCACGTGCCATGTTTAATGGATGTCAGTTGTCATTTATCTCCTGTTAATTTCCCTCTGAAAGTTCTCTATTACCTTAACCGGGTATTGAACTCACACTCTTTGAATCCTGTCACTGGATCTAACAAACGGCTTTAGCCACTGTGCCATGGTTGCTGAAGACATTAGGTTCATAATACCCAGAAATTCATACACAGATGTCCTCAAGAACACGTGGAACAGTGGATAAAGGCCATAGAGGACAATATTCCGAATAATGTAAATAGTGTATATACTGGAATATTAGGGCGATCACAAGAATCGAACTAATAAGCAATGGTTTTTCGAGACGGTACATTAATTTACTATATTACGAAAACCAACTTAGTCAGGTTCAAGACTATGAAAGTGGTGAACCAATTGAAGATCGACCTTTCGAATGATTGGCCGAATAAAACTTTCCCAACTTAATCACATAGAGTAGATCATTGGAATAAATTTTTAATATTGTAGAAATTATTTTTTTTAGATTTCTAAGTACAAACGAAGCCCACCTACTTATCTTTTTTTTTTACAGTGTGGTTCACCCTGTACAAGTCCCGCGAGCCATTCGAGGTAGAGGGTTACATAGTAAAGGGCACAGGTTATGTGGATATGTGGGGAAGGTAACGGTTAACTCTCAACATGAACGGGTTAAGATTGTAATGATCGGGAAAACATTCTCTTGGGAGTCGGTTCCACAAATCAGTGGTTCGCGGGAAGAAGCTGCTCCAGTGGAAATTACTTCTCACCAATGAAATACGAAGGCAACGGGAGTGGTTTCCTACAATATGCGTAGAATGGTGGATCCTAGTCGTGAAGGGTAGAACTGGTGGAACCAAGAAATGCAGTTTATCCGAGCACATTTCGTGGATGTAGCAATAGAGCAGCGGAAGGTTTCCTACATCCTGTCTGTGAGAGGGGGGTTGCAGGGTGGAAAATTTTGTCACCCACAATAACGCGGATCTATCTATCTATCTATCTATCTATCTATCTATCTATCTATCTATCTATCTATCTATCTTGTCCCTTGTAGTTCTCAAGATATGACAAAAATATTAGACAGGATATTGTATTGTGGTTAGAGGTTTATAGAGTAAGAGACAAAGTTTATGCTGATAGATGAGAAAGATAACGGTTAACCCTAGATTTGAAAAAGTAAAGATTGCAGTGATCGGGAAAATATTCTCTTGGGAGTCGGTTCAACAGAGCATTGGTTCGCGGGAAGAAACTTCTCAATTGGAACTTACTTTTCACCAATGAAATACGGAGAGGATGGGAGTGGTTCGCCACAATGCGCATAGCATGGTGGGGGGTCCTAGCCATTAAAGTAAGGACTGGTGGACCTAAGGAATATAGTTCGTTTGAGCACTTTCTATAGTAGAGCATCTAGAGGCTTGCGACATCTCGCCTCTCAGAAAAAGATTGCTGGGTGGAAAATAATTTGTCGCCCACAATAACGCGGATCTATCTATCTATCTATCTATCTATCTATCTATCTATCTATCTATCTATCTCTATCTTTTGTCCCTTGCAGTTATCAAGATGTGACTGAAATATTAGACAGGTGATTGTACTGAGCTAATCTTTTTAATAGAGATAGTATACGGTCTTGAAAATCAGCATTTGAAATCCTGATTTTTACCTGGTATCGAACCACTGACGTTTGGCACCGCTGGGAATTATGCAGATGTTCCAAGTGGGAAGTATGTTGTTTCTCTTGTGATAATGATGAAAACAAAATAGATGTAATCCGTACCTGAGAAAGTCAGAGGAAGCTACTGGTTAAAACGCCAAGAAGAAGAAGAAGAAGAAGAAGAAGAAGAAGAAGAAGAAGAAAACAATAAAAATGAAGATACTCACAATTAATGATGAAATAACGAAAACAATTCTGACAACATTAACTGGTGACTGAATATAGAATAGGCTGCGCTAGGTGTAGTTTCATCCAACATGACAGTTTTCGCCTTGCTTGGGCTGCATTAATTAAAAGAAAAATACGGATCATATAAGAAAGCAGTAGCAAAGATAAGCATCTTCCTCCTCAACTTTTAAGTGATGCATCCTTTTATGACATGGGCAATCGTGGCTCTCCACGAATTCCTTAGCAACGTTTGTCCCCTTAATATCTTTCCCACTCCCAGCTCTGCCATCTATCTGCACAAGCTGTTTAGTTAGCTTATTTGCTGCTTCCCTCTGCCTCTTTTGCCTTCAGTCTGCCTTTTGAGTGTTAAATTCTCCACGTGCTCTTTCCTCATTATAATTCGTAGAAATTCTACCTGCCTCATTTTGATTCTAAGACTCTTAGTATAAGAGATAAGGAAAGTGAACATAGAATCGGCCACGATAGAGATAGTTTCGCCCAACACCGCCAATTGCTACAAAACCAAAACATTAACCTAAAAGCTCAAATCCTGTTCTTAAATAGCCTCGTCAGATCTAGACTTTCCTATGGTTGTCATACGTGCCGCCAAACCTGTTCAGAAATATCTAAACTGTCAGCCGTATACAAAAGGTTTCTCAGATCAATGGTTAAAAATGGTTTTGATAAGGGAAGCCTGTGGGTCTTGGCAAAGACCGCACTTCTTCGAACCTTGTGAATTGGCGCTACATAATCACAAACAACTGTACTAGATAACAGAAATCACATCACTTGAGAACTTTCAATTAGCAGCAACAACTGAAATGGATATCATATCAACTCGAAAAGAAAACAAAGACATAATCAAGAGGTTGACTTTCCACACTACTCCAAACAAAAGGTTAGGAAGGAAACATCAGTCAATGCCGGAACAACTACTATTCTTGAGAAATCTGTTTTCCTGAAAAATTGTTTGAAGAGAAAGATTTTATAAATTTCAATCAACAGCAGTACTGACTGCTCGGGCAGTGAATGCCGAATATTTCTTTATAAGGTAACGGCTAATATTACCATTAACATTTTGACTTCTATTTTTCTCAAGATTCCCTCGTTGCTCGCACGCTTCTGTAGAAAGACATTTATTTTACCCCTAGTCTTCTAATCTGTGAAGAAAATGTCCGATGCTAACCTGCCATATAAGGAGGATTAATATTACATAGGTGTTGAGCACTTTTCTATGTTTCTGACGGCAGTTTCCTATTTCGTAACACTTAGCTCTTGTAAAGCATTTTTCGCTTTTCCAATGCGACTTTGTATTTAGCAAAAGTATGGACCCCCCCCACCAAAAAAAACAAGCAAAAAATTTAAATAGAAACCGATGGATGTAACATATAATATGTCGTCTAGATAGCCAATGAAAACAAAACAACTGTTACAAAACCATAACATTCACCTGAAAACTCGATCATGTTTTTTAATAGCCTCGCCAGACAATTACTTTCATATGGATATTATGCATAACGCCAAACTCGTTCAGAAATATTTAAACTGCCAACTGGATGCAACCAATTTCTAAAATAAATGGCTTCGAACAAATGAACCCTATAGGTCTTAGCTAGGACCATCCTTCTTCGAACCTCGCGGACTGGCGCTACACAGTCAGAAACAAAGAATTATACCAAATAACAGAAACCACGTCACTGGAGGACTTACAAAAACAGCAACAACTAAAAATGGATACCAAATGTAATTCGAAGATAAAATAATGTCATAATCAAGATGTTAGCTTTCTGCACAACTTCAAACAAAAGGTTAGAAAGGAAACTTCCATCAATACTGGAAAGAGCAAGAACATCCACCGCTTGATAAGCCAATATTTCTGAAAAATTGTTTTAAGAGATTTTATAAAATTTCAACCGACCGTAGTACTGGCTGTTCGGTCAATGAATGCCGAAGGTTTCCGGATAAGTAAACAATACCATTTTTAGCGGCCTTTTTCTGAAGAAATATATTTTTTAATCTTTTCTTACGGATTATTCAACTGCCAAATGTTGGAGAATGTATCGGCCAACGCGATCAGTTAACTTGAAGAATACACACAAAAAAAATCATTTATTCGAACAGAATATGGATATTAATTCTTTACTTTTCGAGTTCTAATATAGTCCTTGTTTTAATTACTGGCAAGCGCGCAATTCTTGGAGAATTAATGCTACTTTGTCTTCCCAAGTTGGTTTTGTTGCAGTTAAATGCCAGTTATTCGGTGCCGTGCTGTCGTCAATTCCCTTAAAGATGACGTAACCTTTGAACTGCACCCAAATTATCTTCCTGTCTGACTGACCTCTGAAAAAAAAATAATGTTTATTTTCAAAATAAAACGTAGAAAGAGCGTCGAGCAGATAATAGAAGCCACATGAGTAGTCGGAGATGTGCCAACATTATCCTCCGACCCGACATTTCATGCCAATATGCACAATTTTACTTCGGCTACCTACAACAACATCCAGGCCGCTCCTCGTTGTCCTCGTTGTCTCTATTTTGCTTTTACATCTTTCACTACTTTGCCTTTTTTTTTTTAATACCTTGCTATATTTGTTTCTCATTTATTATTCTTTCTTTTCTTTTCTTTTCGGTGAATTTATTCTTTTTCTTGTTTTTTTCTTTTCGTTTTCATGTTCATTGTCATCTTATTGTAATCGCCACCACTTATTTTCTTTTTTTTTTTTCTATCTTCTTTCTCTTCCATTTTTTTTTCTTGCTCTCTCCTTCGTCTTCATCCACGATCTCGCCCTCGACCTCTATTCGCTTGTTGCCACTCTTTTCTTTTTTCTTTTCTTCCATAACTCCACCTTCTATTTCTTCTGCCTCTTTCTTTTTCTTGCCCTCCCCTTCTTACATTTGTGTTCGCCCTCGCCCACTTCCCGTTTTTTTTTTGTTACTCTTCGTTTTTTTTTCTCTCTCTCCCATCACTCCATTATCCACTTTTTCTTCCTCTTTCTTGGCATTCAGCTTCTTCTTTTCCATCTCTTTCGCCTCTTCTTCTTCTTCTTCTTCTTCTTCTTCTTCTGGCTTTTCCTTTTTCTTAATGTAATTACTTTAAGAATAAGAAAGTCAAACGGTATGGGCAAACCGAAAAGTAAATTTTAAGTGAGTGTGTGGGTGTATGAGCAAGAGAGAGAGAGAGAGAGAGAGAGAGAGAGAGAGAGAGAGAGAGAGAGATGATGATGATGATGATGATAGTGGTGAGCATCATCATCATCATGGGAAGTACAAGTGTGAGATAAAGAGGAGGATTATCACAGAATGACTGCCAATTTCTTAGTTACTGAGACACTGGGAAATGTGCCAACGAATATGAAAGTAAGACAAGAACATTAATAAAATATAACTTGTGAGTGTAAATAGGTAAGAAAAATATTCTTAAAATGACTTGGTGTCACTTGATCTTCAAAAGTATCTCACCGAGAAATTTGGTGTGATGTAATGTAAATATAGAAAGATGCAAATAACAGCGATTGTTATGAAGATTATCAAGTTAAAATGGTAATTATGAAAGCTAATAATAATAATGATAATAATAATAAATGCCTTGTTGCTACACCTGGATTAGCTTTCTATTCTTAATTATTCGTTTTGACCTGGCGTCTCGGCTTCTGTCACGTTCCCACTGCCGTAATGTAGCTTCCTTGTGCCTCTTCTATAAAAATTTTCATGAGAATTGTATTAATTAGTTTTCCATTGTTGTAACTCGACTTCCTGAATTTAAGCGTTGTACTAGATTGGCAGTTAGGTCTCATCATTTTACTGTTGAAATTTCTAGATTTCATCGTAAGTTCTATTCTGATAGTTTCTTCTCTCTCATTTCTCGCCTGTGGAACTCTTCTCTTGCATTCACGTCACCTAGGATCTTCAAAAAATTAAATTCAACGTCAATCGTCATCTTCTGTCTTCTTAATTCTTGTTCTTTTATTGTTCTCTTTCCTTAATAGCGTTTTTTCCTCTTATATTTTCTAAAAATCAGTAACCCCCTTGCGTCTTTGTGGCTTTATTGTCTTGTTTGGGATGAAATGATAAAAAATAAATAAATAGTCAATGTTCAATGAAAAGAATAGTTGATTGTCAACCGACCCCAAAAGCTGAGTTTGCAGAAAGAAAGGTAATTTTGTGCGTGTAGTTCGATCGTCGCAGTTTCGAAATGTTCTTTTTTTTTTTAGCCCTTTCTCCTTCGTAATGCAGTTTTCTTCACATTGTTATATTTTATCCTCAATAAACCCCGTCCACTTACGTCTCAGTGGCTTTATCTCCTTGCATGGAGGTGAAATTATTTTAAAAGATTGATTGAAGGTGTTAGTATATATCTGTTTTGTCTTGCTGAATTATGGTGGTTGCAGTAAATACCCTGTTCAATGCCACAGATTTGCTCGTCAGCTGCCTGACTCTAACCAGTTGGGCGAGCCCATTAGGGTCTGACACACGGAGCATCTCTGTTTAGAGGGCGAGGTAGCCAAGGCACTTTGGGAGACATGTCTAGATACATAGGAAGGACCATCAGTCGGTGACCGGCTGAGCTGACTGGGTTTACCTGAAATGAAGGTATTTTTAACCCTCACTTGCATCGTTATGTGCTGCTTTTCTACCAGGCCTGTCATTGTATCGCGCACATTTGACTGTGATTTATGTGCCTGGGATGCGCTTATCTGATTGGTTGTCATGATGGGAATAGTGGACATCGTGTATTAGTACCGCTGCGTCACTTTGTGGACGTGCTTTACTCTCACTGAAACACACACACACACACACACACACACACACACACACACACACACACACACACACACACACACACACACATCAACTAATATTCTGGACTCTTCCTAAATTGGTCAATAAAAGAAGTGCGAACAAGTCTTGAGTAGAAAACGTCACAATCACAATCTTATAACTTAGAAATTATACTAAAAAAAAATGAGCAAAAATAAATAGAAGATGACGTATTACCAGTAGTTTTTATAATCATTTCACCCCTAGTAAGGCAACAGAGCCACTAACACGTCGGAAGTGAGGTGGGGGTACTGAGTGTAAGAGAATATAAGAAAAACATTATTAAGGAGCGAAAAAAAAATAAAGGAACAGAAATTAATCTAGTTATACGCTTAAATTCAGAGTCTTAGGTACACTAGAGGAGAGTTCATCAAAACATTTAAAATATACATTACACCTGACAACATAAAGAGAATGTAATTATGAAGCTAGGAACACAATTGACAAACGTAGAAATGTTTCTTGAGAAAACTATATATATATATATATATATATATATATATATATATATATATATATATATGGCATGGCATGAAAAGCAAACATTTTTTTATTATAGGCCATGATAAATTTTAAAACACGAACACAAGTCAACCGGTTTCGTCCCCCCTCGTCAGAACTGTAAACAGGGAAACAAATTATGAGAAAAAAGTCTGTCACGGATGACGTGATGAATGGACAGGGAAAAAATATAATAATAAAAGTTATAATACCAAAGATGCTACAGACACAGTACAGACTTTCTTCACATAATTTAAAACAAAAATAACCATAAAAGCAAAAGCTTCAGCAACAGCGTCAATGCATATCACATCTGGTAAGACAGAATCACTTTTCACGCGTGGTTCTTGAAAACTACAAGATGACGCATCAACCAGCAACACACCAACTTGCGCAACACGTTGCAAATGAGCTGGTTCCATAAACACACATAATTTCCTCCACACACAGATTCGACTGTCTGCCGAAAAGAGAAACAGGGTCTTCCGCAGTCAAACAGCAATGCTCTTTAGACCAAGTGGGAAACCGATGTCGCTGTACCAATAACGGTATTCTTGTTGGTTTTGTATTGACATTAAAGATACTAGCAATAGCAGCTTTAAATAAAACTTGCAGCTCTTAAATATAAAAACACGCGACCCATAAAGTAACTTTCTTTCCACGTGGTCCCTCTTTCGAATGGCTGACATGAACTTTCCACGCTGAAGCTAAAAGAGCTGCGAAACGCTTCACCCATAAAACACACCAACGCAATAAGTTCCCAATATAACATATTCATAAACATTTCTTTGCGTATACAATTTACTTCTAACAAAAGAAACTCTTGTTTTAAACTTTACTTTTATTAGTTTTGCTTTAATAAATATTATCTTTCTACTGTAAATCAATTGATTTATTATTTTGTGCATGTACTCTTTTTCACCAACATTATTTCATGTATAAAATGTTCCCGTAAGAAACCTTACCCATTTAATTATTGAAGTAGCTAATGACTAAAGTCTGTATCGAGATTTGGACGCAAACTTTGAAATTACATATAATTTGAAGCAATGTCATTCCTCTACACACGAACTCGACTGATTGCCGGAAAGTGTTGAAAACTGGACCCACCCGACTAGGCCACACATTACAAGTTTTCCGCGCGCCAAGTGTAACAGTCTCTGTTCCATGTTTTTTATGCCTTATCAACCCGTCTGAAAAGCTATATAAAACCCGGAAAATATTTTTAGATTGTAAGAATATTTTTTTAGAAAAAAATACTTTAGTCTTACTAATTAATCCATATCTGAGTGGAGAAGAGGGAGTTTCATACCTTTCCCAAGTGTATTTGCGCGTAAGTGAATATAATGAACCCAACGGGAATTGAAATTCGGCCCTCCGATTCCGAGTCATTATTCATTTCACCAACCGCACATCCAAGTTTACAGCATCTGGTATTTTCAAGCGATCACCCACCTAGGTACTGATCAAGCTTGACGTTACTTAATTTCGAAGAGTGTACTGGAACTAGTGTTTCAAACGTGATACGACCGTAGACTTGTGCCCCAAGTGCGAAACTGATGTCGTTGTGTCATTAAAGGTATCGTTTTTGGCCTGAGTTGAGAGATGGATTGGGCGACACCGGCTATCAAATATGTTATTATCTGATGCAATATTACTCTTCGTTTGGTGGTTAGCATCCTTATCAGTCGTCAGCGGTCTTGTTCATGCATCACCGGTCGATGTCCGCAGTTTGTACGTATCACTGATGTTTGTCCAGAATTCATATGATCTTTTTATAACCTTGCTACTGTTGCACCTAAAGTAGTTACCATCGATATAGAATGCTTCATCTTTCTGGTCCCAACAAGCATTCCCCAGTCAAATTTTATCCACCTCCCATGTCTGCTACCGCTACACTGCCACAGCTACACTACATATTTATCTATTACGGCACATACATAATATGGCTGAATCAATTTAGTGGATTGGAGTGGACGTAACCATCAAGTGCGGTGATGCTTGAAAGTTTTTGGCAATTCACTTTATATAAAATGACACCAGGTCGTTTTCTTGTAGTAACCCCTCAAAATACTTGTGGTATTATGAAAGAAAGCTAAATGACATTAGGGAATTACTGTATTTGACGGCATATAAGACGCACGGGTGTATAAACGCACCTCGATTTCAGCAGGGCAAATCAAGAAAATATTAGTAATTTGTAAAATTAGTAAATTTGTAAAGCCTAGGCTATATTTATGAGGTATTATTTTGGTTAAACAAGCCATGATTACAATTAAATGAAAAATAATAGAAAAAGAACACGAGCCTTTAAAAACTTTATTATATTCAAAGGTAAGAAAACAAAATAAAAATCAAGCAATTAATTATTACAATTAAGCAAAACAGTACAGTTACGATTAAAATTTTATTCATCTTCAAATCCATAAAATTCGCCGTCTTCGTTATCAAAACTCTGATACTCATTTTCAATACTACTATAATCATCGTTAAATAATGCGTCATCTAATTTCGGTCGACTATCGCGTATTTTAAACCTACCTATGGCATATAAGACGCAGATTTTAAAAGATATTTTTAATAAAAAAAAAAGTGCGCCTTATATGCCGACAAATACAGTTAATTCTTTCTTAGAGTCTTGCGTGTAATTGCCTTTTGTCTTTTAACCTACCGTTAGTATAATGAAGCATTGTCACAACATATAATAAAACATCCTATTCAAAATAATATACAGTTCTTAATTTTTTGTTATATATTTTGTTGGGTGTTTTTTCTGGTTTTTATTGGATGAATTGTCGTTTAAAGTGCCGTGGGTCCAAAACCAGAGACGTCCACGACTCCGTGTCATGTCACAGGTTTTTGTTTTGTCGAACTATTGTCATTATTTCTGTCAGGGCTCGAAGTTCTTTCTTCGAGATGACATACAAGGTGGATTTCTTTTTTTATAAGTTACCTAATAAGGTAGAATCTACAAGGCAATAATAAATAATAACAGATAAATTAAAAAATAAAAAACTCATTTACGTTTTTTTAAGTAAACATTAGCTTCTAAAATCTTTATATAAACACTTTATGCAAGAAAAGCTAAAAAAGTCTCATTTCAGAAAATAAGTACAGGCAGAAATAAAAAAAAAAAAAATAAAAAATAATAATCTAAATTTAAAATAGAACCCCCAAAACATGTTAAAGCAGGATCACGTGATCAATGTCGTAGGGATACCACATATACTACAGCCACAGCAGGAGTGGTGGGTCTTTCTTCAGAAGCCAATATCTTTTAAAATTTACTAATTTTATTATATATTTGGAGCAGCAAAGTGTTATAAAAAAATACTAAATTAAAATACTATGACCGCTCAACTCAATGTTGAAAAGATGGCCACTTTCTGTTAAGAAATCGCCGTCATCATATATATATATAATAATTTGCAATTTGAATAATAGATACGACTTTTATTTGCAGCACTCGATATCAGGGATAGGACCATTAGAAAGCCAAATATATACCGATGCTGGAAGTTGATTGTAAAAACTTTAAAAAAGTAAAAATTCCGATCTTTTGAAGCTTATTGACATTTTTTTTTGACGCGAAAAGACGAAAAGGTCACATTCCAGAAAATAAATACAAGCAGAAATTAAAATAAAAAGAAAACATTAAAAAATAATAATGTACATTTAAAATCAAAAAAACAAAACAAAACAAAAAAACATGTTAAAGCAGAATCACGTGATCACGGTCGTAGGGGTGCAATATATACTACAGCCACAGCAGCAGTGGTGGGTCTTTCTTAGGAGAGGGAACCTGACGGAGCCCATCCCTCTCCAAGCTGGTTTGGATTCAGAATTTTCTTCTCCTTTTTCTTCCAGGCTATAGGACCTAGTCTGTTCAGCTTGGGTAAGAAGATATAGATTCAAACCAACAGTATTAATGAATGTAATGAACCCTCCTGGGAATCGAACTCGGATCTCCGATTCCTCAGTCCGAGCCACTAAGCATTATTACCCCGTGCCTTCTACAACCTGAATAAAAATGCAAAACATTCTTTTTTCAAATCGAGTTAAAAGTCCAATATTAAAAAAAAAAAAATAATTTGAAAGTTTCCAAACTTCGAATATACAAAAATAGTTTACAATTTATTTTCAGTTTGATCTTTAAAAGGCTTAGGGCCATATCACGTTAAAACACTGATTCCCGTATGATCATCGAACTTAATCAATGTCGAGCCTGATCAGTACTTAGGTAGGTGACCGCTTGAGAATACCAGGTGCTGTAAACTTGGATGTGCAGGTGGTGTAATGGATAACACGAATCGGGATTGTTAGTCGGAGAGCCGAGTTCCATTTTCAGTTGGGTTCGTCATATTCACTTACGCGCAAAATAGCCTTGGGAAAGGTATGAATCCACATCTTCTCCCCCCAGCTATGGGTTAATTAGTAAGACATATATCACTAAATCATTATTATTTCGGAAAAAATATTCTTCGAATATAAAATAAGTTTTTAATTACCTGCAAGGGATTGATAAGTAAAAAAAACAAAAAACAAAGAAATAAATAAAAAAATAAAATAAAAATATAAATGAAAAAAAAAGAAGCAAAACCCCACCCAGAAAACCAAAAACGAATCAATCAATCATGATCATCTAAAACTGTTTTTTTTTTTTCAAATTCAAAGCAATGAGCAAGAAGATTACTGCAATTCTTGTATACGTTTCTATGCGATCAGCAAAGAAATTAAATTCTTGGATACGAATTAAAACCAACGACGACACCAACAACATAATTTTTACGTAAGATTTTTTTACTTACATAATATTTCTACTTACATAATTTTTCCACTTACGTAATTTTTTTCATTACTTACGTAATTTTAGATATTTTGTGTTAATTCACCCCAAAGTATTAATTCACCCCCAAATAAAAAGAATTTATTTTTACTAAAATTGACGCCAAATTCACCCTGAATTCACCTTCCCATTGCTCGCCAGTTGGGTTGACTTTTGCGATAGCCTGAAATGTGAGTGACTTGGGCGCGCGATTTCTAACGGTGGGGTCTACGTCCGCGTTCACCCTGACAAACAAGCCCAAAACAGATATTTTTTTAAATTGTAAAAATTCGTTGTAAGTTTCTGAATAACACCGGCACTTACGAAATGTGAATAACCCCCTGATTTTTGGTAAATTTTCTTTCTGAGTGGTGATGCGAGACAAGCCAAAAAAAAATTTGATTTAAAATTTATAATTTCAAAAGAGTGCTAAAAATTTAATAATAAAAAAAAAAAAAATCAAGCTTTGATTTAAAGTTTATAATTTCTTGGAGTGAATTAATATTTGCGATATGTAACTTTACATTATTTGGGATGAATTAACAGAAAAGATCCCGTATTTATTTTTAATTATAATTAAAAGTCAATTTCAAGTTTAGAATTATAAAAAAAAAAATTTACAATATAAAATAAGTTTTCTGGTTTTAAATTACCTGCAAGGAATTGATAAACCAAAACTAAAAAAAAAAACAAAACAAAAAACAAAAAAAAAGAAAACAAAACAGAAAAACCAAACCCCCCACAAAAAAAGCAAAACAAAAACAAAATTAAAAAATAATAATCTAAATTTCAAACCGAAACAAAAAAAAAAAACATGTTAAAGCAGGATCACGTGATCAATGTCGTAGGGATATCACATATACTACAGTCACAACAGCAGTGGTGGGTCTTTCTTTAGAAGCCAATAGCTTTTAAAATTCATTAATTTTTATTAAACATTTGTAGCAGCAGTGTTATAAAAAACGCTAAATTAAAATACTATGGCCGCTCAACTCAATGTTGAAATGATGGCCACTTTCTGTTAAGAAATCGCCGTCATCATATATATATAATAATTTGCAATTTGAATAATAGATACGACTTTTATTTGCAGCACTCGATATTAGGGATAGGACCATTAGAAAGCCAAATATATACCGTTGCTGGAAGTTGATTGTAAAAACTTTAAAAAGATAAAAATTCCGATCTTTATCAGTTTCACTAATGGAATCGATCCTGAACAAATAGTAATTGTTAATGTACAAAAGACAAGCACCGCGAAAATTTGATGGTGCCGACTACAGCCATCAAAATTAATTAATAAGAAAGTGCCTATTATGTTCATCTTCGTTAATTAATTATGAAGTGGTAATTAGTTAATTGATAAGTGCTTATTATGGCCACCACTCTTAATTAATTAGTAAGTGTGTAGAGGACCGTGTGTGTATTTACGTGTTGTTGTATTCGAAACACGCGTGTAACTCCTGGAAGAATATTAAAAGGTCCAATTACAAGAAAATTGCCGGACTCAGGTTAAGTCCAACTGAAGATAAAGAAGACAAAACAAACAAGACCGATATATATATATATATATGTTTTGTTTAATACACACACACGCACACACACACACACACATATATATATATATATATAGAGAGAGAGAGATATTAAACAAAACAATTTGACAATGGACACAGACAATGGCATTAGCGAGTGTGTGTGAACTTTTTGGTCTGTTCTTTGGTGAATGTTCGTATTTTGGTGAATGTTCGTACGTACGTGTATTTGTGTATAATGTTCACGGCGTCTTCCCCAAATGGGAAGACGCAGATTTTCTAAGAGAGCTTACATTGTAGTCGCTGATATGAAGAAATGAAAAAAGAGGATTTACCTCACCTCCACGCGAGGTGGGATGTGGCACGAGACCTGAAGGAAAAAAGAGGACGATGCGAGAAGTCGCCCAGTATTTATAGGATAGAGAGAATGACCCCTAGTGACAATTAGAGAATTAAGGAGGAGCTAACTCCGACCAGCGCTTTATATGCCACTACTCCTAATTAATTAGTAAATCCCCTTACGGTCACCACGATTAATTAATTTTTAGGTATTGACAATGATCGCCAGCATTATTATATATCAGATAATAATACTTTTCATCGTAAATAATATTTTATAAAATTCACAAATTTATCTTATAAGAATACAGGGATCCCTCGAAAGTGCGGATTATTTGTACATTGGTAACTATAAAAAAAACAAAAAAACAATTTTCACTTACTATAGTTAAACTGAAGAATGATTTACCGCACTAATAGAAAACGCATTAATCGAATGCTCATTAATTGAGGAATGACTGTATATACATATATTTATTTTATCTTTAAAAACTATACAATTTGAACATTTTATGCTAGATAACTTTACATTATAAACTTATTTATCAGAAATAAAAATTTTTAATTATAAAATGTATTTTATAAAATTATTGGAAGCCAATATCTTTTAAAATTCACTCAATGTATATGAAAATAAACATAAATTTATATTAATAACAAAATATAAAATGTGTAATTCACGTATAAGAAAAATGCTTTTAAATTATGTCATAGAATTGTCAGAAAATTATATTTTATAAAATTCACAAATTTTATTATTTATCAGAATAAATATAAATTCATATTAAATAATATGAATTTATTTTTTCTCACATATAATTTATACATTTTATATTTTTTATAAATATGACAAAATATAAAATTTATAAATTATATATGCGAAAATAATACTGTTTATTATAAATACAAAAAACGTGTAAATATTTGATGCAAGATGAAAGATCGATTTTTCCTATTAGTATTTAAATTTTTATTTTTAGAACGAAAACAGAGGGAAGTATGAATAACTATATAAAAGTTGAAGTTAATTTAGATGGAAAATGTAAGAGACTTTTTTTTCCAGGAACCAGACCAGATAATAATGCTGTTAAAACATGCTCATTGATACGGAATGGAAAATAAAAAATGGCGGACATTCAGAAACAATATACTAAAAAGAAGGAAGATTTTGATTGGTTCTTTGTCTATACGAAATGACAGCTGCTATTTTGAATATGTCATGACTGCCCCTGTTCGGTCAATTGTGTTAGGGTTCTGATAATTCATTTACACCGAAAGATTTTAATGACAGAAAAGTGCCAAATGGTGGAATATATTGAATGTGAGGCTGGAATTAGAAGGAATCCTCTGGAAAGGGATTGCTGGAAAAGTACGAGGCCGGCGGAAGAGAAAATGGAATAATAGGAATGTTTCAAATGAATTATAGTAGCAGTAGCAACGAAAGACGAAAAAATATTGAGAGAAACCAGAAGAAGAAAGAGAAGAAAATGGAGAAGGAGAAAAAGGTAAAAGAAGAAAACGAAAAAGAAAAAGAAGCAAAAAGTAAGGAAAATTAACAGTAGTTTTTACAGTTATGAAAACTATCAATAGAGACTGAGTGATGATAATGAACAAATAGAAAATAAAGAAAACGAATAAGAATATAAAAAAACTGATGAAGAAGAAGAAGGCGAAGAAGAATACTAAAGAGAAGAAGAAGAAGAAAGTAAGCCAAATGGAGGGTAGTTTTTACAATTATTACAAACTAGGTTAAAAACTGTCCCATCGGACGGCATTTAAGCTACATCTTTCGGATAGCTCTTGATTGGGCCTTTATCACAATAGGTAAGGAGGAGTAGATGCGATGGGCGACAATAAACTATAGAAAAACTCAAAATTATTGCATTAATATTTAAATTTACCTTTTAAAAGTTCAACGATAATTCTTCTGCTGACACTTAATTTAAATACATTTTGATGAGCGTAGGTCCTTACTTTCCGTACAAACAATTATTGTTATTTCATGGGTGACTTTCGCTGGATTTCGCAATTAATTTCGATTATTCCAAAAATTATTTCTCAGTTATTAAAAGTGTTATCGTATAAAAAACGCGTCGCGAAAAAAAAAAAAAAAAATCACGTAAAAAACTCGACAAAAACAGTCGAGTAATGAAAAATTGGAAATCCAAAATTTCAGGATTGCAGGACCGAATCCGGCCCAGAATATTTTTAATTTGCTCTCGGATTCGGCCTTTCGGAGTCGGCCTGATTCCAAAATGGTATGATATTTTGGGCTACGGCCTCTAGGAGTAAAGTTGAAAACTCGACAATTTTATTTTGAAACACTGTAATTTGAGAACAGTAATTTTTTCATTTGAACGTGAGCTATTGAAAGTTAGAGAGTAGTGTCCCTTTAATTGTTTTATCAGTAGAAGACAAGATTGCGGAATCCGAAAACAATCGCAGTAAACAATAGTTAGGAATCTAAATTCTCAGGATTTGGGGTCTGGATCCGGACCAGAATGTTTTTAATTAGTTCACGAAGTCGGCCTGATTCCCAAATGGTACGATATGTTGGTCTACGGCCTCTAGTAGTAAAATTAAGAAAGTGCGACAAAGTGACACTGACATTAGCATTTTTTATGTAGATTTCAATACGCAATGACGAAAACGATAATAAAAAGAAAAAAAAAATGAAAAAGAAGAGGATTAAGAAGAAAACGAAACAGAAGAAGAAAATGAAAGGAAGGCAAAAGGCAAATGGACAGTAGTTTTTACAATTAATACAAATATCAATAAAAATGATGATGATGATAATAGCAGACAGGAGGAGGAGGAAGGAGGAGGATGAGGAAGGAAAATAGTAGTTTTTAAAATTAATACGTCTATTTATACAAATTGATGGTAATGCTAATGAAGAAGAAGAACAAGAGGAAGAAAGAGAATAAGAGAGGGAAGAAGAAGAGAGGAAAGAAAAGAAGAAGAGGAAAACGATGATGATGAAGACGACAAACGTAACGTAAAATCTTTATAATTTCATAATTATTACAACTATCAATACAAATTGATGAAGATAATGAAGAAGACGGCGATAATGTAGAAAAAGAAGAAGAAGAGGAAGAAGAAGAAACGACGTAAAAGAAAGAAGACGGTTAATGGACAGCAGTTTTACAGTTATTACAACTGTCAATACAAACTGATGATAATAACAAAGAAGGAGAAGAAGAAGAAGAAGTAAAGAAGAACAAAGATATAGTAATGAGAAAAAGATAATTTTGTATTATTGAAAGAAATAGCATCACTATTCGTCGTAGAGAGGAACCAAACTATATACAAACGCGAACTGAAGATTTGTCCTGGGTAAGACGATAAACTACATCCAGAAGCAAAGCCTCTGATCAGGAGATTTTGAGGAGCGTGGAACCAACTCTTAATTGCTGGTGTTCCCAGCTCCACCCAGACAAAGGGTGGTAACACCTGTTAAGGTTCCAGCTATGGGCAAATAGCTAACTATTATCAGCAATACTTTTTTAGAAAAAAAATATTACCATTTTGAAGGAAAATATTACCAGAAATAGATTTTGGACAAAAAAAAAATATTACCAGCAATAAAAAAAAATGTTGTCGACATTAAATAACCCATTGAAATTAATATACCGTAAAACAAAATAAACTAAACCAATCTAAACCAAAAAATACATATTCTATTCATACGAATTTATTTTAAAATTGTTGTCGGCATTAAATAACCCATTGACGTTGATATGCCGTAAAACAAAATAAACTACCCTAAACCAAAGAATAACTATTCTATTCATACAAATCTCTATCTATAAAAGGCAGGATGTGTGTGTGTGTGTGTGTGTGTGTGTGTGTAACGAATACACAGTCGCAATTTTCGACGGATTTGCACCAAAATTTACATGCACATGCTTCAAGTTAGCGGGAAGGCAAAGGTCAACTTTGAATTTCCCAACTCCCATCGATAGTGGAAATAATTGATTTTTCAAGCTTCTACGGCAGTTTTCATGTAGTTTGCGCCTATTTTCTAGTGGCTAGAGTGAGAGCCTATAGCTGGCTGCCACGAATAGGCAGAAAGATTCTATTGACCAGCGTGAGCTCCAACAGCTGACTGACACGAATGTTAACTAGCATGCTAGCATGCAAAAAAAAAAATGAAAAAGTGGGAAAATTTTAAATCTGCATGACACTTTACTCCAATTGGCTCATTCGCTTGCTTAAACTCAACGTTGATTCTGATTCCGCAGAACTGGGTTGGGTGTGAAAAGTATTTGTTGTTAACATTCTTTTTTCATTCGGTTTTTCCAGTTACGAGTCCTTTTTTAAAGCTGATCGTTTTGTGTTCATTGTCTGTTGGTACAGTTGGTATGACATTTGGCTCATATCGTAACTGCCCGGGTTTTAATTCTCAGTAGTGGATGCATATATATATATATATATATATATATATATATATATATATATATATATATATATATATGTGTGTGTGTGTGTGTGTGTGTGTGATGTATTACATTTATGGATATTTATTTCGTTTGGTGCCCCATACTGTCGGCCTCGTGCCACATCGAAGCTACGATTAGTTGATCACTATAATATTATATCTATCACATTTGTTTCGACTAACAAGAAGACCCTCTTATCCTATCGGTGTATATCAGTTTACACCAAGATAATATAAACTTGGAGGGTGCGAGGTGGTGTAATTGATGGTGGCTCGGAATGAGAAATCGGAAAGCCGAGTTCGTATTTCAGTCAAGTTCGTTTCATTCACTTACGCTCAAATACACTTGGGAAAATATGAATCCATCTTTTCTCTCCCCAGCTATGGGCTAAATAGCAGAGTAGACTGGGTTCTATCGCTTTAGTTGGCAACCATTTTATGAGAAGGAATAATCTGGACTTAACCAAACAGGAGATGCTTGAGATCTTGGGATCCATCAGTCTAGCTTGACTAAGACACATCATTGCTGCTACGGCTACAATAGATGTGGTTCTCCTAAGGTACTAATTTTTCATGGGAGTAACGATCAGGATAATAAACTTACTCTTAGGTGCCTAATACAAGAGGAGTGTCTTAATAATTGGTGGGGCCGCAATTTTTCTCAATACGCAATAAACGGGGCGAGTGGGAGTCGGAAGTCATTTAACCGGTCATAAAGTGCGGAATTAATAAACGGGGTGGTTGGTGTGTGCGGAAAGAGTTACTTATGTTTCAAATTTAAATAATCCATCTAAAATAATTTTATTTTCCACAGTAAGTTTTCCTCTGATGAATTAATCCCGACGGAAGTTCAGTGAAAAATGTGCCAACCAGATCCGGTTTCCCTTAAAAGAGAATGAAAGACAAATTTATTTGAGATGAAAGAAGGAAACGGGTTAATAGAAATAAATGGAAAAATATGAGCCCGACGGAAAGCAAAAACTGGAAATTTTGAATTAAAAGAAAAAAAATTATAATAAAAGACAAAAAAAAAAAAAATCATCAAAATATTTTCATGCAATCTGACTTTGGGCAAAATCTTCCTCCATTCACATAAAATAATTTGTTACAAATTTATGCTTTAAAGACAATAAATTTTAAGCAACAAAACGGTCCATGAATGATCCATAAAAAGATGCATTAACTATTAAGCAATAATACGATAAGCTAAATAAGCAATAAGACGATGCACTAAATAAGCAATAGGACGATGTGTTAGGTATTAAGCAATAATATGACACTAAATAAGCAATAAGACGATAGGCAATATAAACGATAAAACGATAACCAAATAAGCAATAAGATGATATGTTAAGTATTAAACATTTAAACGATGCACTAAACAACTAAATAAGCAACAAGACGATAGACTCAGTAAGCATTAAGATGCATTAAATATTAAGCAATAAAATGATACACTAAATAAGCCATAAGAGGATGCGTTAAGTATTAAGCATTAATACGATACTCTTGGTGTAATAGGTATCGGCTAAGAATGTGATATCTGAGAGCCGAGTTCAAATTCCAGCCAGGTCTGTTACATTCACTTACGCGCAAATACCATTGGAAAAGCTATGAATCCATTTCTTCTCTACTACTATTGGTTGAATAGCAGGACTAACTGGGTTCTATAGCCTTGGTTGGCAACCAGTCTACTGTAGGAAGAAATTGTAACCTACTGCCGAAAAATGTTCTGCCTAGTCAGTCATGACTCGAAAGAGACATAATCGCGCGTCTTACGTATGGCACTGAACTGAAATAAGCTATAAGGCGATACACAAAATAATGCAATATGGGATGCGCTAAGTACTAGGCAATAATACCATACACTAAATAAGCAATAATATGATACACTAAATAAGCAATAAGAAGATACACTGAATAAGCAATAAGACAATTCCTTATACATTAAGCAATAATACGATACACTAAATTAGCAATGAGACGATGCATTAAATATTAAGCAACAGCGTGAAACAGTAAATAGTACTAGTTATGCATTGCATCTCATTTCGCCTCTTTAGTAGTAAACAATATTGTTTTTATTTCTCTAGGACAACCGTCGATGTGTTAACGATTATTGCTGAATTTGTCTCTCATGCATAGGATAAGAACGGCGAGGCTCGGGCTGTGGCTTTAGATATCTTAAAGGAGTTTGGGATGCTGGCCTTCTTCACAAGCTCAAGGGCTATGGTGTCTATGGGCGAAATTTGACAATCCAGTGGTTCTTAACAAATCGTATAATGAAGATCGACTTGAACGGCCAAAACAATAAGACCTAGTTGCCAATATAGTAGCACGCTTAAATTAATCTCGAGGCACTAAGGAAAAAAAGCACATCAGAACAGTTGCCGTGAAAATATTTGTAGAAGAGACAGAAGGAAGACATGTCAAGTCGGTAAGAAAATGACGCGGCTAAGAAAGTCGATTAGGATCAATTACATTGCAGATCCTTCGTTGGATTTTGTCAAGAATCACGAGATTGCAGCAGGAACATCAGGCCTCATATGGCAGCATTATTCAATGCATGGGCGAATGGTAGATTTATAAATGTGTAAGATGGATTCTGATGAGAAAAAAATCTAGCACGACACAATGTTGAAAGCCTTTCAGATATCGAGAGCCACAGCCGGAGTTTCATTGTTTTTATCTAAAGCTTGATAAACAGATTCCGTGATGGCCGGTAGACCTGTCAAATCGGAAGCCATATTGCTTGTCCGAAAAGAGGGCGTGCGAAGTAAGATATTTAATCAATTCGGTGATGATTAGAGCCTCGAGTAATTTGCCAAAATTGTTAAGA
>CAHIKZ030001025.1:0-60000 GCA_903632075.3 Acanthosepion pharaonis | reverse complement strand
CAGACGACATGCTTCGAAGGGATGTCATCATTCGTTGAAAAAGGCATCCCTACCCTACATTTAACTTAACCTCTTTTCGAAAGTAACTCATATTTTGATACAATAGTTGTCGATGAAAATGAATACCATACCATCCCTTGTCAAAATGATTGAATTTCCCCGTATCCTTAGAAACTAATATTATGAATGTATATGCTTATGAAACTCAGTAAATTTCAAAATAAGTTATACCAAAATTCGCTTAAAATGAAACAGGACTAGGGACTTTAATTTAATTCTATAATTGAAGTTTTTAGTTTCTGCTTTTGAAACATGGTACTTCCTGTGTAGCGATGGAACCATATTTTTAAATTAGTAAATTTCTAATATGTGTGTGTGTGTGTGTGTGAGAGAGAGAGAGAGAGAAAGAGAAAGAGAGAGAGAGAGAGTGAGTGTGCGCTTGTGTGTGTTTATGTGCCATTATTCTGAGTCAGTCTCTCTGTGATGTGATCTTGGTTTGACTGACTTCTTCTCTCTGTCTTTTTTTTCTGTGCTTACACAGACTTTTCGTGATTTCACGATGCCAGTTCTAAAAAAAAGGAACGTTTTGTGCGTGCGTGTTATAATATTTTTGTTTGTTACACATTGCTGCTAAAATTGTCTGAATTCTTCAAGATTTTACGGAAGAAGTATTCGGTGAAATGCAATTCCGTTTCTAAGGAGGTGAAAATATCTCTTGAAGACCAACCACGATCTGACCGGCTTTCAACGAACCGAAATGAAAGTCACGCACAATTTGTCACACAGTCATTAAAGATCGTTGTCGAGGTGCTAAACATTTGCGGTAACTTGTCTTTGATATTTCAAGTCAATAAATCTTTTTTTTTTTAAGCAATACGCCCCGAACAAGGCGTGAAGCCACTAGGATGCAGGGGGTTGCAGAAGATTTGGAGCGAGACCAGATAGGAGTGATAGAAGAAAGGATGAGGAGAGGGATAGTGGGTAGATCAAGGTAACTGCAGATGTCGATTGACATTACATTTGAATAGTTGGAGATTATAGCTCTCAGGGAAACTGGAGTTCCACAGGCGAGAGGTGTGAGACATGAAGCTATTGGAGTAGAAGAGACGGATACATTTAAAAATTTCTACAGTGAAAGGGTGAGAGCGGGATGCCAGCCTCGTAGGGCGCTTGAACTCATGAAGTCTGGGAAAGAGCAACTGTAGACGAGATGCCAGATCAGGGCCAATTATATTGCATATCCACCTCTGGAGCCTATCAAGAACCCCGAGGCAAACAGAAAGGGGTTCCAGACCATATATGGCAGCAATGCTCCATGCAAGGGCGAATTGTTGATTTGTATTGAACTTTATTGTCCTTTGAGTATCAAATTTCACAAACCCTCTTTCCTCATTATGTACCCTAGAAATTTCAACTGCTTCTTTCTGATATTAAGTATAAGTTTTCTTTTTGTTTCCATTTTCTCTAAAACTTCGCCTTTGCTCACATATTCGTAGGGTTAAAAACGAAAAAAAAATGCATTTGAATGCGTGGTATGTTTTGAACGGACAATTTCGCAAGACCCACTATTTTTTTCATATAATTCATAATTTCTTTTACGTGCCACCTCGTATATGTATTCGTCTGTGCTGTGAAAGAAAAACAAACAAATTTAAAAAAAATTATACAAAACAAAATTGTTTTAGCAGTATAGACAATTATAAAGTTTGAATACACAAAAATCTGCGAATATGCGGCTTTTGTAGACTAACCACACCCTGTCATGGTAAGCAGGGCCTAGTGTGACGTTTAACAGCAAGTGCAGGCAATTGAGCTGGCTGGGAAATCGCACACGAGAATAGAAAAATCCAAACTCAGATGATATACACGTATGTTTAGGTGGATAGAGATTACGTGGGTAGAGCGTGTTTTTTTTAGCTAATGGTCCGTCTTAAACTATTAAAGACATCTTGAATGATATAAGCATCAGTTTGACTATTTTACATTTATTTAATTAGGATGGGTTATAAAATATATAATACCTTCTTTATTTATCAAATTTGTTCTTCAAAAAATAAAGTACAATTACATTTTATTCAGTTACTAGCCGAATTACCCGTGTGTTGATGATTGATTTTAAATCATTGTTATAATTTGTAGAGAAAAATGATGATTTTCAATATTACTCCATGATCTAGCCGATGTGACCTCCATCTTCTGGTTTTCTTCTTTTATATTTTGGATAGGAGTCATTCCCTTGTTTATATTTAAATTTAGTTTAAGTCAAAAGGAAAAACATTCAGTAGGAGATGTGCCCTCCGGGCCCCCTTTTATCAAAACGAAATATACTTATCCAAGTATTCTAAGAGTCATTCCATTCCCAATTTAAATTTAATTTATAACAAAGGAAAAAATCAGTGCGGTGTTTGTGACTCCCCTGCCCCCGGAACCCTCTTTGATCAAAATGAAATATACTTATCCAAGTACCCTGGGTAATGTAGTTTCAGAATATATATGGTTATGGGGGTCTATCTCCAAAACCCAAGGAGGAGTTCGATAGCAAACAGACAGAGTCTACAATTTTTTATATTTCGATAAACGTGCAATCAATTTACAAATTCATGAATTATTCATACAAAAAAAATGCAAACAATTCAAAATTAATGATTTAAATGGCCTTGTTTCTATAAATTTCCATCGTCGTTTCAAACAATTCAAAATAATATTGTTCTTTTTTTTCTCATACAAAAGGAAAACATATCAAAAACAACTTTCCATTATGAATGAAAAGATCCTTTGTTTTCTAAGAAATTTCTGCTGGATCTTTTCATTCAGTTCTTATTTTGTATTTATTTGAATTGTTCGTCTGTTCCTTTCAGACATGAATAATTCAAGAACTTTTTTATATATAGATAATTGTTTCTTTTAGTGGCTGGAATAGATGTTGTTGCTTGTTTTCTTTCTAGAAATAATGGTTCGGATGAGCATGGTACGAAAAAATTTATCCAAAACGAGAATAGCGTCTTGTTCTCATCAATTTATAGTTCATTTTTTCGGATACAACAAGTTCTACATATATTTTTTTCCATTCTTTCCAGCTTTCCAGCGAACTAATCAGTAAAAATTTAAATGCAATGTGAATTGTTATCCATTGTCCTCCTCATTACTCTTTTCTCTTCCCGCTCATTATTAATGTTTCTCTTCTTAATTCGTCCACGCCTTGTAAACTCCTTGTGTCTTAGTGGTTTTTACTGTCTTGTTTGAGGGGATACCGATTAAAACAATATATATATTCACCATCATCTGCAATGATTTGTTACCACTTGCCAGCTTCGATACTTTTTGAATGAAATTCCGCAGGTTTTGAGGTGAAAACTTTTTACCGGTTTTCATAAGAGAAGGTTTTCCCCTTTCAAAGTATTTTGCGGTGGTAAAAGATGGTAGCAATCGGTTGGTGAGAGGTTGAAAATGGCGTATGTGGTAAAACAAACTAACCGAATTCCCAATTTTTTTTTTGCGTTGTTCTTGTTGTATGTGGCCATACGTTGTGATGGGGGAGAATAACATTTTTTTACTTTGGCGCTATTTCACTAATATTATATAGACACGTTGCAGCTGATGGCATTATAAATGTGCATTTAGTGTTTCCTTGAGTTTTAAGAACTCTAAGTAAGTAATACCGCGATAACACGTACAACATTACCTGTATTTCAGGAACCTCAGTTTTTGGGATTAAGATTTATCCTTGATAAACAGTTAACCTTTGCGTTGTACATTGTCTTATTTTTTTAAAATCCTTTGATCTCAATCAAATCATTAAAACTATTCAGACGACTGGGGTTAATGAGTGTTAGAGAATATGAGGAAAAGACGCTATTAAGGAGAGAGAACAATAAAAGAACAACATAGAAGATAACGATAGGCATAGGGAACAAAAAAAGCATAAATTCACTTTCATCATATGTTTAAATTTTATTACAATTCTAATAATCGCTTTTTAAAACAACATTGCCGAGGAGTGAAAGTAATTAAAACAATAACGTTGTTATGGGAAAAAAAACTCATCCCTTTGATATTTCACCTTTTTGCGGTCACGAAGGTTCAACTTTGACGAATTTCCCCCGTTTCTAACTTAACCCTTTAAGCCCTGATCCCCGCTTTACCAGTGGTAAAGAAAAATGGCGTAATGCCCAGCCACCGGTTGAACGGTGCATAAACACTTGTAACTATTTTTATACCTACCGTGAAAAACTACATACCAATTATTTGCGAATTTTGATTCAAGAGCTCAGGCAGAACGGTTAAAATTGTTCAGGAACGCAGGACTCAAAGGGTTTAATTTAGAATTTGGAAGGCGACTTTCTCTATTCCAATGTGCCTTCGGATTTCTATTTTTCTACGTCTATGACAACACTTTCTTCAATTCGTAGCCCCCATCTAGGATTACTCCTCTGGCGAACCACCATACATTCTGTTTTGTTACACTTACTGGTTTGTCCTTTCTTACCGCTCATCCCGGTTGGTAAAAACGACTCCTTAGTAATGATGGCAAGATGGAAGAGTTATGCGAAACTTGCAGATAAATAAAGTCTGAAAAAAAGAAAACCGAAAAATATTTCGTCCTCCACGTTTGTTGGTTAAGAGGGAAGAGTGACAGAACTAATTTCAACTCGGAATTAATTTCAACTCGGAATTAATTTCAACTCGGAACTAATTTCAACTCGGAATTAAATTCAACTCAGAACTAATTTCAATTCTTCTCTCCCTTTGATATAAATTAAATTTAAATGTGAACAAGGGAATAACTCCTAGGGTACATGGATAAGTATATTTCATTTTGATCAAAGGGAGCTCCGGGGGCACAAACCTTTCACTGAAAATTTAAATTAATTAAATTAAATTTAAATTGGAAGAAGGGAATGACTATTACCCAAAATATGGAAGGAGAAAGTCAGAAGATGGAGATCACTAATTTCAATTCGATTTAGTATCAAAATTATCAATTTCCGTGAATTCTTAAACAAAATGCAATAAATTGGTGTTAATTTTTTTTAATTTAGCATTAAAAATCCTTAGTAGATAATTCAGAATTCATCTTTTATGCAACTTTTATTCTTTTTTGTTGCAAATAAATAAAGTGGTACTTTTTTATTTAATTTTATTCATTTAAATCTGATCCAATAAAAATGCAATGTTCTTTGTAGCAAGAACAATAGATTGCTTAGCTGTTCTTTTTGGTAAAAACTCTTGTTCTAAAAAAGCCGTTATTGATCAAAATTTAAGAAAATCAATAAATTAAATTTTAATTTCGTTTGAATAGTTCCGAGTTGAAATTAGTTCCGAGTTGAAATTAATTCTGCACACTAGAGGGAAGTCTTCCAAACTTCAGTATTTCCCATTCTACTAAGTTCTACTAAGGCGACTACAAAACCATTAATCAAAAACGCATTAACAAAGAAAAATGCTTCATCAGTAAATTTGAACCAAGACTCAACTCACTGCACAAACCAGAGTTACGTCGCTCAAAATAGATTGTATTTTCCTCAACATAAGCGACAGATATAAAACTAGATGCTAACCTTATTTTTTTAAATCTCAAACTTAAGCGACAGCACGTGGTAATCTGATAAACATTTAAAAACAACAAAACTTTGCAAAAAAAAAATGATATAAACCGGCAAATTAAAATAATTATATCATAATATACATGCATTATAAATAGATAAAGTTTAAGCCTCTGTTTGTTATCAACTCCTCCTAGGATTATGGAGATAGACATATATATATATATTCTGAAACTACATTACCCAGGGTACATGGATAAGTATATTTCATTTTGACCAAACGTGGGCACCAAGAGGCACAAACACATCCACTGAAATTTTTCTCTCCTTTTGATATAAATTAAATTTAAATGTGAACAAGGGAATAACTCCTAGGGTACATGGATAAGTATATTTCATTTTGATCAAAGGGAGCTCCGGAGGCACAAACCTTTCACTGAAAATTTAAATTAATTAAATTAAATTTAAATTGGAAGAGAGGAATGACTATTACCCAAAATATGGAAGGAGAAAGTCAGAAGATGGAGATCACGTCGACAAGATCAAAATGAGACAATATGGACATCGAGTTGAGCAAGAAACCACCAATCGCAATACGCATTTGCTACAACAATTTAACTGTCATATCAATGTTGAAATCTGCTCATCAATTCATTCAATCAAGTATTGTATCAAATACATATAAAAGGGGTAAGATTAAGCTGTTTTTTACAAACTCCCCACTGAAAACGTTTTCCCTTTGATTTAAATTAAATGCAAATTTGATCAAGGGAATGACTTCTATCTGGAAGGAGAAAGCACGAAGATGGAGGTCCCAGCGGAAAAATCCTTGAGTAATATTGAAATGCATAATTTTTCTTGAAAAATTATAGCAATGATTTAAAATCAATCATCATTTTCTTACAAAAAAAAAAAAAAAATGTGTAATACGCAGCAAGGCGCGAGTACTTCGGTTAGTAAATATATAAAACATCAGGTGCATTATCAAATATTATTTTCTCTATATAGCACACTTTCATTATTTCCACACACACGCAGGCACACGCGCGCATATACACACGCACATACATACATACACACACACATATATATATATATATATTTACATATATATATTTGAGATTTATATATATTTTTATATTTTAAGATATCAAAGAAAATTTTATGACAAAGTGGGAAAAGTTTTAATTCTGACGAGTGTCTTCCTACAGGAGTTCATCGGAATAAATTTGTTCTGTTGGTAGAACTGCGCATGCTCACGGAGGAAGGCCTTAATCGCAATGTCATCCAGATTAAATTTGCACTCTGGCTCTTACAATATTTCATATTCCTGGCAGATCTTCTAATGACACAGTGTGGAATACCTACTTACAAAAGAGATGTAAAGAAAAAGAAAAAGAATTTAAATGAATCCGACTGAAAAAATATCTAAAATTCCCAGCATCTCTCTGCCGTGTAGTACTACCAACATAAAAAAACAAAACAATTAGTTCGATGAAGTCCCAAAAACGAAACCCGTCACAAGTAAACATTTTACACTTTGTCATATATATATATATATATATATATATATATATATATATATATATATATATATATATATATATATATATTATATATATATATATATATATATATATATATATATATGTATTATACATATAGATATATGAAACATCTATCTCAGTGTGACATGTTTCGCGTTTTGAGAAGAAAACAGACAAAAAGTCAGAAGTTCTGGTATTTAAAATTTTGTGTGGTTTGATTTTCGTTAGCCAGTCATTTATTACGTAATTATAACCGCGGATAATCCTATGTGTATGCAAGTTTCTAAAATACACGCATGCACAATTACGAATACACATTATCATCTGATGTCTGCATAGTCAAATTAGAATTTTTTTACAAATTTAGATACATATACAATTATCTACGGTTATAATGCCGGTGTTATATGGCTGACCAATGAAAATCAAATCCCACAAAATTAAAAATACCACACACACACACAGATATATATGATCTCAAACAAAAGTTCTTTTCTACAGTGAACTCAATAGTGGTCATAGAAATGTTGGTAGACCTTGGCTCATGTATAAAGATAACCTTTCTTGCGTTAAGATAACCTTTCTTGCGTTAAGTTAACCTTTCTTGCGTCAAGAACTTTGAAGGGGTAGCTATGAAGAGATCAGAATATCGTTCCAGCTGCCATTCAGGAATAAAGCAACCATCAGGAAGTAAGCATAATTCGACTGCGTGAAATACGAAAGCAAACTAAGACATCTAACAGTGTTCCTGCTGCACTTGGATACAATACATTCTCCTGTACTGTGTGTGTTTTTTTTTGTGCAATTCTCGAGCCGTTCTCAAAAGTCATGCCCGTCATAGGCATGCAGATAATTAGTCCGTGGCTTTCGGAACCTCATACGTCGAACTCGACGGGAGAGTTCATCATATATATATATATATATATATATATTATGAAATGGGCAAAGTCCGACAATTATTTTAAGACATTTTTATGTTTATACATTCTTTTTTATAGATATTATTTTAATGTTTACACCGGTCTGAATGTCCGAGAAATTTTCATAGAAGGAAGACAATATTTTCTATGAAAATTTATCGGATATTCAGGCCGGTAAATGTTGTCTAACACTGTTTATTATAAATAGAGCATTTTACTTAAATATTTGTATCTAAAAAAGAATACCCGCTCGGCCCGGTGGCTAGGATCAAAGTGTAGTATCTGTGCTTTGTGAGCTGCCGAGCCGGTGTTCGTCGAACTTTTGCAGAGAGGAACCCGGACGAGGCTCTGCCGAAGGGTAGGGTTTCGTTCGGGAGGTTGAAACTAGCCCGCTTGGACGGGTTTAGATGGGTTTTATTTTTGGCTGGGCCTACGGGCTCAGACATACCCACATTAAAAAGGCCTTGTGCCACATTCAATTCCTGTGGGTGAATTGATAAATACCATCTAAAAAAAGAATACCCGCTCGGCCCGGTGGCTAGGATCAAAGTGTAGTATCTGTGCTTTGAGCTGCCGAGCCGGGTGTCTGTCGAACTCTCTGCTTGCAGAGAGGAACCTGGACGAGGCTCCGCCGAAGGGTGAGGTTTCGTTCAGGGAGGTTGACGGAACTAGCCCGCTTGGTCGGGTTTAGATGGGTTTTATTTTTGGCTGGGCCTACGGGCTCAGACATACCCACATTAAAAAGGCCTTGTGCCACATTCAATTCCTGTGGGTGAATTGATAAATACCATCTATAAAAAGAATACCCGCTCGGCCCGGTGGCTAGGATCAAAGTGTAGTATCTGTGCTTTGTGAGCTGCCGAGCCGGGTGTCTGTCGAACTCTCTGCTTGCAGAGAGGAACCCGGACGAAGCTCCGCCGAAGGGTAGGGTTTCGTTCGGGGAGGTTGACGGAACTAGCCCGCTTGGTCGGGTTTAGATGGGTTTTATTTTTGGCTGGGCCTACGGGCTCAGACATACCCACATTAAAAAGGCCTTGTGCCACATTCAATTCCTGTGGGTGAATTGATAAATACCATCTATAAAAAGAATGTATAAACATAAAAATGTCTTAATATAAATATATATATATATATATATATATATATATATATATATATATATAGTTAAACGTAGAGAGCCACAAAACAACAAGGTTTCACCTAAGATCGTCAGGGAAGGCTGGCTTCCTGACGATCCGCTTAGGTAGGTTTGTTTTTCTACGTTTAACTAGGTCTGCTATACTTACTGTATTGAGCACTTTTTTTAGTTATTTTGCTTACTTATCGTTTTTTTTTTTGGACTTGTATGTTAGACGATTATTTTCGGCTGACGTACATGTTCTTTTCTTTTTTTATACCTTTTTTCCCCTTTGGTATTGGTTTGATTATTCGCAAATCAAGACACCAAAGGTTTTCTAGACGAGTATAATTTCTTCTACTTATAAGATTATTATTACTACTACTAATATATATATATATATATATATATATATATATATATATATATATATATATATATATATATATATATATATATATGGTAAAACTCTCCTCTGCATTTGCGAGGATTTTTGTTCAGAAACACTTCTGTAGATAAAACAAAAACAGTAACAAAGAAAAAAAAACGCTTTTCTTTTGGCAAGTTCGATCCATTATTTAAAGTTACTTACTGAAGAGAATAAATATCCCAATTTTATTTGTTTAAGCAAACTTTCATTGTTTGGGAACGCTTTCAGAATCTCAACTGTCGTAGTCATTTATAATGCAGAGGAACGTTTGCGTTACGAGCTTCGCGGCGCATACACTTTTGGGAGCGGAAATATTGATTGAAGTGTTGAAATCAATGGCGCTCGGACTTTTATTCCTATTTATATACATACATAAGGACAGCGCTGGGTAGAACCACCCACGATATCGTGTTACGCCAATGACTACGCACACGCACACAGGTTGGGATTAATTTGAGACATTAATCTATTTAGGCAAGCCTAAGAATCAAAGGCGTGCATGCAGCCTGGTAATTGTGTGTAGGTGTAAAAGTATGTGCCTACAACATTAATCTTTCGTTCGCTGATGAACTCCTACACACAGATGCTCGGGTAAGTTATATGTTAAGCATAATAAAATCTGCCTCCCTCACCTACAAGTATTTCTTCTTATATATATATATATATATATATATATATATATATATATATATATATATAGGGAAGAGGTTATAGTTGTTCCAAAGAGAGAAAAGTGTATATATTAAAGAAGAGAGAAAATCGCAAACGTTTTTGGTTGTAATGTGTGTGTGTGTGTTTTTAAATATATATATATGCTTTATTTTCCATAATTTTGCAACACGTGTTTAAAGTGTCTGAAGAAGGTTGCGGGACTCGAAGCACGTGTTGCAAAATTGTGAAAATAGACTTAATATATATTTTTAAAAATCCGCATTACAACCAAAAAAGATTGACGGTTTTCTCTTGTTTTAAATATAAATATATATATATATATATATATATATATATATATATATATATATATATATATGTGTGTGTGTGTGTGTGTAGGTACTTCATATTCTGTTCAAATTCATCAAGGAAGGCGCCTTGGTTTTTGTCAACCCAAATACTTTCTATCATCCAAGACACACACATACACATGTGTATGTATATATATATATATATATATATATATATATATATATATATATATATATATATATATATTTTTGTAATGTTGTCCGGGGTGGTTATTGAAATAATTATTAGGTTGGTGCAAAAATAATGACGTAATAATGTCGTTTTTGACGTATTTTTAACGTCAAAAAACGACATTATTACGTCATTATTTTTGCACCAACCTAATAGAACAGCAATTTACAAATATATGGGCTTATTTTAAACAGGAACAATGCAAGTAGAAGCTGGAAAACAAGTCTTCCTGAGACCAACAGCATAGACGCTCATATTCCTAACAGATCATTCCATTTAATGGAGGTGCATCAGTTCTTTGTATACTGAGGGCTATTAGTTCGTTCCCTACAACACACACACATGCACGCACACACACACACACATACACACACACACACATATATATATATATATATATATATGTATATATATGAAATTATAAAATGGGAAATGTCTACCCTTAATCACTACTTAGGTTTCTACCGTTAGGTTTCATCAGGTGGTGGAGAAAATTTAGTTTTCTAGCACCTCGTAATTCCTTTTTAACTGGAATATTTACCAAACACGTGTGTGCATGGAAGAAATATTAGTTTCATCCGGGTTCGTAAGTGCCAATGATGTATTTATTTATTTGTCTACACTTTGACATTATTTCTGATCGTTTGTTTAGTAGTTGTTAATTTAAAAAAAAAAATAAAGTTAACCAAAAAATTACAAAAGAAAACAAAAAGAAAATAACAAGAAAAAGAAATATAATATGGTTCAATTCCCCATTCAATTTGTAAGTGAAAACAAACTTAGAAAAAAATGTTCCAGAATCTAATCAAGTAACATTTCCCGAAACCTTCAGAATTGTCAAAAGTTTTCAGCAGCAGCGCTCTAAAAATCCGTCCTGGATATTCTATTTTCAGAATAGTGTACTGAGCCCTCTACTTATATATCCGTGTTTGCCAGGGGATTAAATAGGACCCCAAAGTAAATTTTGTATTCGTACACACACATATATGTTAACAAATGGACAAAGTCCGACAATTATTTTAAGACATTTTTATGTTTATACATTCTTTTTATAGATATAAATATTTAAGTAAATGCTCTGTTTATAATAAACAGTATTAAACAACATTTACCGGCCTGAATGTCCGAGAAATTATCACAGAAAATATTCGCCCTCCGACAGGATTCGAACCTGTATCCTATACGGAACCGTCATTTAGCTTGACGTGCCTTTAACGGATTTGGCCACAGAGGAGCGTTCGGTTTGCAAGGTCGAATTTACTGACTTTAAACAGCAACCTTCTATGAATTCATACGTAAGAGATTCATAGAAGAATCAAGCTAAATAACGGCTCCGTTATAGGATACAGGTTCGAATCCTGTCGGAGGATGAATATTTTCTGTGAAAATTTCTCGGACATTCAGGCTGGTAAATGTTGTTTAATACTGTTTATTATAAACAATGAATTTACTTTAAATATTTGTAACTATAAAAGAATGTATAAACATAAAAATGTCTTATATATATATATATATATATATATATATATATATATATATATATATATGTAAAATTGACTTTAACGCATTGAAGTCAACACCCAGTGGCGACAGTATGTTTCATGCTTAAACGCAATGGCCAGACGATAGAGTGTTAGTATGGAACATTCTATCGCCTCTGGGTGTTGACATCAGTGTCTCTATATATATATATATATATATATATATATATATATATATATATATATATATATATATATATATATACATATATATATATATAGACACATACATATATATATACACACATATATATATATATATAAATACATATATATATACACATACATATATATATATATACACATACATATATATACACACATACATATATATATAATAACTTTTTTCGTTTTGTTCATAATTAGAATACTTCTTATCAACTTAACATAATACAATGTAGTTTTTACTTTTGTTTATATCAAGTTGTTTTAAAAAACAACATTGAATTCTTACATTAGCCAGACATTGACGTCAAAATGTAATGCAATTCCCACGCATATGAATCAAGATATCATATATATATATATATATATATATATATATATAATGCATGACAATTGCATTTAAGCATGAAACAGACTGTTGTCGCTGGGTGTTGACCTGACTTCAATGTTCACATATATATTTACATCCGTTCTATCTCTGATATCGATCACTCATGTATATATAGCATACATTAAATCTATATTTTATCATATATATATATATATAAGCGTGTAAATTACTCTCTAGTAGTTTGTAACACGTTTATTGATTATCTCTCAGTGGCCCGAGACCGTGCCCTTTCATTGCACCAGAGAGAGGGATCGGTGCCCGCACCAAGGCCAGCGCAACCGAAGGCAACTTTTTTTCTTAGCCCGGGAGTACGCGCTCGGGCTCCCTACATTATATAATGTAGGGAGCCCGAGAAAAAATCTGGATAGGACACATCTATATTATTCACATTTTCCTAAAAAAATGAAAAACCTCCTGAATGCACCGTATACAAGGAGTCATATGCTCTTGTACATATTCCAACGATTTTATGATCAGAAAGAGCTGTACAGATGCAGAAGGACGTGTACCTATGTTTCATAGGCTATTCAAAGTCCTTCGACAAAGTACGCTACAAGGATCTGATGGAACTACTCAACAACCTTGATATATTCGGGAGGGTTATCAGAATAATCAAGAAAATATACAGGTAGCAAACAGCAAGCATGCGCACAGAGAACGAGTTCAGTGAATATACAAAAATAGAAAGGGGTGTAAGGCAAGGAAGCGTCTTCTCACCCGACCTGTTCAAACTATACAACGAGGCAATTCTGAGAGAATTGAAAACCCTACCGGGATTTAGCATTGGCGACCACAATCTTAACAACATAAGATACGCAGACGACACAGTACTGATAACAGACACGGAAGAGAAATTACAAAATCTACAGAAGGTAGCGACGGATAGTGAGAAGAAAGGACTAAGCATAAACAACAAGAAGACAGAGTGCATGGTCATCAGTAAGAAGATGAGCTCGAAATGCGATTTGCAGGTCGGGAACACTAGAATCAAGCAGACGCGAAAGTTTAAATATCTGGGAAGTATTTTGACAGAGGACGGTAAGTGCGACACTGAGATCCGTAGAATTATTGGGATGGCCAAGGACGCATTCCAGAAGCTGAGCAGAGTATTGCTAGACAGCAGGATTTCTTTGGTAACAAAGAAAAGAATACAGTATCTGTCTATATCTCTGAGATGAGGTATTATGTACATTATTTGGACAATTGTCCTCATCTTTGTGGCCATATTTATTTCAACGTTTCGGCCGTTGTGCGCTCCGGCCTTCTTCTGGTGGTTAGAATGTCGAACTGAACCCTTTATTTCGCTCACTGTCCACATGGCACATTGGATAAAGGCGTTGGTTAGATCCAGTGACAGGACCCAAAGTGTGTGAGTTCAATACCCGGTTAAGGCAGTGGAGAACTTTCAGAGGGAAATTAACAGGAGATAACTGATAACTGACATCCATTAAACATGGCACGTGGAACTAGAACAGTCTACTCCAGTGAGCGAAATAAAGGGTTCAGTTTGACATTTCAACCAACTGAAGAAGGCCGGAGCGTACAACGGCCGAAACGTTGTAATAAATATGGCGACAAAGATGTGGACAATAGTCCGAATAATGTAAATAATGAATACTGAGCTGTTACGTGACATCTGTTTTTCTTTACGGCAGCAAATCTTGGACGATTTCCTCAAAGATGAAGAAGAGACTCGAGGCGACGGATTTGTGGTTCTACAGAAGGATGCTAAGGATGCCATGGACCGAGCATATGAGCAACGATGAGGTCTTAGAGAGGTTACAAACAAGGACAAGGCTTATACTTAACATCAGAAAGAGGCAGATGAAGTTTCTGGGACACATAATAAGGAAGGAGGGCCTGGAGAATCTGATACTCACGGGTCAAATAGAGGGAAAGAGAGACAAGGGAAAATAGCACATGACATACCTGACGAGCTTGAGCAAGTGGATGACAGAACGTGGTCTGGGGGAGGAAGTAGAGGGAAGGAGCTTGCTAAGAGCTGCAAGGGATAGAAGGAGGTGGAGAGCCATGATCGCCTACGTCCTGAAAGGACATGGCACATAAAATGAAAAGTCGTGAGGACCTTTTAAAGAAGATAAAAGTAGAGACTATACTAGCCGACTTGACCGAGGTTGGTTTGTATCACAAATTATTGCACTAAATAACCCCGTTCTAAAGGCGTAACTGGAGAGTGATGGAACTAATGTCTCAAAGGTTTGTTCACGAACCATATATTTATTTTAAAAATCTTTTCGGCATTAAATAATCAATATGGCTTTATAATAGAACAATCAATCACTATTTACATTATTCGCGACAAAGATGAGGACAATTGTCCGAATAATGTAAATAGTGTACATAATACCTCATCTCAGAAATATAGACAGATACTGAACAATCAATCAGTTAGTAAATAAAACCCTGTCTCATGTTTTGTTTCTCAAAATTCAAATATCTTATTCGAATATAGATAATCTAAAACTTTTTTCTTTCTTTCTTTCTTTCATTCATTCAATCTTTCTTTCTTTCATTTCTTTCTTTCTTTCTTTCCTTCTTTCTTTCCCTCAAAGGCTTCCCGCAGACTGTTGATTGTATCACATTTTATTTGAAATAGAAACGAATTTTAAAAATATATATTTACATGCTTATATCCCTTTTTTAATGGCCCTTGATGGTAGAGTTGATTAAAAGTGGACATCCCACTTGTAACAAAGCTCATTAAACACGGCTTATTTTGTCGGCGGTGAAACAGTAGAAAAAACATCGAATACACAATTGTCAGATAAAAACAAAAACAAAACAACAAAAAAAAAACAGCCCTCTACAGCAGGTACTTATCTCAGGCACTGTTATATTTTTTGTTAACTTTTTTTAGTTGTATATTAAATTTAGCTTAGTCTGGCACAAGGAGACAGTTGTGAAGCAACTTGTAAACTCTGAAGTCAAACAGTAGTAATCGATTGGAGAAAGCAGCTTGATTATAACCACTGAACTGCATCTATCTATCTATCTATCTATCTATCTATCTTACTTTATTCATATCTATCTATCTATCTATCTATCTATCTATCTATCTATCTATCTATCTATCTCAGTATATTTATATTTATCTATCTATCTAAATTTATTCATATCTATCTATCTATCTATCTATCTATCTATCTATCTATCTATCTAAATTTATTCATATCTATCTATCTATCTATCTATCTATCTATCTATCTCAGTATATTCATATCTATCGATCTTAGTTTATTCATATCTATCTATCTATCTATCTCAGTATATTTATATCTATCTATCTATCTATCTATCTATCTATCTATCTATCTCAGTTTGTTCATTATCTATCTATCTATCTATCTATCTATCTATCTATCTATCTATCTATCTATCTATCTATCTCAATTTATTCATATCTATCTATCTATCTATCTATCTATCTATCTATCTATCTATCTATCTCAGTTTGTTCATTATCTATCTATCTATCTATCTATCTATCTCAATTTATTCATATCTATCTATCTATCTATCTATCTATCTTTCTATCTATCTATCTCAGTTTATTCATGGAAATCTATGAAAACTTAAATGTTATTGCTTTTTATTTATTCTTATGTTTTTCATCGTTGATTAGATTATCATTTTTATTTCATTCTTGTTTATTCATTATCTTTATTCATGAAAATGCAACATGCCTTGGTATACATCGATTGTTTTCTTTTGAAATAAATGTTATTTAGCGAGTTTCTTTTATACTAATGTCGAATTTATTATCACCAAAGATTATTATATTACTAGATTAAAGCCTGCCTAAATGGGCGGAATTTAAGCTACTTCCTGCGGATGGCTTTTGATTGAGCCTTTGGCTTGTTCAGGAGTTTGAGAGTCTCTGAGTCTTTGCATATTATCAGCATTGGAAGCTCTCCTGGCTGCCGTTTGATCTCGGTTTTCGCGACTTTCTTTTCCTCGCTGCAGCGTCGACTCTTTTGATTGCAATCTGATCCACTGTTGGCGGAGGTTTCTTTTTGCGAGGCATAATGCTGCCGCATGCGATAGGTAACAATAAACTACAGAAGAACACAAAATTAATTGCTGCATTTAAGTATTGCATTAATATTTAAGCTTACCTTGTTAAAGTTCAGCGATAATTCTTCTGACACTTAATTTAAAGAAAATTTAATGTACACAGATCCTTACTTTATATAGAAACAATTATTTTTATTTCATGAGTGACTTTCGCTGGATTTCGTAATTAATTACAATTATTACCAAATTTATTTACAAATAATAAATATTGTTATCGCACAAAAATTTCGTCGTAAAAAAAATCACGTAAAAAATCGCTGAAAACAATCGGAGTAATGAAAATTTGGGAATCCAAAATTTCAGAATTGCGTATCCGGATTCGGCCAGGAATGCTTGTAATTTGCTCACGGAGTCGTCCTGATTCCAAAATCTTACTTATTATAAAACGCAGATTGTGTGTTTGTGTGTGTCTGTACGTTTATATATTGGATCGGATTTCCTACATTTTTCAATTGATTTCAACAAAACTTCACAGGACTGCATAAAATTACCTTGCGGTGGTTCTGACAGCGCCCAAAATTGGAAAAACACAATTGTTTTTGCACAAAATCAATTTGAAAACACAATAACATGATTAAGTCTCCAGAATGAAAGGGAGACAACTCATATCGAGTTATACTTATAAAACCCAGGTTGTTTGTGTGTGTGTCTGTGTTCGTTTATATATGGGATCAGATTTCCTACATTTTTCAACCGATTTCAACAAAACTTCACTTTTTTTTGGGAAGTTAGTGTTTTTTATTTTCTTGCACACTTTTTTCTTTATTTTACATTCAGAATGCTTTAAAAATTCCATTTACAAGAAAATTGTTTATAATAAAATTCTATTCAATCGATAGACTCATAACGATTGAAAACAATGTTTTTTTTGAATTTGGGTTTGACCAATTCGTAAAAAAAAAAAAATACAAACCAAAAAAAAAAAACTAATTAAGACATGTGTGTCCGTCAACCTTAAACAATAATCTTTGTCAATTTTATTTTTCAGTCTTTATGATGGTCGATACTTGATCTATCTCTTACTGTTACATCCCCGGGCAACGCTGGGCTCTACTGCTAGTAGTATGATATGTTGGCTACGGCCTCTCCGAGTAAAGTTGAAAATGTGTGACACACTGCCATTCGCATTTATTTATATAGATTATAAACGTTTTTCATGTCGTATTTAATAAGCTACTTATTAATTAGCATGAATAGTTTGTACCCTATTCATAGTTTAACGTAACATATTTTTATAGATGGAGACATATTTTCAAACTTCTGATGAAAGCGTCTTGTGACGTAACGTTATTTTGTTTTGTTTGGAATTTGTCTGTTGATTTACTATAGTCAGTTTCTTCCTCTAATATTGATTTTATCTACAAGAATAATTAAAAAAATGGTCTTATATATTTGATGATAATTTTCCTCTTTTTGTTTTTTTGATTGGTTTCTATTTTAAACTAAAATTATAATAACATTATTAATGATAACAAGTGGTAAATTTGATGACGAACTGTTTCATCCAATGTAAACAATATATATGAGTTTATGTGTTTAATCATGTATGTTTATATGTGTGTATATGTTGTATCTATATTTAAACCATAATTTTTTTTACTAATTTTAACTAGATTAAGTGATTTAATTATACGTTATCTTACTTTGATTTCAACTCTTGTGATAATCTTCAGAGAAATTTTAAAATTCAGTAATTCCCCTTGGCCTGGAAGGAGTTTAAAGTCTTATACGTCAACGTTACTAAAGATGGAGTGTCATTAAAAGTACTAATACTCCTATGCTGTAAACAGGTTAATATGAGTAGATAGGTTCACCTATCGTCCGGCCAGTACTGCTTCCATGTTTATTGAACTTAAAGGTTAAAGAGTAGAGGTTTATCCCTTGTTTCCTGTTTAGGATATGGTTTAACGGTTTTTTCTTCTTGGCCATAATGATATGACATAACTTTTTAATGATCTGACTGATCAGTGGTTATGACTTTTCATTATGAGGGTACTAGGTTGTCAGATTTCTAATTGCTATTTCCGACTGGTAATAAGGCGTCAGAACTCTTTGGTAGCACTTAGAAAGGGTGATCTGATTAACAGTCCATTAATATAGGGATATTTGTAGTGCCATGTCGCGCATGGCTAAGTGTATCTGCATGTATTTTCAGTGCTGAACCCTGACGCCACCTTATGTTTTAATTTTAGCCACCTTCTAGCTAGTTTGTATTGCCATAGACGATAGACAGTGATATTTATTTTGACCTTTTTCTTTTTAAATCTAATTTTCTCATGACAGATACAATGAAAACTAATACGTGTAAACCACTAAACAAAACCTCAACTAGACTCTTAACATTCCTTTCCCTAATATTCTGACATTCGTTCTAATTTCATTTCTTTTGAAACGGTATTTAGATGACTTCGCACTTTGTGAAAATAATTAAAATTTTTCAGTTGCTACCAGTGAATTCTCTGTTTCAGGCTATCTTTCTCTTTGCCGAAAAAAAAAACTCTAGCATACATATGTATGGTTTCGGGAAATATTCCAATTGCAAAGCAATAATCTCTTGAGTCCCTAGATGACTCTTTCATGTACTTTCGACTTTTGTTATTGCACTCTCTTTTTCTTTTATCGCTCTCCTTCTTCTCAGGACTATAATATATTAAACCAAATTTCTGGTAGTATAGAAATGACTCTTTCACTACATCCTTCTGCGAATATTTTTGTCTTTGGTGATTTTAATGCTCATCACGCCAAGTGGCTTAAGTAGGTTTCTGATGTTGCCGGTATTCAGACTTTCATTTTTCCTTTGCTCAGTCTCTCAGTAACAGATAGTGGATTTCCCGACTAATTTCCCGAATAAATCTGTTCAACGTGCCTCCTTACTTGATAGTTCTTTTGGGTCGTATATTAGAAAGGAACTTAGCATTCACAAGACTTATTTCTCTTACCAGTGGACTGATTGGAATTCATTTTGTAACTATACTCGTGGCACTACTTGGATTGATGTTCTTAATCTTCCTATTGAAAATTGTGCCCCAGAGGTTTCCTCTTGGGTTAAAACCGGCATTGATATCAGGTAAAACCACTATCTTCTCCTTGGTCCATACCAGTCTTTTCAGTTGCTACCCCCATAGGAATCCCTTTTTCCGGGAATACCAGCATGATAATTCCAATCACAACAGATGTCTATTTGTGACTACACGAAATAATTGCATGAATACTGGCGGCTCTGTAATAGTGTGTTAAATAGGAGTAAGTCTTGTATTTCTCGTTTATTCACTCAAAATTCTACTCTTGACTCATCTGGAGTACCTTTGCCTGACTTTCCACTTAGAATTGAGTCTCTATTGAATGTGGACTTGGTGATATCCCTGCAATAGTACTGAACTGTCTCCTGTTCTCTCTAAACTCTACATTAATTGCATTGCTGATTCTTGCATTGCTGCTCGTTGGAAATCCTCTTCTGTAGTTTCTCTCTTTAGGAAATCAGGCAAAGTATCTGATCCTTCTATCAGTCTATTAGCCTTCGACTTCATTTTGACCAAGTAGTCGAGGCTATAATTAAATTTGAATTGGTTAGACATCCCATCGCTGGGGCTTCTTTCAGATAAGCAATATGACATTCGCTTCTCCAGGACAACTGCTGATATATTACGATTATCAAGCTTTAGATGATAATGGTTGTTTTGGGCATTTCGAAGGCATTTTTTTTATAAATACTTTCATGGTATTTGTTCTGATGAAATTTTTTCTATGGTACATATATTTTATGAATTTAAGCACAGTACTATATTGGTGACAAGGTTTCATCATTTTACGGTTAAAATGGTTAGATATAACCATAGGTTCTATGATAACAGTTTAAACCCCATATTTTTACCATAATTCCCGAAAAATATGTAAAATTTGTAATATATTGCAGGAGATGGAAGACCGCAAACCTTATGGTCACTCATCAAAATAACCTCATGAAACCTAAACTAGAGATGACCAATACAGTGCTTCAATTTCAATGTCCAGTACAAGACTGTGTTTATTGTCACAAATCAAATACCTATATCGGACACATTACTAGCTTCTTGGGTAGACATGTTACATGTCACTTATCTGACCATAGTGCCATAAACATATTTATTAATCCATAATATACAATAACTTTTAATGGAATTCTGGTCGAAAATACGAGAATTCTATATAAATCAAATTATCAGAATCATCTTGCTATTCGAGAAGCGCTATATATTAAAAAATTCTCTCCCACCATCAGCCTTAAATTATTTACTAGTGGAAATGGAGTGTTGAAAGATTTTTTAAAATAAAAAATAAAGAGATACTCACGCGAATTCCAGTCGCACGCGGCAAGTGAGAGCTTAGAATGAACGCTCCATTTCAAAAAACGGCATTAACATAATTTACAACGTAACAGTGAAAACATGAGTTAAGAATAGAAACACCAGGGACAAAACACGCTTGAAAATGTCTATAGAAGTGGCCAAAAGTGCCTAGTATAATAACAATTATCGACAATTTTTATATTCATTAGCTACTACAAAACGGAAAAAAAACACGTTTGGATGCTGGAAAAATTTAATAAAAAATTAATTCAATCTTCCTTATTGCCCGCATTCAATGAAATATATATATATATATATATATATATATATATATATCACATTATGAAATGGACAAAGTCCGACAATTATTTTAAGACATTTTTATGCTTATACATTCTTTTTATAGATACAAATATTTAAGTAAATGTTCTGTTTATAATAAACAGTATTAAACAACATTTACCGGCCTGAATGTCCGAGGAATTTTCATAGAAAATATTCGTCCTCCGACAGGATTCGAACCTGTATCCTATACGGAACCGTCATTTAGCTTGACGTGCTTTTAATGTCTTAAAATGAATATATATATATATATATATATATATATATATATATATATATATATATTGAACAATAAAAAAATATTAAAAAATTAAAATCTTCAGACACTGGGTTGTAGATTAATATTCTTTCGTTTTTTTTATTATTATTTCATTTAGATTCCTCGACTAGTTTCGGTCGAAATGGCCATCATCGGGAGGAGAAATATTTCTGCTTGCTGATAGCAGTAAACTACAGAAATGAATGTCTTGATGGAGAAAATGAACTTTTGTCTGTAGTTTTCATTTGTTTTTTTTTATTTTTTTATCCCTTTAACATGAATCTTTTAACATTCCTTGTGTTGGTCAAACAGTCTCTTTTAAGTTGTTATTTGAGATAAGAGCTGGATGGATCTATGCTTCTCTGAATTCCCGTGGTCATTTTGACAGTTTTATTGGTCCTGGAGAGGGGAAGTGTTTCTGTTTAATGTTTGTGTATGTGTTATTTTGTTCTTAGGGAGTGAGTGAGTATGATATGTGTAAGCGTGTGTATTGCTGTGGGTGTGTGTTATCATTTGGCTCATTAGGGAGTGAGTGAGTATGATGTGTGTAAGTGTGTATATTCGTGTGGGTGTGTGTATAAGTGTGAGGCCTCCACACCTCCGTAAGCATGTCTGTCTTGTGTGGGGGAGAAATGTGGGTAGGTTTTCCCGTCGTATTCAACGTATCAAGCAGTACAGTTTCTAGAAAGCGACAGCCAGACACCAGCACATATGATTTGATCACAGTGGTGAAGGTTTTGTGCAGAACCATCCACAGTTTTTGAAGAGCCAAATACAGAGACCTGGTGCACTACGTGCCACAGGTTCCCCAAACAACACTCTGCAGGTTTTGAATTCAGAGTTGTCATGCTCCTAGACTAGTTGCCGTCCAAGGCTATAGAACCCACTCTGTCCTGCTATTTACCCATAGCTGAAGGAAGGATTCATACCTTTCCTAAGGGTATTAGCACATAAGTGAATTTAATGGATTCAACAGGAATTCGAACTCGGCTCTCCAATCCAAGCGCCTATCCATTACTCCACTGTGCAATATCAATATATATATATATATATATATATATATATATATATATATATATATATATATATATATTATCAAAGATGTCAATTACATTACTATATATTAAGCAATACACGGACAAGAAAGTGATGATAGTCTGTTTCTGTTTACATGGATGATTTCCAAGCAACGATAAACTCGTGCATATAAAGCTTAGATAGGATTAAAAAATATGTATCAATATTGTGATTTTCTTTCTTCGTTTAATGACAATGTTATTAAGCTTACCAGACAATGTGAAAAGAATTTACATAAAATAAATAGACAACCCATGTCCATATTATTTAATGCAACATGTATCAATGAAAAAATGCTGCCTAAACACACACACACACACACACACACACACACACACACACACACACACACACACATATATATATATATATATATATATATATATATATATATATCCCAGGAAAGATAAACTGATAGCCACACATTGACAAAAAAGTGAATATATATAATCTATAATAATGCATTGCACTTTATTGTTGAGAAGCTGAAATATAAAGATATGAGTAGAATCTTTAAACAAACTGGACAGTTTAACAGCAAATCCCGTTTTAGCTTTAAATAAATTGTTGGATAAGAATTCTGATGTCAACGAAGCCACAATTGAAACGTTTTAAGAGACGAGTAATCGATAAGTCTTAAAAAGCGGAATCCATTAACAAATTTATGACCGTTTGTTTAGCGCCTACAGCCAAATTGTTTATTGAGTAATAATCGATATCGTAGACATATATCGTGATTGGCAGTAACTATGAAAAAAATAACTTTGTCTAAAAGTACAAAACAAATGATCACCTCGTCTATGGTCGTTAACGTGTTTTATGTCCGTTATGTTTCCCACATTTTAAAATAAGCTCTTCATAATAGTTTCCGTGTAATATATTGTTTAAAGTAAGAAGTGTCAGTGCTTATTGATAGTGTTATCGGCATTTCCCGCTCCTTTTTGTGCGCGTGCGCATCGTCAAATAAGTAATGGTTGCCGGATAAATCTATTGTCACGACAAACAATGACAGCTCTATCATTGACGATAAAATGGAAAACTAAGAAAAAAAACAGTATAAGTACAGATTGACAATAAGTGCACGATTTTAACACTGCATTGGTTGCATTTTACATACCTGCTGTATATTTTCGAACTGAAGCTAGTTGGTGAATTAACATTTGGACATGAAGCCGGTCGTTGAATATATGGGCCCAAAGGTAGTTAATCCGGGCCAAAAACAAAAAAAAAAAAAAAAAAAAAAACTGATTAGTGGACATCAGGCCCAAATATAGTCAGTGGACATTTCGACACAAATCGAGGCAATTAAAATCCCGTTTCCAAGCTGGTCGATTTATATCCAGACACTAAACTAAAAAATTAACATTCGGAACCAAATGGATATCTGAACTGGTTAAAGGACCCCTAACCCAAAACTGATCAATGGGAATCATAACTAAAAACTGGTCAATCAATATCCAGACCCCCATAATTGTCAATTATTATCCGGAGAAAAAATAACATTCGGAATTAATGTTGATCAATGGACATCCGGATCCAAAACAAATCAATCAATATCAGGGTACAAAACTGAAAAATTAACATTTGGAAACAAAACAGTTGAATAGAAATCCTGACCTGAATCTGAATCAAGATCGACACCTAAAACTGAAAAATCCTCATTCGGAAATGAAGCTGTTTAAAGGTACCCCGAATCTAAAACAGTGGACATCAGTTCTTTAAGTTGACCAATTAAGATCTGGACCCAAAACACCCGAACTAAAACCGTTACTACATCATCTTAACGAAAATTAGCATTTCAGGATATTATATTTTTCCACTCCCAGATTACCAAGACAGAGCAAGAAAACGCCTCGCAACATCAACTCCTATCCAAGGAAACTCCGTGGTGTTACTCGAGTTTCACTCACTCGCGATCTTTAGTTGAGTGGAACGCAACTGAAAGAATATATAAAGTTTATATTTAAGCAGCAAGAATTCAATCAAATAATTTTTTATTAGATTACATCAACAAGGTCGGTCTGTTTAATTCTTGAATATATATATTTTTTTGTTTACGTATAAGTTGTCACAACTCCAGATCAAATTGTGGAGAAACTTTGACCATATTTCTCCATTATTAGGAACGTTCTTGTCATTGTCATAGAGAATTATTTTTGTAAGTCTAATCCTAGCATTTTTGGAACGTTACGCTTCAAATCTAAATATACGTGTATCGTGTATGTAATCCCATGGGAAGAATAGTTTCACAAAATTAGCAGCACCAGAAGACGGTGATTTTGTAAAATTTTTTATATGCCTTTTGGAATACCGTCCAATGTGAAGAAATATACTTTATTTAATGTGGTTTTGCTTTTGGATAATGATAACACCGAAGTTTTTTTTGTGCCTTTCTTTATAATAATTAGTGTATAGTATTTTGGTATTAGCTACTAACATTTGTATTCAAGTTAATAGTCGTATTTTGGTTGTTTATCATGTGATGATTTGTATGCGCACAAATTTCGCTAACTGACAGGTTAACCAACAAGAGGGTGTGGTAGTTGTGTGATCTATATAAGCGTTTAATGTTTTTTTTTATTATTGGTGTTGAAGATACATTCTTGCAAAAGGTATGAGAATTCGTAAATAACATTGTTTTTCCTTACGGATGGTATACTCGTAAACATAGTGAAAAATCATCATTAACTGGTCAGTGAATAAAGACATTATGAACTGCTACCTGAATCTTGCTTGGATAACTTACGGAACTTGTATAATTATTCTTGGGCTAACAGGCAACATCTTATCTATATTTGTCTTGCGGCGTTCCACGATGAAATATCTGGGCATCAGCAAATACCTTATACTTCTTTCGTTTTCGGATTTTGTCATCTGCGCTAGCGGGACGACGATAATGTGGACTGATGTTGTTTTCGGTATCAACGTACGGTCTTTCGACAAGTACTTCTGCAAAATTTCTGTTTATGTGAATCGCATATTCATGGTGTATTCTTCGTGGATTCTGTTGGTGATATCAGTCGACAGGCTCGACCACGTTTTCTTCCCGCTAAAAATCACGCGGTCGAAGCGACTTAGTCTCAAACTCGGAATTCCTTTCTTTGTCATCGCTATTTGGCAGTCGTACACCTTATACTTTTACGAGGTAATTAGCAATCCTGTTGACCTGCAGTTGGCAAAAGCATCCTGTCGAATAAGCGACCGGAATAAGAAGGTGTCGGAAGCAGTACTCAGACTGGCCTCACTCATCTTCACTACGTTCTATTCGGTTATTCCTTGCATTATACTAACCATCTGTAACATTGCAATCGTCTGCAAACTCAATATTCCAACACAGCTTAATCTCGGAGAGAACGCAATTAACGGTCGTAAAAGGGTCAGTATCCGATTAATGGTTTTACTGAGTATTCTTTTTATTGTTACAACAGGACCATTTGGAATTATGATTGTCGTGCAAACGTTTTTGCAACTGAAATCGCAATGTCTTATCGGACATCTCTCGCTCCTCGCCTTAACAAATAATTCAGTGAATGTTCTGCTGTATGTCTTCAGTGGAAAGAGGTTTCGGCAAGAATTAGTAAAGTTACTCAAAAGAAAGCAGTCGTCGCCTTCGAAGGGCAAAAAAGGGAGCCGTGAACTTTCGGTTGTTAATCAATTTTGACAAAAGGTATCTATCTATCTATCTATCTGATCCATGTTGTTAAATTCATATCTATTCACATATATCTCATCCTATCAAGTTAAATATAAACTCTTCTATCTATCTATCTATCTATCTATCTATCTATCTATCTATCTTATTAAATTAGTCTGCTCCCACAATCTATCTATCTATCTATCTATCTGATCCATTTTGTTAAATTTATATCTAATCATATATATCGAGTTAAATGTAGACTTTTCTATCTATCTATCTATCATATTTAATTAATCAAGTCAATGTTTTCACAATAAAATAAATATTAAGTCACCATGTTCATATGATAAACATATTCTGTGAGTTTTAGCAAATCTTATATATCTTTATTAAAATATGGATAATCGCCCCTTTGTGCGAGGTCATGTATTAAATATTGTGATAAAACAAATATATTTAATAATAAAAAAATCAGCTGAATTTCACGGCATATTTATCATATAAGTATCTTGAATATTTTCCTAATATCTATTACTTATTCCCAGTTCCATTGTAAAAACATTAACTGGCATATTAAAATCTTTTTCTCCGTATTGTACTTTCGGCGAAACTTAGAATACCCTGATTTCACCCCTTTTCAGAGGGATGAGAGCGTTCAGAAAGGATTCGTTTACCGGATGGATACTTACAGATTCGGGTATAACCACAACATCGTTTACGTTTGACTCAAGTTTAATCCACCTTTTGAAGCAACTGTAAACTGGATATATTTCTGATTTTGATTTAAGTGCAAATAGGACCTTTGTTTAACTGTTCATCTCAACTATTAACGCGCATAATTACCTACCTTTTCGACTCAAGTAACTGGATATATATCAACATTCTTGACACATTGATAAACCAGACCTTTTGTTCAAACTGGGCCTATACTTACCTTTTTGTCTCTCGTGTAAACCGGACCTTTTGTTCAAACTGGGCCTATACTTACCTTTTTGTCTCTCGTGTAAATCGGACCTTTTGTTCAAACTGGGCCTATACTTACCTTTTTGTCTCTCGTGTAAACCGGACCTTTTGTTCAAACTGGGCCTATACTTACCTTTTTGTCTCTCGTGTAAACCGGACCTTTTGTTCAAACTGGGCCTATACTTACCTTTTTGTCTCTCGTAAACCGGACCTTTTGTTCAAACTGGGCCTATACTTACCTTTTTTTGTCTTTCGTGTAAACCGGACCTTTTGTTCAAACTGGGCCTATACTTACCTTTTTGTCTCTCGTGTAAACCGGACCTAAACTTAAATCTAAATAATTTTTTGACCTAACCGGACATCTGTCTGCCTATCAAATCAAGTGTAAACTTGGACCTATGTCTAGCCTTCTGACTCAAATATAAACTGGACTCATAACTATCTATTGACTCAAGTATTAACTCGAGCTATGTCTGCTTTTGACTCAACTATAAACTGGACCTATATCTGCCATTCGAATTGAATGTAAACTAGACTTATGTCTAGCTTTTTGATTCAGATCTAAACTATGTAACTATTTACTGAATAAATGTATAAAGGAGACCAATGTCTATCTTTTTCTTTTAACTACAACTCGCACATATGCCTACTTTTTCGTCTCGTGTAAACCGGATCTATATATCAAACATTTGTGACAACGATATTGTTTTGTTTTAATCAATTCACTCCAAGCAAGGCGATAATGCAACTGAGATGCAATGGGTTACTAGGACTGAAAGAGAATGAAAAAATATCTATCTAACTAGGAATGTTCATATCTATCTATATATTTCAATATGTTCGTATCTATCAATCCATGCATCAACCTTTTCAATTCTATCTGTCATCCTTTTCAGTTCTATCTATCTATCTATCTATCTATCTATCTATCTATCTATGAACCTTTCAAATCTATCTATCTATGAACCTTTCAAATCTATCTATCTATCTATCTATCTATCTATCTATCTATCTATCTATCTATCTTGTTAAATTAGTCTGTTCTTTCTATCTATCTATCTATCTATGAACCTTTTCAATTCTATCTATCTATCTATCTATCTATCTATCTATCTATCTATCTATCTGTCTATCTATCTATCTATCTATCTATCTATCTATCTATCTTGTTAAATTAGTCTGTTCTATCTATCTATGAACCTTTTCAAATCTATCTATCTATCTATCTATCTATCTATCTATCTATGAACCTTTTCAAATTCTATCTATCTATGAACCTTTTCAAATCTATCTATCTATCTATCTATCTATCTATCTTGTTAAATTAGTCTGTTCTATCTATCTATCTATCTATGAACTTTTTCAAATCTATCTAACTATCTATCTATGAACCTTTTGAAATCTATCTATCTATCTATCTATCTATCTATCTATCTATCTATCTATTAGCCTTTTCAAATATATACATCTACCTTGTTTAATTAGTCTGTTCAAGCTATCTATCTATTAGATATGATAACATATAAATATATCTATATACCTTGATCATCAGAGGAGTTTTTTTTATTGCTTATTATCAACCAATTAATTAATACCAGTCTGTCTTCTGCGGACAGATGAACACAGTGCAAATGCATGGTATAAAAATACAAACCTTATTGAGGATAATTAATGTCTGATATACTTACACGCGTTTATTGATTAATCAAAAATTGATAGGCAACATAAAGGCTTTCCTGTAGCGAAGTCAACTCATTGAAATGTGTAAAGTATATTATTTCTGTACAGTTTGGGAATTAATGCTACCTCAATGCCACAAATGCAAAACAGGAAGCTCACAGACCCCCCACCCCGCAAAAATCCCTCTTTTTTCTTCTTCTATGTACCTTGTCCCTTCAGGATGTAGGTGATTATGGCTCTCCACAATTTCCTGTCCTTTGTAACTCTTAGTAGGGTTTGTCTTTTTCCTGACCTTCCTAATTCTAATTCCGACAACCATTTATGCAAACTCGTTTGGTTGTTTCATTTGCGGTGTTTTCATTTGTCCACTTTTGTCTCGTGAGTCTCAAATTTCCAAGTTGTCTTTCTTCATTACTTGCTCTAGAAATATCAAATGTCTCTTTTCAGTTCTAATAATAAATGTCCTTTTTGTTTCCATTTCTCATAAAACTTCGTTATATTCACTTAATGCTATTCTCAACATTCATCTATAAAATCATTTCTGTTGCCTCAAATCTCTTCTTCATCTGTTACGAGATTGTCCAGCATCCACTGTCATATAGAAGAAACGATATTACATAACAGACTAGTAAACATTTGTTTTGTTTTTTTTTTCCAACGAAATTTCCGTTTCTTAATCATTTACTTAGCTTTCGAAAGGCATCTTTCTGTCATCGAATTTCGGTGCCGCATTTCACTTGCTAGATATTTAAATTTTTGTACTTGCTTGATTTTAGTTTCGCATCCTGGACTCTTTCATTGGCTGCACGATTAAATTATATAAATACCTATACTCCGACACAGTTTGTGTCCGATTAATTTATCTGTTTTTTTTTTTTTTTACGGCTTGTCAACTTTATGGGTTATTTAATACTGAAACATAATTTGGAGTGTAACAAGAATTCTTTTTTTGGTCGAGTGCTATTGAACTGTTGCGTGATATCTGTCCTCCTATATGGCAATGAATGCTAGACAATCTCCTCACAGATGAAGAAGAGACTCGAAGCAACAGAAATGTGGTTCTACAGAAAGATGTTAAGGATACCATGGGCCGAACATGTGAGCAACGACGAGGTTTTTGAGAAAATGGAAACGAAAATGAAACTTATACTTAACATCAGAAAGAGATAGTTGAAATTTCTGGAACACTTAATGAAGAAGGAGGGCTTGGAAAACCTCATACTCACAGGGCAGTTAAAGTGAAAGATGGCCAGAGGAAAGCAGCGCGTAACTTACTTGATGGACTTGAGTAAATGGATGGCAGAACAGGGTTTGGGAGAAATGACAAAAGAACAAAACTTAAGCACTAAAAGGCATAGGATGAAGTGGAGCGCCATGATCGCCTACGTCCTGATTTTTCCAGATACACTTCCCACTATTTAACCCAAAGTTGTATGTGTGTGTGTGTGTGTGTGTGTGTGTGCGCGCGTTTTTGTGTGTTTCTGTGTGTGTGTGTGTATCATGCCAGATACGACACAAATATTTCTCAAATTTCACTAAGATTTTTAATATTTTGTCAAATTTGGTTTATTTCTGTTTATCATACACAATTTCCGCATGTTTCCAAAATATAAAATGCTGCAAGTATTTTGTTACTTTCATGAAAAAAAGTTTCCTAGATAAGAACTATGAATTCTGTATTCTCTATTAAAAATAGCTAAATAATTAGATTTCTAAAATAGGGGTCAGTGTTCTAAATTTAGCTGCCCACTTTTGTACTGTTGTTAAAACTGGAGAGTGATGTCCTACTATAGCAACCATGTCCTGTATGAGTGTCCTTATGGGCTAACCATCTTTTTTTTGGCAGATATGGATAACACCACGATGCTAAATTGTGTTCCTTTCCAAGAGAAGTCTCTACTAGTTACGTCTGACGTCTTCCTTGATCAGTCATATATCATTCAACCTGGAAAGAAACAGTGCAGTTAATAAGACGAGCTGAAATAAATACATACAAGAACTCACAATTCTAGCGTCACCCCTTCTTAGTCAACTTATAAACTTTTCAGCATCCCCCTCGTAATTCTATTATATTTAATTTTTGACAAATATGTGCGATTTTCTTTCTGTTAAAGATAAAAAAGTAACTTAAACTTAACCCATTAACTGCCAAATTTTTTTAATGCGCCTTTTTGGCCCAGACAGGTGTCTTAGGAGTTTATTTATTCCTTATGTTTAATTTCAGTAGTTACCATTGTTGTTTTTATAGAAACTAGAACATCAAATATATATGTGTATAAAACGTCAAAAATTAATATTGATGAGAAATAATTAAAAAAAAATACTTTTCAAAATAGTCATTATTTTTCTACTCGTGAAATGTAAAATTACGACAGAAAGTGTTTTCTTACGGCTAATAATAAAAACTTTAAAATCTAAGTATTGTAAAATATACCTCTGCAAATGCAATGCATGTAAGCAATTCAATGTAAATACAAGGAATAACGTGTAGTGAGTTTAATTTTAACAGATCCCCAAATGAGGCTCATGGCAAGTAATGGGTTAAGGAATTGCAACAAAAGAAAAAAGAATAACTTAATGATTACATTTCTAAAATAGGCGTCGAGGATCTTATTGAAACTTTTAAAACATAGACAGTAGAAAGGGGTTGCCGACTCCCTTCCAAAAATATGACCAAGTTCATAACTATCTGGATTTGGGAGAAAATCTTCTTTCGTTTAGTCCAACTTTCAGTAAGACATCCTGTTGTATGGTTCATTTCATCATCAGCTGACGTAATGGAGGCTTTTTGCTCTGGATAGCGAGGTTGTACTCCTCTCTCTGTCCTGATATTTTACCCGGAACTGGGGGTACAAAAGATGGATTCCTACTTTTCCAAGAGTATTAGCACGTAAGGGAATGTCATGAACTCGACTGGAATTCGAACTCGGTTCTTTTTCAAATTTCACTAAAATTGTTAATGTTTTCTTAAATTTTATATATTTCTGTTTATCGTAAAAACTTTGCGTATATTTACAGTAAATATTTTGTTGTTCTCAGGAAAAAAAAGTTTCTTAGACAAGAACAATGGATCTCTGTAATCTACGAGGGTCGTTCAAAAAGTTTTAAGCCACATCGGGGAGTTGGAGAAACCTTTTTTGAACGGCCCTTTTTTTTAACAATTGTACAATGTATATTTCATATGATTTCGTGATCCTTCTATTGGTTAGTAGAGGAAGTACACTTCACTATGAGAATGAAAAAGAAGTACACTTCACTATGAGAATGAAAAAGAACTACACTTCACTATGATAATGAAAAAGAAGTACACTTTACTATGAGAATGAAAAAGAAGTACACTTCACTATGAGAAGGAAAAAGAGATGACGTGTTTTTTCGTAACTCCAAAAATTAACGTCTTTTATGTTTAATTGAAATACGTAAAAGTTTCCTTAAAAGTAACAATAATTTAATATAATTCGCAATTATTATTTCTTTTATTCCTTGATATGATTGTTATATGTATTTTGATATGTATTATAAAAAATTTCGCTGCTGTGATCACGATTCCCCTCCATCTCACAATTGTAGTTCATGCTACCGTTTAAGGTCAAATTGTGCAATGACATAAATAAAACAAAATTCAAAAAAGAGACTGTAATTTTATCGGTCTTGACCTGGCATCTCGACTCCAGTCACTTTCTCACCGATGTGACGTAGTTTACTTCTGTTCTTTCTACAAATATTTTAACGGCAACTGCTTTTACGGAATTTTTTTATCCTTGGTGTTCTGATTACATGAATTTAATCGTGCTACTAGATTGGCAATTAGGTCTCACCATTTCACTGTTGAACTAGTTAGATGCAATCGCCTCTTCTACTTTCTTTTGTCCCACTTGACCAACTGTGGAACTCTCTTCTGATTTCTTGCTTACCTGATAATTTTCAAAACTTTAAATGCAACATCAATCGCCATCATTTATCTTCCTTTTTTTTTTGTCCTTTCCTCAATCTTCCCCATTCTCAGTCTTCTCATTCTCTTTCAATTTCAATCCATGTAACCCCCGCAATCTCGTTACATTATCGCCGAGCTTGCGGTAAAATGATTAAAACAAATCAAACGAGGAATGGATACTTGTTTCTCCTTAAAATCCAAAGAAGGGCCTGTAATGTAATTCATTCTGACCAGGCATCTCGACTTCAATCACTTTCTCACCGACGTGACGTGGCTTCCTTTTCGCCTCTTTTCTACAAATATTTTCATGTCAACTCTTATGAGCTTTTCCCCTGGTGCACCGTCTCAAACGTGCTGCTAGATTGGCAAATAGGGTCTTAGCGTTTCACTCTTGATCCAGCTAGATTCAACCGCCACTTCTACTCTAACAGTTTCTTTTCTCGCACTACTCCCTTGTGGAAATCGACATCTTTTGTCTTCTTGAACCTGTTCTTTTTTTGTCCTTTCCTCAATCTTCGCCGTTTTTAGTCTTCTCATTCTCTTTCACTTTCAATCCATGTAACCCCTGCGTTTTAGTTACATTATCGTCCTGTTGGGGTAAAACGATTAAAAAAAAAAGAGTAACGTAATTCAGTCATTCAATTAGCACCGCTGCTATCACCACTCCCCTCCATCTCACAATTGTGGTTCATGGAGCCGTTGAAGGAAGAATTGGGCAATGGCTTGCTGGTTCCTTTTAGACCGGAGATTTATGTCCCTCCTATCTAAAGTTAAAGAGTCATGACCTACAAGGCAGCGGTAGTTTGAATACATTTTTTCTTCTTCTAGATTAGCGATCGTATATGGAGGGAGACAGTGTGCTGGTCAGGCAACACCCTACTACTGTCTGTACCGAGACAAGATCCAAAGGAACACAGGGCATTGCATTTGGGGAAGGCTTGGCTGCAGGAGTTTCCTGAAAGTTGTCAGAAACAAAATCATATCGAACAGAAATTCATGATAGAATAATTAACACCTTTAAATTTATTACCGGTTATGTCGAGTTAGCAGCTTCCCACGAAAATATGTTTTGAAACGGTTTAGGTGTAATAACAGAAAGACAACACTTATTAAGAGTTACACGGACAGGAAGTTGTGGAGATCCATGATCGCTTGAGTCCGGAAGGGACACGATACATAGAAGAAGTACTATACTAGTGTACAATATGCTCATTCATTCATTTGTTCAGCATATTTTTCGCTGCTGTGATAACCACTCCTCTCCATCTCACAATTGGGGTTCATGGAGCCGTTCAAGGTAGAATTGTGCAATGGCTTGCTGGTTCCTTTTACACCGGAGACTTATGTCCCTCCTCTCTGAAGTTAAAGAGTCAAAGGCGATGGTTTGAATACAGAGAAATCTTGGACTTGCAATGGTATATGGAGGAAGTGTGCTTTCCAGTCAGCTCTCCATGGCCCGCACCGCCCCGACCACCCCGCCGCGCCCGGGTGTGTGTGTGTGTGCGCGCGCGTGTGTTTGTGTGTGTGTGTGTGTGTGTGTGTGTGTGTGTGTGTTTGTGTGTGTGTGTGTGTGTGTGGTGTTTGCCAGATAGAACACGCTTATTATTTTTCAAATTTCACTAAGATTTTTAATGTTTTCTCAAACTTGATCTATATCTCTTTACCATACACACTTTGCGTATTTTTCCAGAATATAAAATGCAGTAAATATTTTGTTGCTTTCAGGAGAAAAAGACGTTCCCTTGATGATAACACTGGAGCTCTGTATACTTCGAAGGTGGTTCAACAGTTGTAAGCCTCACCCAGAAGGAGTTAGAAAAACTCTTTGAGCGACCCTCGTATACTAACACTTGTACAATTTCATAAGATTTCGTAATCCTTGTATTGATTAGTAGACGAAGTACACTCGACCATGAGAAACATCTTTTAAGGAACAAATGCTCTAGTGTACAAAATACAAGTGCCGTCAGGATTAAGTGATGTTTTTCTTTATTTTCACCACGGTACTTATATTTGGTACCGCATATTTGGTTTTTGCAAAACATTTTTAGTCGCTATTATGAGAACTAATACGTTTAATAAACTTTTGAGTGTATGCTTATTTTAATTCATTTTATTCAATTTTGCGCCGCTGCTGTGGTCACCACTCCCCTCCATCTCTCAATCGTGGTTCATGATGATATTCAAGGCAGAATAGTGCATTGGCTTTCCGGCTCCTTTTAGACCGGGGATGCTGAGGTTGCCCCGTCCCTCTTCTAAAAGGTGGATTTGTTTTTGAAGTTACCTTCTAGCTTTTGTATAAAGAATCAGGACCTACAAGGCAGCAGGCGATTTGAATCCAGAGTTTCCTTCTCATAGACTGGTTGCCAACCAAGGCTTTAGGACCCAGTGTGTCCTGCTATTTTATCCATAGCTTATTTTATACGCTGAAAAATTCCTACCGGCACGATTAACCCAGAGGGCACTTTTATTTAGAAGGAAAAAATCCCACCGGTATGACTATTCCATTGATACTTCTATTAGATAACAAATTGTTCATCCATAAGACCTGGTCTCTAAATCTCTATTAATTATCTTAAAGAAACGTATTGGCCTTCTATCAGTATGGCTGATGCTAACCTCATGGCGAGCAAGTCACTACGCCTTCTTGGTCTCACGTTTTCCATTAAAATGAATTGGAAAAAATTACATTGAATCAACTGCTAAGTCCATTGCTAGGAAAGTCTGCTCACTATGCCGCGATAGACGATTTTTCTTTCCAGAATCTGTTGTGCACATTTAAAAGTCTACCATTCGTTCGTGTATCAAATAATGTTTTCACATCTAGTCTGGTGTTTTTGTTATATACCTACGGATTCTCGACAAAATCAAAACAATAAACTGCAATGTTATCGATCCTAACCTAGCATCTTCGTCCTGGGTATGACAATAAACTACATCCGCGTCCTGGGTAAGACGATAAACTACGTCGAATAGCAAGGCCTCTGATCAGGAGGTTTTGAGGAGCGTGGAACCGCCTTTTAATTGCTGGTGTTCTCAGGTCCACCCTGACCCGGGGTGGTAACACCTGTTAGGGTCCCAACTATGGGCAAATAGTTAACACACAAAATTGTGTAAAAATAGGTTTTAATACCAGAAATACTTTGTAATAATAATAAAAAAATTATTACCAGGAATAATTTTTGAAGGAAAAATTATTATCAGCAATACTTTAAAAAAAGCAATACATTTTTTAAAAAAAGCAATACATTTTTTTTGAAAAAATAAGACCAGCTATAGATTTCTTCAAGGAAAAATATTCTCAGAAATAGATTTTTGAAGAAAAACATATTACCAGGAATAAAACTGTCGTCGGCCTTAAATAACCCATTGAGGTTGATATGGTAAACCAAACCAATGATATGAATCTATCCTAAAAATGTCAAAATAAAACAAAATAAACAAACCAATCTAAACCAAACTATTCAAATCTATCCTAAAAATGAAAATACATTGACGTTGATATGCTAAACAAAATTCAAAGAATACGATTCTATTCATACGAATCAAAAAAATGTCGGCATTAAATAACCCATTGACGTTGATATGCCGTAAAACAAAATAAACCAAACCAATCTAAACCAAAGAATAAATTCTATTCAAAATAAAAAAATCCAAACCAAAAACAAAATAAACTAAACCAAAGAATACATATTCTATTCATACGAATCTATCCTAAAAATGTCGGCATTAAATAAAATGTTGATATGCCGTAAAACAAAATAAACCAAACCAATCTAAACCAAAGAATAAATTCATACCTATCTGTCGGCATTAAATAACCCATTGATATGCCGTAAAACAAAATAAACCAAACCAATCTAAACCAAAGAATACATATTCTATTCATACGAATTCCCTAAAAATGTTGGCATTAAATAAATCTTTGAGGTTGATACGCAAAACCAAAATAAACTCTATTCATACGAATCTAACCTAAAATGTTGTCGGCATTAAATAACCCATTGAGGTTGATATGCCGTAAAACAAAAATAAAAACCAATCTAAACCAATACATATTCTATTCATACGAATCTAAACCAAAGAAACCAAAGAATACATACTCTATTCATACGAATCTATATAAAAATGTTGTCGGCATTAAATAACCCATTGACGTTGATATGCCGTAAAACAAAATAAACCAAACCAATCCAAAAGAATACATATTCTAAACCCCCTAAAAATGTTGGCATTAAATAACCCATATTGATATCCGTAAACCAAAATAAACTAAACCAATCCAAACCAAAGAATACATACTATTCAAAAAACCTATTTAAATAACCCATTGACGTTGATATGCCGTAAAACAAAATAAACCAAACCAATCTAAACCAAAGAATACATATTCTATTCATACGAATCTACCCTAAAAATGTTGGCATTAAATAACCTATTGAGGTTGATATGCCGTAAACCAAAATAAACCAAACCAATCTAAACCAAAAGAATACATATTTCTATTCATGAATCTATACAAAAAAATCTTTGTCGGCATTAAAAAATTGACGTTGTCGGCAAAATTAAAAACCAAAGAATACATATTCCCAATTGACGTTGATAAACTAAACCAATGCATACTCTATTCATACGAATCTAAAAAATGTTGTTTGGCAAAATAACCCATTGAATATGCCAAAAACAAAATAAACAAACCAATCTAAACCAAAGAATACATATTCTATTCATACGAATCTATACAAAAAAATCTTGGCATTAAATAACCCATTGAGGTTGATATGCCGTAAACCAAAATAAACCAAACCAATCTAAACCAAAGAATACATACTATTCATACGAATCAACTTAAAAATCTTGTCGGCATTAAATAACCCATTGAGGTTGATATGCCGTAAAACAAAATAAAACCAAACCAATCTAAATACATATTCTATTCATACGAATCTACCCTAAAAATGTTGGCATTAAATAACCCATTGAGGTTGATACGCCGTAAACCAAAATAAACTAAACCAATCTAAACCAAAGAATACATACTCTATTCATACGAATCTAACCTAAAATGACGTTGATATGCGGAATACATATTCTATTCATACGAATCCCCTAAAAAATTTGGCATTAAATAACCCATTGAGGTTGATATGCCGTAAACCAAAATAAACTAAACCAATCTAAAACCAAAGAATACATACTCTATTCATACGAATCTAAACCATTAAATAACCCATTGAGGTTTATATACCGTAAACCAAACCAAACCAAACCAAACCAAACCTAACTTAGCATCTCGGCTTCAGTCATTTTCCCAAGGCCGTAACGTAGCTTACCTGTGCCTTTTTTTATATAAATATTTTCATGCTCATTGTTCAGGTAAGTTTTCCTTTTTTTTATCTCATTTTCACGAATTCAAGCGCAGCACTAGATTGGCAGTTACATCCTTGTGCAAATTAATTGAAACAAAACGAATAATTCCGTTATTATTTACTTTTTTTTCGGATTTTCCCACTGAAACATTACCCACTACATATATTAGTACTTCGTCTGTCCATTCCACGAAGTCGTTCCTTACAGATTGACCACATATTCTCGATTGGATTTAAATGAGGAGCGTTTCCGGACCAATCTATGGTACTTTGATTTGCTCAGTGGTAAGGTTTGCCAGTGTGTTCGTGCAGCGTTACAATTTTCGTACGCTTCTATGGAGTAACGTCCGTCACAGGCAATGGCCGTAGGACAACTTATCGACAGTCGAGACAATAGTGTTTGGGCGTGATAAAAATCTGATGCAGTCACGGATGGCACAATATTTTCCAAGGCCAAAAAACTTTCATCATACACCCCGAAAATAGATTGATATTAATGTCCACCACTGCAAATGATCTAATCTCAGGGAAAAAAATGAAATTGATTACACTCTGTCACTCCAGTGGGTCTAAAACTGACCGTCTGGTGAAAGAAAGTAAACTAAAGCGGTTGTCTCAATTAATTAAGGGTGTAAGTATCGTAATTTTAGCGTTGAAATTGCTAGTTATAGCAATAAGCTCTATGCTAACAGTATATTTTTCCGTACTTCACTTGTGAAACCCCCTTTCTGCTTTCAAGTCAACAGTGATCTTCAAAAATTTAAATGCAATGTCAGTCGTCATCTTCTATTGACTTGAATCATGTTCTTTTATTGTTTTCTCTGTTTCTTTTACTCTCAACCTCTCCTGGCTTTTATAGTCTTGCTTGGGTGAAATGACAAAAAAAAAAAAATAAAAATAAATAAATAAAAAAAAAATAAAAAAAAAAAATAAATAAAAAAAACCTGAGCTACAACGTCATTTACTTTATTTTGAGTACCAAAAATCACTTTTAGTGGCGTCTAATTTTTGTACGTATAAATAATAGAAATAACCCTTTGCCCTTTTAAAGGTTATATTTTTCTTGTGTTATATGTGACTTTTTCCAAAAGTAACTCGAGGTACCTTACGAGTTATAAATTACCTTACGAATAATAAATATAATTAATTTTGAAAGAGGAAAACGTTTTCTCGTTTTTCATATATTTGTAATCAGAAAACACATTGCATCAGCTTCTCGTATGCACTCAACATTTTTTTTTAAATAACGGCGATAGCTGAGCATTTACTCTAAAAAACAACAACAGTGTGTCCGGCACTATAATCAAGACATGTTCACGTTACTGAATAAAGTACATTCGAAATTCCACCGAAAGATTTTAGAAACTATGTATATTAAGTCCTTCCAGCCCACTTCCCATAAGTAGAAGCAGCGGTTTTCTAACTCTGATTGTTACCAGACTTTGATGATTATATATAAATTTATATCTTTTGATCTATTCTATAAATATTTTACGGTATTTGTTATGATGAGATTTTCTTTGCGGTACCTCGTCTTTATGAATTTAAGCGCAGTACTAGATTGGCAGCTAGGTCTCATCATTTTACAATTGAAATGAAAAACAATATGTTCTATGCTAACAGCATTTTCTCTCGCACTTCTCGCTTGTGTAAATATTTTCCGGCTTCTTGTTTTCCAGTCAACTTTGTTCTTCAAAAATTTAAATTCGATTTCAATCGTTTCTTTCTGTTTTACTTAATTCTTGTTCTTTTATTGTCCACTCTCTTTAATAACGTTTTCTTTTTTCTCATATCCTTCCGCACTCAGTAACCCCTTGCGTCTTAGTCGCGTTTTAGCTTTGTTTGAGGTGAAATGATTAAGATAAATTATTCGCTATGGAAAGTTTTTCAACCCTCGAGGGAGGTATAACGGGAGAGGAATAAATATATCATGCAAGTTTATTATTTTTTTTGCATCAACGAAAAAGTAGGCTTTAAATTCTCAGATTGTCTATTTCTAAGCGTAGCTTAGATCTGGCACAAGGCCGAAAGTATGGGGCAACCTAGTGAGGATGGAACTCAACATTTTTAAATTCTCAAATAGAGTATATAGAACTTTCCCCATTTTTTTTTTAAATATCTTAATCTTTGTTATTTAGATCAAATCATTTCGTCCGGTGGGTCAGCAGTAAGACTTTACGGCGTCCGTAGATATGACTTATTTTTTTCTAAGTGAAGACCAAAGTTGGGCAACAGTTAACAAGAACCAGATACAATAGGCACCTGAGGAAGGACGGGAAGCAAACAGATCGACATTGTGGTAAAAAAAACAAAAAACAAAACAAAAAAAACCCAACTCCCCCCAAAAACAAAAAACAAAACAAAAAAATACAAAAACAAAACAACCCCCCCACAAAAGCCCCCCAAAAAAAAACAAGAAAAAGCCAACAAAAAAAAAACAAAAAAAAAAACGGACACAGTGAAGATAACTGAATAATTCGAATAATAAATATAACTCGATGAAAAAACATTTGCTTGCATAAACGTAGTATAATTTGAGCATTAAACGTTTTAAAAACGTAACATTCAAAATACGAAAATTTATTAAGAACTCACCAACGGATGTATTTTTCTTTTCGGAGCAGGTGGAATGCGAAAATAGAAAATAAATATGCTTTCGTTCTGGGCATGGTTGGTTTTGTGCTAAAATCTTAATTTTATTACAGGCTTATGGCATTTAATTGGCGGCAATAACGGTTTGTGTTATTTTTAGTAAGAAATTTTAAGTTTTAGAAAAAAAGCGCTTATTTCATAAAAATTTCATTTTATTTACAACAAGTAATGATATCCGGAGTTGCGTGGGTTTAATTTCTTCCATTAAGCCGTTGCGATACACAGTCGTTTTTTTTTTTTGAAACATTCGAAATTTGCTGTAAAAGAGTTTTAACAAATATTTTCTATATAGAAGAGTTCGATAAGTTTAAAACATTTTAAAAAATTGATCAGCCTTTCCCTACTTCCCCTTAGGCCTTGTGCCACACTAACATGTATATGTATATGTATAAATGTTAAAAATAAACACCATAAAATTCCCCTCCCTCAGACGTAACGTCTCAAGCCAACCGCTTCTTTATCGCCATTTTCATAGAACATTTTCTGACGCGCTACATTCTCTAAGTCTACCAGTTCCGACTTTCACAGCGAAGTCTCTTCATGTTCCATTAGTAAAGAGGGACTTCCACTCAAATAGCTTCTTCCCAAAAGCCATTTATTTATAGAACAGACTGATGAGAGGATGCTTCCTTGAACGTTATAATGTCTTCAAAGTTTGAGTTAGAAGTTACCTATCCTATCATTAATTTTTATTCCCACCACAATCAAAAAATAAAACCAGGATTAATCATAGGTTTCTACCTCAGAGTCCTTAGGATATGATAGCCCAAAATAAGAAGAGAAAATATATCGAGGAAAACATTTAGATTTCTTCACAATCAACAAAATTTCATCTTCAACGTTAGAAAACGATCTTACAAAATCCCCAAATCCCCAAAAATGGACACCACCAATAAAGCTCCCAACAAGAAACAACACAAGATTCATTATCCGACTCTCTAACACTTTTTCTACTAAACTTGAAAATAAATAAATCCGTAATTCTAGGATCTTTACCACGATGTCGAAGACAAACGGTGATATAATTAGGAAAAAAATATAAATTCAACACTAATTCAAATGCCGATACTTATAAATAAATTGTTTACAATGTGAAAGAATTTATATCGGGGAGATATCACGTGATCTAAAAGCCCGTATCTACGAACACACACACACACACAAATTACGTTTAGACAACCATTCAAATTCACTCGTAATACGCAGGAACAAGACTGGCCATAAAATTTGATTTTACTAATGCTACCCTAATTAAAAAAAGATCATAACTCTTTAAGGAGAAATTACTTTGAAAGCCTAATAATAAACACACGTCAAAAACATTGTATCACGAACCTTTACTGAATTCATTCTTAAAGAATCTATGTTTATCGAAGACAAACGGTGTGCACGTAAAAACGTTCCCAAATCAGCAGGCGAAAAACCAATAAACATAATGTCGATCACACACACGCGCGCGCGCAGACACACACACACACACACACACACACACACACACACACACACACACACAATTACGAATATACATTATCACCTGAATCCCAGATAGACAAAATAAAATTATTATACATATATATGCAGATAGGGCTTGGAATTCGTAATTTCTTGAAACATTCGATGAAAGCGCCATCTCTTCTTGAATTCGAAACTCCACTGGTTTAAAAGAGGCAAATGCGCGGGAAACATGATTGACCAATGAAAATCAAACAACATTCATTCATTTATTCATTTATTTTCAACTCGGAACTAAAAATTAGGGTTAGGGTGAAGGTTTTTAAATCGAGTTAAAATTATTTCCGAGTTGAAATTATTTCCGAGTTGAAATTATTTCCGAGTTGAAATTGTTTCCGAGTTGAAATTACTTCTGTCATTCATTTATTCAGTTAGTGCATTTTGCTCTAGCTGTGGTCACCAGTCTCCGCCATCTCACAATTGTTGTTCATGGTGACTTTCAAGGCAGAATAGTGCAATTGCTTGCCGGTTCCTTTTGCACCGGGAATACTTGGGTTACAACGTCCCTCCTCTCAGGAGTTAAACAGGCAAGATCTACAAGACAGCAGGTGGTTTGAATCCAGAGTTTTCCCTTTTTTAAAAAGGGGATTGGAAATGAATGTAGTGGGCTGTCCAGTCTACATGGCCCCACTGTTGACCGTGTCGACAAAAAGCAATACATTTGGGGATGGCTTGGCTGTCTGATTGTTGGAAAAACCATGACCAAGAAAAGCATCAGATAAGTGAGAAGCTAGTTATTTTGAAAATATTCATCCATTCAGTTAGCGCATTTTGCGCCGCCACTGTGGTCACAACGGCCCTTCATCTCACAATCGGGGTTCATCGTGACATTCAAGGCAGAACAGAGCAATGGCTTGCCGGTTCCTTTTGCACCGGAGACGTTGAGGTCCTCCCTCTCAGAAGTTAAAGAGGCAAGTCCTACAAGGCAGTAGGTGGTTTGAATTTTCCTTCTTCTAGATAGACGATGGTATGTGGAGGCCATGTGCTGTCCAGACTACATGCCCCACCCTACCCGTCTATATCGGCAAGATCCAAATCAAACAAAACTAAAGTAAAAATAACAGAATTTCTTTTTTTTATTTTTCTCCATATATCATTCTCTGATGAAGCTTTAATAAAAGTGAAACATGTTAGATTGATAATCGTTTCCTATTTGTTCTTTATCCTAACATCCTGTCGGTCTCCGATCCATGTTTGACCTATATTTCATCCCATCTTACCTATCCTCACAATATGCTCTTACTTCCACATCATACGTTCATACAACGACCTTATTCTGCCGTGAGTGGCTCTTGGGCCATGCATTGAATGAACATTCAGTAAAATAAATAATTCTGTCCAGCGTCTGTTCTATGCGGCCGTCAGCGTGTGTAGGCCTGTTAAAATATGTTGAATCCACCGATGTGTCATGTCTAACATGTCCAGAAAGTTTAGCAATTCTCTCAAGTGAATATCTAGCCGATTGAATGCCCACAATAAGTATCCTTCTCAAATGGCTCTAATTGAACAAAAAGAATGTGTATTTTCCGTCGAATGACGCTTGCTTGCACTGTCCTCGTTCGCTACACTGGAACTAATTGCAGCTTGCGTCACCGTCTAAACTTCTGAAACGCGTCATTGTTCCAAATTCAAATCCAAATCCTGTGCCTTTTTATTCATGCTGCAAGAATTCCAGCTTGTTTGACCATGTAGTCAGTGAGTAAGCTTTACTCACAACGTTTGGCCTATTGCTGATGTTTATATATATATATATATATATATATATATATATATATATATATATATATAGCCTGGCGATTGCGTCCAGCATGAAAAAGCCTGTCACCTCTGAGTGTTGACTTCAATGTTCACTTTTATATTTATATTTACATACGCTCTATCTCTGATATTGAGAACTTTATCCCATAAATATAGCAAACCTTAAAACTATAATATATATATATATATATATATATATATATATAATAGCTGACCACTCGTATTTGAAGATACCCGTCTATTAGGGCGGCTAGCCAATCCCTATTGCAGACTTTCGCTCAGGCACATTTTATGTTTGTTCAACATCCACAGAGCCAAACTGTGATTTATATATACTGCAACTATGGGAGAGAGTGTGTTCTCTAGCGTGATCAGCAATCTGAATAAGGCCAGCATACACAAACCATCGGCCACGATGACTTGTGACTTCGTGCTAGCATAGCTATCGACTGCTCCCAAGGGTTGCGTCTACCCATTTTCGCTCACAAGGCTTGGGTCAACCCTTGGTATTGTTTTCAGGCACTTTCCAAAGGTGCCATACGCTGGGATCCTCCTTCCAGACCAATAACACCAGGAAGTCTACTTCCTGACAAATTCGAACTCAGGTCTCTTTATATATATATATATATATATATATATATATATATTATGTTTAAACGTTATTTTTATCGATAACATTTGTTTAAGTAAATGCTCTGTTTCTTAATTAATTTTTTTTTTTTGATTCCTGTCGGAGAACGCATATTTTTTACGAAATTTCAGGAACATTCAGGCCGGCCTCCCTCTCAAGACTGTTGCGTGCTACATTGTATTTCCGATAATATAGGCAAGGCCATCTCCCTACACCCGTTTTCAAATATAGTTGTATTCCGTGACTTTAATACCAACCATGCCAGGTGGCTTAAATAATATGTTACTGACCTCGCTGACATCCAAATCCTTCTCAATCACTCAATCTCTCACGGAAGTGGCTAACTTTCCCCAGTAACCCTGACGGACACGCCTCCTCTTCTCGAACTCTATCGCTGACTCTTCTCATACCATGTAACTCTGCCCTCTTGGCAGCTCTGATGATAGTGTCTGTAGACATCTCCTTCCGCTTCCCAACCAGCCAAGAACCTCCTACTAACATAATATCTTTCTGTTATCAATGAGCAGATTGGGACTCGTCCCGTGATTTCCTTCGGGACATTCATTGGAAGTTTTTTTATCATCTTGTTTTAAATTTCGCGTCTGAGGTCTCTTCCTGGGGGAAAGCTGCATCGTAGCCACTCTTTTCTCTCGCTTTCACTCTCTGTAACGCCTTGCGTATTAGTGGCATTCCCGCCTTGCTTGGGGTGAAATGATTGATATATATATATTACCCACTTCGAAATCATCATCGTCCAGGTTGTGGCAGTATTATTTATCTTTTTCTCTATATGTTAACTTATTCCACATTCGTATTCCATTAGTAAAGATGAAGTTCCAGCTTTATCGCAAGAACTGCTACGTTGTAGAATAAACTATAGCAAAGATGCTTCCCCAATAACTGCAATTTTAACCTGTTCAGTTCGAGGATCAACAGTTCCCTACAGGTTCTTATCATCACTTTAAACCCCTTCTCTTACGTTCATACAACAACCTCATTCAGTAAAGTGCTACCAGGAGTGGCTCTTGGGTCTTGTATTGGGTGAACATTTCGTTAAAAATATTTTTTTCTTCTTCTATATGTTACGCTTTTTCAGAATATTGTCGATCATGCCCCTCCATAATTTCCTGCCTTTTGTAGCTCTTAATAGATATATTTTTTTTATCTCTCTTAAACCCTGTTCTGCCATCCATTTATACAAGTTCGTTAGATAGGTTATGCGCTGTTTTCATCTGTCGCTCCTACCTTCAATATGTCCTGTGAGTGTCAAGTTCTCCGAGCTCTCTTTCCTCATTATATACCTTAGAAATTTCAACTGTCTCTTCCTGGTGCTAAATATAAATGCTCTTCTTGTTTCCATTTTCTCTAAAACTTCGTTTCTCTCATGTTCCAGCCATGGCATTCTCAGCATCCTTCTGTAGAACAACATTTCTGTTGTCTCAGGTCTTTTTTTTGCATCTACCAGGAGATCATTCCGGATTTACTGAGGAAGACAGATATTACATAGCAGTTCAACACTTTTTTTAGGAGACGTAAAATTAATGTCAGAAGCAATAATTTATGAAATGTCTTAAATTGGACTAAAAACAAATAATAGATTTAGTAATGGGACATTTTTTAGATGATAAAATCTAGTGTTTTCAAGAATAAACTTACAAGGACATGCGTGGGACATTTTTTTAAATCAAGATTATTTAAATATATCATGAAGAATACAAAAGTAAAAAAAAAAAAAAATGATGATATATAGAATTGTTTGCAAATATATTTGTTTGCGGGTCACAGGTTTTAAAAAGGGCGTTAACTTTTTATAAAAATGACCGACCGAAATTATGAAAGTCGTAACTGTTTTCTTTTATGGGAGCAATCTTTTAGCAGTATTCGAGAACCTCCTCCCCACCAATTTAGTAACACTGTCATCTAAATAATTTCTATTGTTCCATGGATTTGCATTTTTTTTTCAACCATTTTTAAAACCGTCCCAAGCACGGCAACAAATAATAGAAGCTCAAGTGTTAGCGTCGTGTTCAGCAATCCTTTAACAGCGGAAGGATATTTGTCCTTTTCGCAATTTTCGTTTTTTGATCAGCAACATTCTAAATCTGACAATTTTTCTGGATTTGATTGGTTGATACGGTTAAATGATATGAAGTGGAAAGATTATATTGAATCAATTGCTAAATCTGCAGCTAGGATAGTTGGTTCACTGTGCCGAGCTAGACAGTTTTTTTCACCAGAATCTATCTTACATATTTATAAAACTACCATTCGCGTATGCTTTGAATATTGTTGCCACATCTAGTCTGGTGCTCCTGATATATATATTTAGAAATTCTTGATAAAATCCAAAGAAACTGCAGCTTTAAAAATAAAAAACTAAAAAACTAAAAAAAAAACTTGTAATTCCAAAGCATAATATATTGTTAAAACATATTTCGGAAAGCTTTTGCAATCATATGATCCCACTTGAAATCCTTGATCCCAATACTTGATTTGAAATAAATAAACGGAAAAGAAAGTGTTCGTATAAGTTCACGAGACACATTGTATTTGTTATAAATTCAAATAAACGGAAAAGGAAAGTTCGTTCGAATTGAGTTTCTATTATAGAGAACTTGTTATTATCACCGGCGTCTTTTTTTACTAAGGTAAAAAAAATGAAACCAACCGAAAAAAAAAAAACTAGAAGTGAGAATTGCTTCACAAGAAAAGAATATCACTAAATAGTCAACCAACCTTTAAACCAAAACACAAATTCAACCAAAATTGGTCCTAATTCTTTCTGTCATAGAATTGATGCAGCATTGCTCCACAGTTGAAGAAGGAAAATACAAAAACAAAAAAGCACAAAAAAATTTAAACAAAAAACTGGAGTTTATTTTCCTCTGTTTGCTGTTTTCATTTCTATTATAGACATTTTCGGAACTTTTTTTTAAATTTGAATTTATAACGCGTCTTTGAGAAAAATGTCTACCTGTCTCAAAAATGGAAACCAACCGAAGGAAAAAAAAAATCAAATCATAGTTAAAATTGAATTATACAGATTGGGAGCAACTTGACAAAACTAGCCATTCCCGTCACCAATCATTCTTTTAATTGCAAAAACCATTCCATTGTTGAAAAGAATTCAAAAGAAAAAAACTGATAAATGATTTTTTTAAAACATATATTGGGAAAACTTTGCAATCTTGATCCCACTTTAAATAAATGACATGTGACTCGCATTATTTTTTTTAAACGGAAAAGAAAGTTCGTTTGTATTATTCAAGTTTTGAGAATTAAGAAATTATTAAACCAGAGCAAAAAATACATTTAGAAAAAGATGCGCGAATTTAAAAAATTATAAAATAAAATAAAAACATAGTGTTTGACCAATCATTCTTTTAACCATTAAACAATATTTCGACAGTATTATTTTTTTTTTGTATAAGGCGAAAATTTTATTGCGGCATTGAAATGTTAAACAATTCGACAGTATAGGGCGAAATTTCGGCATTGCAAAGTCAGAGGCAAGTCGCCCGGTCTGATGGTTTGCCTTATGAATTGTACTTGAGGCTGTCGCACATCTTTGTCCCATTTTGACTGTTGTGTTCAAAAACTGGTTCCTGGCCGGTTCACAAGGCGCGTGATCACGCTGTTGAAAAAGGGCAAGAGTGTCGAGAGGGATTTAGATGATTACAGGCCCATAACTCTGCTAAACCCAGAGTTAAACATTTTGGCCAAGATCCTGCAGGAGCGTTTGCAGTCAGTTGCCGAGTTTCTGTTGGGTCTTGAGCAGACTTTGAGAGGTCGAACAATTCAGAGCAACCTGTATCTGATCCGCACAATCATAGAGTGTGTAAAAGTCGACGAGAAAGCCGCGCTGATCAATTTAGATCAGTCCAAGGCATTTGATAGGGCTGATCATCGCTACCTTGTTGTTTTCCTGCAGGCCGCTGGATTTGCACCCGACTTTTGCCGCTGGATTAGCCTGCTGTATCGCTTCCCCAGTGCTGTGGTACAGGTGAACGGGATGATGTCGGACGCTTTTGCGCTGTCTCGAGCGGTTCGTCAGGGTTGCCCACTCTCGCCCCTACTTTACGCTTTGGCCTCTCCTTCATCGGCTAAGGGACAGGGCGTGCAGTCCGGCCCTACGTGGAATGCCAGGGTTTTCGCGTACGCCGATGATGTATCTACTTTCGTGTCGTCCCGCAGTGAAATTGAAGCGGTACTGAAAGCGCTTGATCAGTACGAAAAGGTGACAGGAGAAAGCGCGACAAGTCTTCCGGCTTGCGGTTAGGTGCCTGGAAGTGGGGCGATCTTCCGGGACCCTTTGTTTGGACGGACGGTCCTGTCGGCATTCTTGGAGTGTGGTTTGGACACGACTTCCAGCTGGAGAAAAACTGGTCAGAAGTATGGGCAAATGTCGACGCGGCCGGTGAGACTTGGTGCCGACGGAGGTTGCCCGTGAAGGGCAGAGGCGTGTATATACGTATTTCCTCTTGTCCTTTATCGCTTTACCTTACTTCCACTCTGTAAAGATCATAAGAAGCTGCTCGAGCGGTCGCTATCCTCCATTTTGTGGAGGGAATGCAAGCATCAGGTCGACAGAGAAGTCTGTGCACAACGTCCGTGTCATGAGGGGCTGGGAATGCCACACTTGGCGAGTCACAAGCTCGCCTCGAGGTTGGCTTTCCTACGCCGTGCGTTGACAGGAGATTCGAATATGGCGGGGATTGTAAGGGACGCCTTCCCTTGCCTTATCATCAGTCCCCCCTTCTTAGGGGCTGGACGCCGTCGTAAGCCACGGGTTCTATCACGTTTCCTTTGCGAGTGTCGATACGCGTTGAAGGTCATTCCTTGGTCCAGTGACCTTTCTCAGCCTAGGAGGGTCTTCTATCGTTATCTAGTGAAGTGGGTCGCGAATGATCCTCTACCTGAGCGGCTCGAATTGTTGGAGGAGGAGTTTCGCTTCTTCTGGTCTTGGGCGCTAACGGTAGATTACCTCAGTAACTCTGAGTTTTCGCTTATCTGACGACTGGTTCGGAATAGGCTGCCTCTCAATGACATGGTCTTCATATGGGGCTTGGCGGATTTGCCAGACTGTGAACGATGTAACCTTGGCCTAGAAGAAACGGCTTCGCACGCCTTCTACCATTGTCCTAGAGCCCGCCTCTTATGGGACCATGTCGGCGAGGTGACGGCTCGTATCGCTCCTGAAAAGCTCGTGCTCATTGATCGCGCATACGCGTGTGACAATGTGTCGCCCCCGTATTCTGGGGTGAAACGAATGGTGTTTCTATCACTGCTGGCCACGGCACGAATGGTGATTTGGACGACGCGACAGGAGGAAGTCTTGCGAGGCAACCGTCTTTCTCATCATGATCTAATACGATTCTTTGAGCATCAGCTCAAGATGAAGATTAGAACTGATAGAAAATGCTTGAATTCGACAAAGTGGGTGACTGAGGCGAGTTTGGTTCACTTGAACAGGGCAAGCCTTGATTTTCTCTTTTAAGTCAACCTATATCACATCGGGGTGGTATCCTGTGGCGACCTCCCCCGGTTACGCTAGACAAACTTTTGGGTACCTAGTTAATGTGAGTATGTGTCGTTCCTGGCCTGCTCACGGTTATATCTTTGGTTATGATCCAAGTTGAGATTACCAACCTCCCCAGTTTGTTTTAGCCCCCTTTCATCTCGATTGGATCAGCTTTATTGATTCCCCATGCCCGTCTATTTTTTCTCTTTTCTTTCTTCGTTAGAGAGAGGGCCTCTTGATTTTGTCCAAGGGCAGAATACAGCAACTTCTTTTTCGAAGGGTTTTCCTACTAACATCAGTAATGTTTTGCTTTGTTTTGATATTTAGTTTGTTTTGGGATTCACCCCTCCGCTTTCATGATCATTCATCCGATTTATATATATATATTGTAAATAATATTTATCATCTCATTGGGATGAGGTTTTTTTTTAACTCCCCAACCTGAGAGGATGTTGTATTATGGTGTATGGAGGATTGATTGACGACGGATGGGTTTTTATGGTAAATGAGGAAATTGTAATGAGTGAATGAGTCGTGAATCCGATTAGCTTGGTATAAGATAGTGAAGACTAGCCTCAACCCATTCCCTCTTTTCGGCCTTGTGCCATACTTGTATTAATCTCTATCTATAAAAGACAGGATGTGTGTAACGAATGCACGGCCGCAATTTTCGACAGATTTGCACCAAAATTTACATGCACATGCTCCAAGTTAGTAGGAAGGCCAAGACCGATGTTGCATTTCCCAACTCCCATCGATAGTGGAAATAATCGATTTTTTCATGCTTCTACAGCAGTTTTCATGTAGTTTGCGGCCATTTTCTACTGGCCAGAGTGAGAGCCTATAAATGGCTGCTACGAATAGGCAGGAAGATTCTATTGGCCAATGTGAGAGCCAACAGCCTACTGACACGAATGTTAATTAGCATGCAAAAAAAAAAATCGATAGCTGTATTTGTCAAAAGTGGGAAAAATTTAAATGTGCATAGCACTCTACTCCAATTGGCTCATTCGCTTGCTTAAACTCAACGTTGATTCTGATTCCGCAGAACTGCGTTGGGTGTGAAAAAGTATTTGTTGTTAACATTCTTTTTTCATTCGGTTTTTCCAGTTACGAGTCCTTTTTTAAAGCTGATCGTTTTGTGTTGATTTTGTTTAGTCCTTTTTTCGTAACAGATTTAATGTTTAGTATAGAGCTTAGAAAAAATTTGCAGTGTGAGATAGGCAAGGAGTAAGGCATGTAGCAACATCAGTACGGCAAAGGGTACTCCTTTAAAGGCAAGAAATGGCAAAAATATTTTAATTCAAGTGATAGCGATTGCTGTATGAGTCGTACGATTTTTTAATCAAGCACGGGCAACGCCGGGTCATGCTTCTAGATCAACAGCCGTACTGGTAATCAACGTGTCAAAACGAATGAAACGCAAACAGCGTGAATCTCATGCAACTCAAAGGTGTGTAACATAATAGTGATCGTGCACATCTTGATAATTTTCCGTTTATTTGATTAGTTAGAAGAATTAATCAAACAGCCTAGTATAAATTCTATGTCACATTGTTGTATCTGATATCATACCTACGGCCATTAAGTCTTCATATTACTATATTTATTATTCATTAAAATACTTTCCGTATGTCAACATTCCGGGTGTAATTTGTGAAAAGGACTCTAGCCTCGAGGAAATTAAAATTGTTACTTTTACCATTCAAGATGTCTTTCAATTATTGATTGGATATGAAATGCTGTAGTGATAGAAAAAATAATGTAATGGTTGTATGTTTAGCGAAGATGTTACATGAGCAGCTATCTATTCTAACTCCATTATGGTTTTTTGGTCGAAATAAAACGTGACGACATTCGTTTTGGGTAATCGACTTTACGACACATCAAAATTTACTTGGCAGTTTAATGTCGTAATCAATATGTTTAAAATATTATATTGGGTTCTGTGAACATTAAAGTCATTCAAGTATACTTAAATATTGTTTATATTTGAATCAGGAGGCTTTTACTTGGTTCTAGGATAAATAGATATTTTAAACATTTTTAATTATTTCACCTCAAACAAGGCAATAAAGTCACTAAGACGCAAGCGAGAGGTGGGTTTACTGAGTGTTAGAGTATAAGAGAAAACACTATTAAGGAGAAAGAACAATAAAAGAACACCAATTAGTATGAGAGAAGATAACGATTGACAATGCATTTAAATCTTTGAAGATCAATGTTGATTGGGAAGCAAGAAGCAAGAATTCGGAAGAGAGTTCCATAAGCGGGAAGTGCGACAGAAGAAACCGTTAGCATAGAAATTACGGTTACTTCTAACATCTAACCAGTTCAACTGCGAAAGTTGCTGCCAATCTAGTACTGCACTTAAATTTATAAAGACTAAGTACCATAGGGCAATGTTCATCAGAGAAATTACTATGAAAGCGTTTATAGAAAAGGCACAAGGAAGTCATGTTACGGCGTGGGAAAGTGACTGAAGACGAGTTGCCAGATAAGAAATAATAACATTGCAGGTTATTTTATCGAAAGACTGGATTTTATCAAGAAAACCTAATTATTCAGCACGTGCACCAAACCCGATGTGGCAGCAATATTCTGAGAAAAAGACGAATGGTAGCCTTATAAATATGTAAAAAAAGATTCTGGTGAGAAAAATTGGAATCTAGAAGCAGATAATCGTTTCGAGGACAGATAAATATCAATCAGTCATATTTGAATCGACAAACATTTAATTGCTTCAGGAATAGATACATATTGGATGTCTCTATCAGAGTATATAAGCGACTTTATATTTCGTAGGTAGGTAAATACTGGTAGTTTATACTTGAAACTATAACTTTATTATGTTCGTGATATTAATACTGATAGCCAATATTTTTAAGTCTCTAAGCATCTACGTAAAGGTGGCTTTAGGGGACGTTTCTCTGAGCAGAAGATGCATTTGAGGTTTTCCAGATTTCACAGAGAAGTTCATTTGGAATAAAATATTGCTTGTTTACATTTGATCCTCGAGGAATTTACTTTATTCGGGACTAGGTAAATATCGGTTGATAATATTTGAATGTATAAAAATTTATTCAGGGATTAGCTAAATGTTGAGGGTTTATATTTGAATCTATTGCCATTTATATGGTTCAGAGATAGGAAAATGTCGGTTGTTTACATTTGAGTCTATAAGCATTTACTTGGTAAGGGATTAGGTATATATTAATTATTTCTAATTGAGTCAATATGCATTTACCTGATCAGGAGTTTGGTAAATATTCGTTGTTTACATTTGAATCTATAAGCATTTACTTGGTTGTTGGTTAGTAAATATTAATCATATATAATATAAATATATAAAAAATATAGATAAAATAAAAGAATAATAAATAAAAAAATAATAAATAAAAAATATATAAAAATATAAATATATAAATATTAATCATATATAATATAAATATATAAAATATAAATAAAAGAAAAGAATAATAAATAAAAATAATAAATAAAATAAAAATATATAAAAAATATAAATATATAAATATTAATCATATATAATATAAATATATAAAAAAATATAAATAAAAGAAAAGAATAATAAATAAAAAATAATAAATAAAATAAAAAATATATAAAAAATATAAATATATAAATATTAATCATATATACTGAGTTGACCAGAAAGTACTGACTCAAATTAGGAGGCGTAAAGAATAGCAAATTTTTATGGAGCAACATCATCATTTATTCTTCAAAGCAAAATCCGTTTTTCTCGACAATCTTTTGTCAGTGATCCGCCAGCATTCGATTCCCTCCCAGATACCAGTCGCTGGCTTTGAATAAAAGAACTTGTAAACAAGCTTCCCACACTTCATCAAAAGTGTTGAATCATTGGTCGCGGAGGAAATGTGCCATTACGCGGAATAGGCCATAGTCACCCAGAGCAGTATCGGGACTGGATGATGGATGTGGAAGAATCTTCACACCGTCCATCTGTTTGAACTTCTTCGTAGTCAACCTGTATCCTCACAGTGTCTTGCTGAAACAAATCCCGGCCTCGACTAACCAAGCAGGATTCTCCTTTTTTAGTTTGTCGTACACTCGGTTTAGCTGCTGGCAATAGAGTTTAACGTTGGTGGCGTGAATTGTGTATAACAACTTCGAAATGCAGTAATTCACCAGACAGAGATCAAGATTTGTTATTTTCTTCCCGCTTTCTAAGTGAATCAGGACTTTCTGGCCAACCTAAAATTTGTCGGTTGTTAATAAAGGTGGTCCCTTTTGGAGGTAGTCTTGCCTCTCTGCGGGGGTTGCAATCGTGTATCCTTGTCGTCCTCGAAATAGTTTACATGTTGATTAATGTCGTCATATCCTGAAATATTTTTCCAGCCAACTTCTACTGAAAACAGCATTTTTAAAAAATTTTTTTCAGCACCCAAATCGAGAAGATGATGGAGATAAGACATTACAGTAACAATTTCATTCGACTTTCCTCAATTCTTAATACAGTTCTTCTTCTTCTTTTACGTATAAATCCTTTCAGGACGTTGGCAATTATGGGTTTCCTTAACTTATTTCATTTTGCTGCTCTAAGTAATTTTTACATCTTTGCCAACGAATTCTTTACTCATTGTTTTCCTCTTGTCTTCATTGAAAAAATATTACCAGCAATACATTTTTGAACAAAAATATTACCAGCAATACATTTTTGAACAAAAATATTACCAAATACATTTTTGAACAAAATATTACATTTTTTTTGAACAAAAATATTACCATTAATACATTTTGAACAAAAATATACATTTTTTTTTGAACAAAAATATTACCAGCAATACATTTTGAACAAAATATTACCAGCAATACATTTTGAACAAAAATATTACCAGCAATACATTTTTTGATTACAAAATACATTTTGAACAAAATATTACCAGCAATACATTTTTTGAACAAAAATATTACCAGCAATACATTTTTGAACAAAAATATTACCAGCAATACATTTTGAACAAAAAATATTACCAACAATACATTTTTTGAACAAAAATATTACCAGCAATACATTTTTGAAAAAAAATAATTACCAAAAATATTACCAGCATTTTTGAACAAATTTTACCAAAAATATTTTTTGAACAAAATATTACCAGCAATATTTTTGAACAAAAATATACCAGCAAAACAAAAATATTACCAGCAATACATTTTGAACAAAAATATTACCAGCAATACATGTTTGAAGAAAAAACAATATTACCAGCAATACGTTTTTGAAGAAAAAATATTACCAGCAATAAATGTTTGAAGAAAAACAATATTACCAGCAATACATGTTTGAACAAAAAATATTACCAGCAATACATGTTTGAAGAAAAACAATATTACCAAATACATTTTTGAACAAAATATTACCAGCAATACATTTTTGAACAAAATATTACCAGCAATACATTTTTGAACAAAAATATTACCAGCAATACATTTTGAACAAAAATTTACCAACAAACAAAAAAAAAATATTACCAGCAATACATTTTTGAACAAAAATATTACCAGCAATACATTTTTGAACAAAAATATTACCAACAAAACATTTTTTGAACAAAAATATTACCAGCAATACATTTTTGAACAAAAATATTATACATTTTGAACAAAATTTACCAGCAATACATTTTTGAACAAAAATATTAACAAAATAATACATTTTTTGAACAAAAATATTACCAACAAAAAAATATTACCAGCAATTTTTTGAACAAAAAATATTTTGACCAGCAATACATTTTTGAACAAAAATATTACCAGCAATACATTTTTTGAACAAAAAATATTAACAAAAATACATTTTTGAACAAAAATATTACCAGCAATACATTTTTTTTTGACAAAAATATTACCAGCAATACATTTTTGAACAAAAATATTACCAGCAATACATTTTTGAACAAAAATATTACCAGCAATACATTTTTTTTGAACAAAAATATTACCAGCAATACATTTTTGAACAAAAATATTACCATTTTTGAACAAAAATATTACCAGCAATACATTTTTGAACAAAATATTATTTTTGAACCAGCAATACATTTTTTACCAGAACAAAAAAAAATATTACCAGCAATACATTTTTGAACAAAAATATTACCAGAATACATTTTTGAAAAAAATATTACCAGCAATACATTTTGAACATTTTTGAAAAAAATATTACCAGCAATACATTTTTGAACAAAAATATTACCAGCAATACATTTTGAACAAAATATTACCAGCAATTTTTGAACAAAATATTACCAGCAATACATTTTGAACAAAATATTACCAGCAATACATTTTGAACAAAATATTACCAGCAATACATTTTTGAACAAAAATATTACCAGCAATACATTTTTGAACAAAATATTACCAGCAATACATTTTGAACAAAAAATATTACCAGCAATACATTTTTTGAACAAAAATTACCAGCAATACATTTTTGAACAAAAATATTACCAGCAATACATTTTGAACAAAATACATTTTTTGAACAAAAATATTACCAGCAATACATTTTTTGAACAAAAAAATATTACCAGCAATACATTTTGAACAAAAAAATATTACCAACAATACATTTTTGAACAAAAATATTTTGAACAAAATATTACAGCAATACATTTTTTGAACAAAATATTACCAGCAATACATTTTTGAACAAAAATATTACCAGCAATACATTTTTGAACAAAAATATTACCAGCAATACATTTTTGAACAAAAATATTACCAGCAATACATTTTTGAACAAAAATATTACCAGCAATACATTTTTGAACAAAATTTTTTTTGAACAAAATATTACCAGCAATACATTTTTGAACAAAATATTACCAGCAATACATTTTTGAACAAAAATATTACCAGCAATACATTTTGAACAAAATATTACCAGCAATACATTTTTGAACAAAAATATTACCAACAAAATACATTTTTTGAACAAAAATATTACCAGAACAATACATTTTTTTGAACAAAAATTATTAATACATTTTGAACAAAAATAAGCAATACATTTTGAACAAAAATATTACCAGCAATAATATTACCAGCAATTTTTGAACAAAAAATATTACCAATACATTTTGAACAAAAATACAATTTTTTTGAACAAAAATATTACCACCACATTTTTGAACAAAATATACATTTTTTGAACAAAAATATTACCAGCAATACATTTTTGAACAAAAATATTACCAGCAATACATTTTTTGAACAAAATATTACCAAAACATTTTTGAACAAAAATATTACCAGCAATACATTTTGAACAAAATATTTTACATTTTGAACAAAAATATTACCAGCACAAAAATACATTTTTGAACAAAAATATTACCAGCAATACATTTTTGAACAAAAATATTACCAGCAATACATTTTTGAACAAAAATATTACCAGCAATACATTTTTGAACAAAAATATTACCAGCAATACATTTTTGAACAAAATTATTACCAGCAAACAAAAAGACATTTTTTTTGAACAAAAATATTACCAAACATTTTTTGAAACAAAAATATTACCAGCAATACATTTTGAACAAAAATATTACCAGCAATACATTTTGAACAAAAATATTACCAGCAATACATTTTTGAACAAAAATATTAACAAAAAATATTACCAGCAATACATTTTGAACAAAAATATTACCAGCAATACATTTTTGAACAAAAATATTACCATTTTTTGAACAAAATATTACCAGCAATACATTTTTGAACAAAAATATTACATTTTGAACAAAATATACATTTTTTGAACAAAATACATTTTTGAACAAAAATTACCAGCAATACATTTTTTTTTGAACAAAAATATTACCAGCAATACATTTTTGAACAAAATATATTACCATTTTTGAACAAAAATACATTTTTGAACAAAAATATTACCAGCAATACATTTTTTGAACAAAAATATTACCAGCAATACATTTTTGAACAAAAATTTTACCAGCAATACATTTTTTGAACAAAAATATTACCAGCAATACATTTTTGAACAAAAATTACCATTACCAGAACAATACATTTTTTGAACAAAAATATTACCAGCAATACATTTTTGAACAAAATATTACCAGCAATACATTTTTGAACAAAAATATTACCAGCAATACATTTTTGAACAAAAATATTACCAGCAATACATTTTTGAACAAAAATTACTAGTAATACATTTTTGATTAAAAGCAATACATTTTTGAACAAAAAATATTACCAGCAATACATTTTTGAACAAAAATATTACCAGCAATACATTTTGAACAAAATATTACCAGCAATACATTTTTGAACAAAAATATTACCAGCAATACATTTTGAACAAAAATATTACCAGCAATACATTTTGAACAATAATTTTTGAACAAAAATATTACCAGCAATACATTTTTGAACAAAAATATTACCAGCAATACATTTTGAACAAAATATTACCAGCAATACATTTTGAACAAAACAAAAATATTACCAGCAATACATTTTGAACAAAAATATTACCAGCAATACATTTTGAACAAAAATATTACCAGCAATACATTTTTGAACAAAAATATTACCAGCAATACATTTTTTGACAAAAATATTATTACCAGCAATACATTTTTGAACAAAAATATTACCAGCAATACATTTTTGAACAAAAATATTACCAGCAATACATTTTTGAACAAAAATATTACCAGCAATACATTTTTGAACAAAAATATTACCAGCAATACATTTTTGAACAAAAATATTACCAGCAATACATTTTTGAACAAAAATATTACATTTTTTGAACAAAAATATTACCAGCAATACATTTTTTGAATAAAAATATTACCAGCAATACATTTTGAACAAAATATTACCAGTTTTTTGAACAAAATATTACCAGTAAAAATATTACAGCAATACATTTTTGAACAAAAATATTACCAGCAATACATTTTTTGAACAAAAATATTACCAGCAATACATTTTTGAACAAAAATATTACCAGCAATACATTTTTTGAACAAAATATTACCAGCAATACATTTTTGAACAAAATATTACTAAAATACATTTTTGAACAAAAATATTACCAGCAATACATTTTTATACATTTTGAACAAAAAAATATTACCAGCAATACATTTTGAACAAAAAATATTACCAGCAATACATTTTTGAACAAAAATATTACCAGCAATACATTTTTGAACAAAAATATTACCAGCAATACATTTTTGAACAAAAATATTACCAGCAATACATTTTTGAACAAAAATATTACCAGCAATACATTTTTGAACAAAAAATATTACCAAATACATTTTTTGAACAAAAATATTACCAGCAATACATTTTTTGAACA
>CAHIKZ030001024.1:2392500-2510000 GCA_903632075.3 Acanthosepion pharaonis | reverse complement strand
TGAGGTCAGATAGGTGTAACGTAAGGGGTCTGGATAGGCATGTAGTCGCGTGACCGATGTAATTCAGTTGGTCTTCAGTGATGCACTGTTCTCATCGCCGATTTCGGGTTTTGCATCATATCGGCTCAAACAGCAACCCCGACCTGACTCCGAACGGGTCAGACCGCCTCCTTGAAAGCGTCGTACTACGCACTTGACATTGCAAAAACAAATGTCGACATGGCTGGGAGTCTGACCGTTCTTATTGACATACGTCAGCCAATGCAAAAAAAATAAATAAATAAATAAAAGCTTTTCACGCTTCCCTTCTATATACTGGTGTCTTTTTACTTCACCCGGTTTCAATTCGAGTTACTTCCCCTGGATTCCGAACTAGGTAAGCTTATCTCGTTTTCTTTTCTTTTTTTTTTTTTCTTTTTTTTTGCATAGTTCAATCTAATGTTTTACACGTTTTAAATATTAAGCCCATAACAATACTAATTCTTTAACTAAACAATCTTCAAAACATTAAAGTGAGAATTTCAGAAGACTTCGAAAATGGAAAAGAAATACAAATAAAAAAAAGCGACTCCTTAGGACACAACCACAAGCTTTCACCCAGAAGTATTCTTCTTTCAACTGGCTGTAACATTCCTCCTTTACATTTTTCTTGTGGATGAAAATATTGTTACTTGCATTACTCCTCATCTTCAGTCATATTCACAACGTTTCGGCCGTTTCACGCTTCGGCCTTTTTAGGTGATTAGAATTTCGATACGAACCCTTTATTTCGTCCACCGGGGTAGGTTGTTCTAGTTTCACGTGCCATGCCTCTTCTGGATGTCTCAGTTATTTCACCAGTGAACGAAATAAAGGGCTCAGTTCGAAATTCCAATCACCCGATGAAGACCGGAGTGTATAACGGCTGAAACGTTGTGAATATAGCAGTATAGATGAGGATAACAGTCCGAGTAATGTAAATAATGCAAGTAATCATAATACCTCATCTCAGAGATATAGACAGAAAATATTGTATGACATGTTTTGTGATGCCTACATGTTTAAGGAGAAAAGAAATGTGTTTACCGCCAAAAATTCTTCTTCCTTTTCGTTTACTGCTAAAAGTTATCACTACCGATGAATATGAGATGGAGTTTAGATTTCAAATGTTAGGCTTCTTCATGTGAGTAATCTGCTCGGCAAACGAAAGAGCGCATTTCTGTTTGAAAAAAAAATCACGTTCTAATACATTACACGCATCCCTACACGTACTTTGAAAAAGCAATATCACACGGCAATTTTTCCCTAAAATGTTTCCTAATTTTCATCATATTTCTTCATTGGAAAGTTACCAAATTGAATCTGTTTTACTTTTTCTCTTACGCTACTAAGTTCGCTATATATATATATACACACAAACATATCAAGGAAAAGATTAACATATATATACATATATGTGTGCGTGTCAAGGAAAAGCTTAACACATCACGAAAATATATGTATTTTCGACTTCCTGTTACCGCTTCCTGTTTTTATTGTTTCTTTTTTGTCTGAAGAATTTGAGCCATATTTTGTAAATTTATACCACTTACATCTTTGGCCTGATGAGGCTTACTGATCGCAATAAATCATGATTTATTACCGTATTTTCGTGATGTGTTAAGATTTTCCTTGATGTATATCATATTGCTCTGTAGTCTATACATTGAGCTCTCTTCGGATGTATATTTTTAATATTTTATATAAAAGGAAACACTTGGATTATCCTTTCCACTTACGGATTTCATAATATTATGTATCTGTGTGTGTTTTGAACAATAAAAATTATTAAAATTTTCAGACAAACTGGGTTGTATATTAATATTTTTTTGTTTTATTATTTCAATTAGGTTCTTCGACTAGTTTCGGCCATCATGGCCACCATCAGGTGAAAAATTACCTGTTAGTAGCAGTGAACTACAGAAATGAATGTCTGTCTCTGAAGAAATTGAACTTTATCTGTAGTTTTCATTTGTTTTATATCGTTAATTTTGGTCAGTCCTTGTAACTCTTTCAAGTTGTTTTTAAAATAGAGGCTGGGAGATTCATGAGTCTCGGAATTTTCTCCTTCGTCATTTTGACAGTTTTATTGGTTGGTGGGAAGGGCGGGGGTGTTAACTGTATTCATCTTTTAGATTTTAGGGTATATATATATATATAATGTATCAAAGTACATTTACAAACTTTGGGACAGGTTCCTCACACCAAAACAAGGACAAAAGTTTTTGAGTTAAGTTTAAAGAAAGTTCACGGTAGGTGGCGCTGTGTTGCCATGTAGATTATGTTACATTTGTCATTCGTGTACATTTGTGGCTAGTCTGTCTTCAACGTTTAACTGAGAAGTGTTCCTTTTTTACAATGGAAGGATATTCATATCGTGAGCAGGCAGATATGATTTTCACATACGATCACGCAAATGGTAATGGAAGCGAGGCTACACGGTTGTATCATATCGCGTTTCCAGTCCGAAGACAAGCAAAGTCGTCTTAACTTTCTTTGCTGCTGTCTATCGTCGCATTTCTTAGACAGGATCCGTGGCACCACAAATTATGGATCGAGGAAGATCGATTGTACATTTAACAGCCTCTACTGTAAACTTTAATAACTCAAAAACGAAGGTTTGGTGGGATTACGTTTGTATAAATTTTTTCTTTATTGTGGTGTGAGGAGCCAGCCCCAAAGTTTGTAAAAGTATTTTGATACACATATATATATATATATATATATATATATATATATATATATATATATATATATGTTGAAGTCAACACTTAGTCTGTTTCAGGCTAGACGCAATCGTCAGGCCCGATTGCGTCTAACATGAAACAGACTGTCGCCTCTAAGTGTTGACTTCAATGTTCACTTTTATATTTATACACGCTCTATCTCTGATATTGAGTATTTTATCCCATAAATATAGCACACAAGACTATATTTCTATATATATATATATATATATATATATATATATATATATATATATATATATATATATATATATATATGAGAGAGAGAGAGAATTATAATTGTTTTCGCTGAAAATACTTCTCACCAGCTTTGCTGAAAATGAAAATTGACACACGTGAATAAAAACAAGAAAACTCTCATTAAAAAAAAATTGAAAATAAAAAAACAGATTGTAAATTAAACATTCATTAATTATATCTCTCAGTTATTTCTCCTTGAAAGAATTTATGTGATACGAATTCAGTTACGCTTTGTTTTATTTATAGTTAAATTAGCAATTAGTCATCGTCACAATTAATAAAGTAAATAATTCAATATTTCTTGGAAAATTTAAAATTGTATTTTCTTTACACTTAAGAGTGTTTTTGTTGAAAGAAATATAGGCCTAGGTGCAAACAGAAATTTTCGGATGCCTTTTTTTCATGGTGAACCGTCTTAATGTTTGAAATATTCTGAGAAATGAATAAAAGTCTTGATATAGAAGAAGTTCGTTCATTTTATTAGATATCTGTCACAGAGGAAGCGGGTGGCTTAAAGAAACTGTCATGTAATTTGGATCGTTGGTGAGCCTATTGATCTCTAGCCGCTTTGCTTATCTCTTTGGAGAAAGGGTGTCGCTTGGCTTGGGAGTCGATTTGTGTAGACTAGCTTTATATTGATTATTTTTGATTGGCTACAAGTTCGAAGCTTCTGAATTTGCCCAAACCAACACCGATTGGTTGAAAAATTCTCTTTTTTCTACGTTATCTGTTTTCTCCACAGTCCGCAAAATTTCATCGAGTTTTTGATTGCTTTTGCTTGGAGACTGCCACATATCTCTCTCACTCTCCCTCTATCTCTCTCACTCTCCCTCTCTCTCTCTCTCTCTCTCTCTCTCTCTCTCTCTCTCTCTCTCTCTCTCTCCTCTCTCTCTCTCTCTCTCTCCTCCTCTCTCTCTCTCTCACTCTCCCTCTCCCTCCCTCTATCTCTCACTCTCTCTATCTCTGTCTTTCTATCTCTCTCACTCTCTTCCTCAGTCTCTCACTATCACTGTATCTCTCTCTTTCTCTATCCCTCACTCTCTCACTGTATATATATATATATATATATATATATAATGCGCGGTACTTATTGGAAAGCGCTCGATATTAGTGATAGAACTATCATATTTAGTTGAATCCAACTTTATATATATAATTAATGGATTTATTTTTAATCCGATATTTTTATTACTTTAAACATTATTGTTTATTGGATATTCATATTTGAAATAGACGCCTCATTTTTATTTTTACTTGAAACAGTATTGCGTCTATCGGCCTGCCTATCCGAGAAATCTTAATGAAGAAAATGTGTTATCTGGTAGGAATCGAACCTGCGCCCCCGCCGCGGTAGGAGAAACTACCCTTTGATCAGGCGTGCTTTACTGCTCGGCTCCGAAGAGTGTCAAAGTTCAACAAGACCTTAAAAGGGAAAATAGTGCCTTGCTGAACTCTGAGGCTCTTCGTAACCGAGCAGTAAAGCACGGCTGATCAAACGATAGCTTCTGCTACAGAGGTGTGGGCGCAGGTTCGATTCCTGAAAGAGAGCATATTTTCCATATTACGATTTCTCGAATATACAGTATTGCCCCTGTTTAAGTAAAATTGAGGTGTCTATTTCAAATGTGTGTGTCCACTGTAATAAAGATTGAAGTAATGTGTGTGTGTGTCTTTCGTATTGTAGACTGAGAGGGTTTTTCGTGTTTGTGGTTTGCTTTTTATTATTATTATTATTATTATTTCACCTGAAACAAGGGGGAAATGCGACGAGTACGCAGTGAGTGAAAATGAGAGAAAAGACAGAGTATTGGAAGGACTGAAGAAACGACAAAAGATAAATGGGATTCAAGAAGATAGAAAATGGCGAATGACGTTAAATTTTAATTTTTGAAGATTGTAGTTATCAGGGAAGCAAGCAAATGGAAGATGAGTTCCCCAGGCGGGAAATGCGAGGGAAAAAAACTGTTGGAGTAAAAGTGGCGGTTGCATTCATTTATTTTAACAGTAAGCGGGTGGAGCCTAGATGCCAATCTAGTAGCAGTATTCATGTCATCGGGGCACATAGGAATAAAGCTCATCAGAGCAGTTGTCATGAAAATATCTGTAGAGGAAAGCCATGTTACGTCGGTGAGAAAGTGAGTGAAGTCAAGATACTAATTTAAGATCTATGACATTCCATTACAGTTTTATACTGATAATTCGTTCTAATCACGTTTCTCTTATTTCACACAAGCATTAGTCTCTCTATTCACACGCTTATACATTTACTTTTAATTTAGAGCTCTGGCTGTTTAATTCAGAATTTAATTTCAGTTTCTTTGGGCTCGCTGAGTTAGCCGTCTCACCACGCACGCGCAGACGCGCGGTTAGTCCCCACAAATTCATCGATAGCAAACAGTTCTTAATCCTCTTAGTTTCCAATGACGATATCGTCGGTCAAACAACTGTTAATGTGACACCTACATCCGTGCTTCAAGAATTCGTTAAGGTCACGTGAAGGAAAACGGAAGTTAGCTTGTGGCCATAGCAGACCGCTTCCCAATTGACGGCGGAAATAAATGTGGCAGCGTGCTGTTGGTTCCTTAATAAATGTGCACGTAAGCGTTCGCTCGTTCTTCAAAAGTAAGCGATTCCATTCGTTCCCATCGCGAGTAAGCCGGCGCCAGAATCATTTAGCACGTTCACTTCCGGCGAAAGCTTCTTCACTAATGAACGAACCAATATGAAGGAATCCTAGACGATCTTGATGTCTGTTAATCTCTCGGTATTAATCAAGTTTTATTTGCGCTTCCAATTTATTTTGAAATGTAAAGTTGTTTTCATGATTGGAGCTTATTCGAAATAATGTACACTGGGTTGTTTCTGCTTTTTATGAAGATCTCAAGCATTGAACTTACCTCTCCACGATAACTGACCGTATTTATCTAGATAACTAATAGAAAAAGCCGAACTCACAGACAAGGAAAAATTTTAGAACTGTATTAGTATTAAGTTTGTAGATGAAGCGATCATTATTATTAATTTTCCTTTTAAACTTATTCCTGTGACTTCTATACACCTAATATTATTAATAGAGGTAGCAGACATCACTTATATCCCCCTGACGTCAGTTGAAATTGAAGCTTTCTTTTTTGCTATATATAGTAACCATTTCTCTTAAAGATCGTATTTTCTTGATTCCATATAAAAAGACGTTATTTTCCAACATATTTCACTGAAATTTATTTTCCGAAATGGTAGTTTATGTAAAAAGAAGTCGGTTGCTTAAATTGACGCCAAAAAGATAAGAATCAAAGTGATGTCTTCTTTTTTGGAGGCCATATATATTTAAACATTTTACTTAAAGTTCGTATTTTATTAATTTCATTTGAAAAGATAGTCTACATATTTCATCAAAATTTTCACTTTCTAAAAGTTTTTAATAATTTAGATATACGAAAAAAAAAGGCGGCTACGTATTAAGTCGTTCAAATTTCTGAGAAGAACTATTATCATAATTATTAATTTATTGCCTAGTCTTTCTTTCATTTTATTTTGGCTGCTTTTAATCTCAACCTTAGGAAGTTTTTATATTGTCAGACCATTAATCAAGTCCTGACCTGTCAATTAACTGAAGCTTGTCGAATTTGAACAGCACACAATCGATTGGGATGTGATACCTAGAAAAGAAATATCTTTTGTATTTAGTCAGATGCTAACCTCCAGGATAGTAAGTCTTCGAACGTTCTCCGGCTGAGGTTCTCAGTTGATATGAAGTGGGAAGACGATATTAAATCCATTGCTAGGTCAGCTGCTAAGAAAATTGGTCCACTGTGACGTGCGAGACAGTTTTTCAATGCTTAGAATATTTCTGCCACATGTTGTCAGGGGTCCCTGCTATTTACCTTGAGTTTCTTGATAAGATCCAAAGAAGAATTTGCAATTCATCATTCAATCACTTTCCCACCAGCGTAAGGTTGACTCTCTTTGTTTTTTTGTTTTGTTTTTTTTTTCTATAAATACTTTCATTGTAATTGTTTGGATGAGCTCTTCGTTGTTGTTTTACTCCACTCCCCACCTCACAGACAATGAATTGTACATATGGGGACTAGTTAGAATTTTTATAGAGACAATGAGGTATTATGGTGGGTGTAGTAAGAAAGGTAAGTAAGAATACGTTGTTTTGGTGTTAGGAATATTGTTTGCATGTTTGGGTCAGTGTTTGTGCCTAGCTCAGTTTAATATTAAAGCAGACTGTCCTTTTTCCCATTTTGGCCTTATAGCACATGTTCTGTATTGAAGCGGAAATAAATATCGCTCTTCGTTCTGGGCATGAATTGTACATATGGAGATTAGTTAGGTTTTTCATAGACATTGAGGTACTGTGGAGGTTGGAGTAGGAATGATAAGTAAGAATGCCTTGTTTTGGTGTTAAGAATATTGTGGTATATTTGGGTCAGTAATTATGGCTAGCTAAGTTTAAATTTAAGACAGAAGAAGACCGTCCTTTCCTCATTACCCATTTTGGCCTTGTGCCACATTTTGGATTTTCACAAATAAATATAGCACTTCGTTATGGTATCTAGAATTTTTTTTTAATTTAAGCGCAGTACTAGACTGGTGTCGAGATTTAATTTACAATTGGGCTGGCGAGACGTAACCGTAAAGTCTATGCACACAGTTTCTTTTCTCGCACGTCTCTTCCAGTTCCATGATTTCCAGACAACTTTAATCTGCAAAAAAATTAAATGCAATGCCAATCGCTATCTACTGTTCCCTTTATTACGCTTTCCTCTTCCCGTTCATTATTAATGTCTCTGTTTCTATTTTTTTTTATTAAATTAGAAAAGGTACCTGAATTTTTCATTATTAGATTGTTATTCTACACCATGTTATTTTTGTCAACTTCAAATTGCAGGAGACGAAGTAGTAGGAAGATGTCTGAATTTGTTAAATGAAACGTTGTTATTTAACCGCTACAACGAGTCAATCCGAAATCCTGCCAGAATTTATTGATAGTTGGGCAGTCTCTTAACGTGATACGTAGATGACAATCTGTCGATGGCAGACATAGAATTAAAAACAACAGGTATCCCTAAAAAATGTAATGAAGTAAAGCTAGAAGAAAGTATTAACCATCTACTATAAGAAGAGAGAATTTAGTGTTGTCAGATAGAGGAATAATCCAAGATGGGAGCTACAAATTGGAGATGAGAAAATCAAGGAAATACAGAAAATTTAAAAATCTGGTGAGTGTCTTAATAACTTAGCAAAAAATGTGACACCGAAATCTTAAGCATCCTGGGTATGATAATAAACTACATCCGGCAGCAAGGCGACTGATCGGGAGGTTTTAAAGAGCGTGAAACCACCTCTTAATTGCTATTGTCCCCAGGTCCACGCTAACGCAGGGTTGTAGCACCTTTTAAGGTCCCAACTAATGACAAATAGTTAACACCCCAAATGGCGTTAAAACACTATGAAAGTATAAAAATAGATTTTTATAGTAAACATAATAGTAAAACTTGTATGGAAAATTGTTACCAGCAATGCATTTTGGGAAAAAAATATTATCAGCAATACATTTGACTCTCGACAAATACCCTCTATACAAAAATAAATTCACTGAAACCTGATCTCCAAACTGACTTTTTTTTTTACAAAGAATACATATTCTGTTCATACAAACCTATACTAAAAATCTTGTCGGCATTAAATCACCCATTGATTTTGAAATACCGTAAAACAAAATAAAGCAAACTTAACCGAAATCTGAAGGCACATTGCAGTAGTGAAAGATGCCTTCCAAAAACAGAGCAAAGTATTAAGAAACAGGACAATTTCATTAGAAACAAAGAAAAACCTGCTGAAATGCTATATAATATCAATTCTCCTTCAAGAAATGGTGGATAATTTCTTCATAGATCGGAAGATCTGAGACAACAGAGATTAGTTCTACAGAAGGATGCTGAGAATACCATAGACTGAACAATGAGGAGGTTTTACGGAATAGAAAAATCGAAAGTCCAGGAAAGATTTGACATTTCTTGAACATAAAAAACAAGAGTTGATTTCATTTGTTTAACAATATATCAGCACTTTATGGATCATTTAATGCCGAAATTTAATTTTTTTCTTTTTAAGATCTTTGAAGAAATAAAAATGTATGTGTTATTCTGCTTTCACAAGTGAATACATCGTAGACGATACTCAGCTTTTGTGCATATACCTGCTCGTGGGGAGATAATTACTAGAGGCAGTGATATGTATGCCTTATGTTGTAGTTTTGTTGAACCTATATTTTGAAATAGTTTGATTTCTTTAAGAAATTGTAGGGTATATGGATTCTTTCATGGTGATTGATGCATTGTTCCTAATTTTTCTATCAATAGTGTTATAGTGGTACACACCTATTCTATAGTTAATAGACTCTCCCACCTATAATAAGTAGTAGTAGTAGTAAGAGTAACAAGTCAGTTGGAGTCTGTCAGTCAGTCGATGTCGGACGACAGTTAGTCGGATACTAAAAGTATCAGCGACCACAACTAGATTTCTCTGCGTCATTACCTATTATATCAAGTTTCTAACGTTTTGTACGTCGAACCTATTTTAGGACCGACTTAGTACAAATACAAGCCTCCACCGTGAAATCACTCCACAACAAATAGGTATTTCGCAAAAAAATTTTATATAAAGATATATTGATGGTATTTGTATTATAGAAATACATTTTTATACTTTCATAGGGTTTTGTTTATGTGGGAAGGATAATTACTTGCCCATAGCTGGCAACCTAAAAGGTGCTACCACCTGAGTTAGCGTGAACCTGGGAACAACAGCAATTAAGAGGTGTTTCCCCATTCCTGTAAAGCTCCAATCTCCCGATCAGATGCTTTGCTGCCGGACGTAGTTTATCGTCATACTCAGGAGAATCTGACAATTAATGGACATGTTGAAGGCAAGAGCTTGTATAAATGGATGGTAGAAAAGAGAGTATGAAGTATAGTAAAAACAAAATTACTCACAGATTCAGAACAAAGGAAGTTGTGGAGAGACTTGATCGTCTGTCTCTGAAGGGACACGGCACATAAAAAAGTCCTTATTAGCTTCCTTAGTTTTATTGACCTTTATCACATCTCTTGGGATGTGTTATATTTCCATGCTGACAGGCAGTATGGATAAAAAAAATAATAAAGCAATGTGAGGTGCGTGGAATAGTTCTCAGAATTTCAAATAAAAACATGGAAATTTGAAGACAGTTATTTTCTTTTTCTTTACGTTGAAGCGCTAGAAATCTTTGTACACACCTAAAATTTCCCGCTGAGATTTGAGCTCTCACCGCTAATCGAAACAAGTTAAAAATTCATGATATAAAATTGTTTTCCTTCCCAAAAGAATCACCGACAGTTGTGCATAGCAGTCGATGTTAACACCACATTTTTTGTTTTGTTTTCCCTCTCGCTTCAGGACGTCAGCGATCATAGCTCTCCACAACTTCCTGCTTTTTTTTGGTCGAAGTAACATTAGACTCTTCACCATCTGTTCTCCTTGTTCTTCTACCCATTCACCGTTTCCCTTCTGCTTCTCTTGCTTCTCGTATGTCTTGAAAATATTAAATTAAAAAGCTCTCTTTCCTCATTATTTATCTCAGGACTTTCAGCTTTCTGGTTGTATGTCTATGTTTCCTTGTCTTCCCTGTTTTCCTTAGGACAACTTGGTTGATCTGATGGCCTGCCCATGATATTTTATCATTCCTCAGAACTTCACGTCTCGTCATCATCTGCAATGAAATTGTCAAGCATTCATTCACTGTCATATCGTAGATTAGATATTACATAGAATTTCCGCACACTTACAAATTCATTCTAATTTAAACAAGTTGGGGAGGGGCTAAAGTTTAGAGTTTAAAAATTAATGACACTGGAGAAAATAAAATAAAGAACAATAACGGAAAGAAGGAGAAATAAAAACATAAAAAAGAAACAACAAAAAGGCGCAAGGCATTGTAAGTTACTTGCGAATAGCGGTTTAAGTGTTGTTGTCTTTACAATATTTAAAATGGCCGACAGAGCAATACTGAAAATTAATATCAATAGCTATGGTAAATGACGGCGACTCTGAAATGAATTTTGATTACTCACTTAATACGTTTGTTTATGGAAGAAATCCTTCTCTACTCCGATGTGCGTTCAAATTTCCGTCCCTTTTTTTCGTAGTCTGTTAATACACTCCCCGGGAAAATAAATTTCTGTATTTGCTTGATTCCGACGTCCCCAATTCGTAACGTCCACATTGGTTTGTCACTTTTGGTGACAACCATAATATATGATGCAATCGGCTGCCTTGTGACACTCGCATAGAAGAGGAATGAGATTTTATCTCGATCCCAATTATTTTGTGTTTCATGACCAACGATAAATATTTGTTAAGTATTGTCTTTAAATCGGTTGACTGAAAGAGAACAGTCAGGCAGTTTCTAAAGCGGCATACAAAATCGACCATATTTCCATCATCTTTATCAATCGATCATATATACAAGTTCTACTTGATGGCGTACTGGAGTACAAGTTCAAAAGCAAGAAGACTCGTCAAGAGTTCAACAGTTCATCGTGAGATGTGAGGGAACATTAATAGCTTAATTTTTAAGTTACTGAATGTTGAAAGGTAATTTTCCGCATTGAGCTGTTAGAGCTTGATCACAGGAGAGATCAGCTTCTCAAAAATAGCAATTCCTAGGGAAAAAAAAAATTTCTGAGTAGAACTTTCTCCATACATTTGAATACGGAGGAAATGACGTTGAAACTTCTTCCCCTTTCCCTCTCTCTCCTCCACTTTCTATCCTTCACATCTCAATTTTAATCTCCTCCCCATCCATCTCCCTCTCCCCCCTCTCCTCTCTCCCCCTCCCCTCTCCCCCCCCTCTCTCCCCTCTCTCCCTCCCTCTCCCCCTCTCTCGTCTCTCCTCCCTCTCCCCTCTCTCTCGTCTCTCCTCCCTCTCCCACTCTCTCGTCTCTCCTCCCTCCCCCTCTCTCGTCTCTCCTCCTCTCTCCCTCTCTCGTCTCTCCTCCCTCTCTCCCTTTCTCGTCTCTCCTCCCTCTCCCCCTCTCTCCCTCTCACTCTCCATCCTCCCCACTCATAACGTTCCAATATAGCTTTCTCTTACCGGCCTTCATCGATCTTCTCATTTTTAATTATTCTTTTCGATCTCTTTACTCTTTTCTAATCTTCCCTTTCGTCTTCTTCTCTTCACTCTCTTTTCCTAAATTTACGAAAGCCAATTTTTTCTCTCTCTCTCTCTCATTTTCATCGTCATCTAAGCTTTACTCTCTTTCTCTTCGCTTTTCTCTGAACCCTTTGCCTATAACTTACGAAAGCCGTTCAGCACATCAGAAATAACAAAAATCCGCTGCTGTACTTTCTTGTACAAAAACATCCGGGCACTCTGCTCTAACTTCCCTGGGCTTACATGTTTACTTGCTTTCCATTCCAAATTCCTTTTTACACTTGTTAATTGGTATCTTAATAATCGCTTCAATACCGACCACTAATAGCTTGAAATTCTTGGTGTGAAATAATTTAGCCTTTACCCTGCTATGAATCGATATCTCTGCATGCCTATAAATAGACAAACATACCTTATACCGATGTACATACGTTTAAGTATATTTTGGTATGCACACGTATAGATAAATTAATACATATAGTTGTCAGTATATTTCAATATGTTTATAAGGATATACAAATTCATATATACACACTACAGTGTAACCTGGATATAAGAGAGTTGTCGGGACCGGATAAGAAGTCTCTTATATCCGGGTTTGGTCTATTTTGTTTAGGTAAGTATGGGCTCTAATTTGGGACCAGAGAAAATCTCTTATATCCGGGTCTCTTATATCCAGGTTACACTGTATATATAAATTGTCCCAATCATGTAACATCTTGCGATTACTGTTCATTTGACAAAATGTTTTCTATCTAAAAAAACCGCTAAACTAATTGAGTTTCTTTCCCCTAGTATCCAGATAAGAAGTTTAGCCATCTTGACACTATTTGTCGTAAGAATCACTGAAAAACTCTGTGTTATTCAGCCAGAAAGAGAACAGGTTAATATCGTTTTGTGTCAGCCCCAGTCTCCTCAACTGAACAATGGTGAGAGGAAAAAGATCATTCAGGCCTTCGGTAGTAGTACGAACTTTCAATACTCTGGCATCTATCTTCAATGTTCATTCAAAAATCATCAAAAGAACAGTGAATAAGTTTAAAAAGTGGGAAAAGTAGAGCGGAAAATTGAATCAGGAGGTTACAACAGCAAGAGGGACCATCATTTCAATTTAGAGTTAAATTCTTATTGTTCAAAGTGGAGTCCTATAGTGTTACAAAAACCAGAAAAATATCTTTAATCATATTTGATACAACGGTTCAGACATAATGTAACAATTGGACAATTTTTCTGGTACACACTGTGTGTGTGTGTGTATATATATATATATATATATATTGAACAATAAGAAAATAAAAAATTAAAATCTTTAGACACACTGGGTTGTAGATTAATATTTCGTTTTTTTATTATTATTCCATTTAGATTCCTCGACTAGTTTCGACCGAAATGGCCATCATCGGGAGGAGAAATATTTCTGCTTGTAGCAGTGAACTACAGAAATGAACGTCTTGATGGAGAAAATGAACTTTTGTCTTTAGTTTTCATTTGTTTTTTTATTTTTTATCTTTTAAACATGAATCTTTTAACATTCCTTGTGTTGGTCAAACAGTCTCTTTTAAGTTGTTATTTGAGATAAGTGCTGGAGAGATACATATTATTCTGAATTCTCTGGTCAGTTTGACAGTTTTGATATATATATATGTGTGTGTGTGTGTGTGTATATATATATATATATATATATATATATATATATATATATAAAGTGTCTCTGTGTGCGTAGAAATTAAGATATAGCGAAAAATATATCTATAAAAAGACAACATGGATGAAAGCAAAAGGAAAACTTCTCTTAGCCGATGCTCAGAATTTTTATATTTTAAGAGCTCTTGTAAATATATTTCAAACTGATTGAAAGTCAAGGTAAACTATGGTAATTTTAGGATAGCGAAATATATATATATATATATATATATATATATATATATGAGAGAGAGTTCCGAAAAGTGTGGATGGTTCTGCACAAGCCCTCACCACTTTAATGAAATCACTTGTGTGTGTTTTCTGGTGGTTTACCCGGATTCGTTCATTCTTATCCACACACAGGTGCAGCCAGTTAGTCCAGGGTTACAGGAATGTAGGACGCCCATGGCTAAGATAAAAAAGCAAAGTGAACAGCAACTTGTCAGCTGTCAATATACCTCATAACATTCTCTAGCACTTAGCCTTGGAGCGGGTAGAATGGAGATCAACGTGTTTTAGTGGACTCAGCAGTTTTCAGTCAAGAAGAGAGAGCAAGATCTAAAAAGGCAGCCAGTCTAACAGCGATCTCATCCCACAATACTTACTCTTGCTCCATATGCGGCCTCCTTTGTAAATTATTAGCGGGTCTTAAGTGCCACTTAAGATTATCGCACAAAATTTCGTAACTGAATCAATTGATTAAGTTGTCAGATCCTCATGCGTCGAATCCGACGTGAGAGTCCATTATATACATACATACATACACACACACACACACACACACATATATATATATATATATATATATATATATATATATATATACTTGTTCGCTTCGTTTTTCTTCTATTCTGACAATTTTTCTAATTTTCGAACTGGAGTTGAATATAAATTGCCCAATATTTTCTGAGCGCTTTCGGCTTTTGTGTGCCATTTCCAAAGAATTTGTAGATTACAAAGAATGCACCTGGAACTATGCGTCGTGTTCCTTGGAACTTTCCGAATTTCTCTTCATCACAAATAATCTTGTTGTGTTTTAATACTGGAAAAAGCAGCAAGCAAGATCTATCTATATATATATATATATATATATATATATTCAAAGGATTCAAACTAGGGAATGCTTCTTCTTTGGTTTGTCGAACCCGAATGAGATACGCAAACGAACAAAGGCTTTCGAGATCAGTGATCTCAACCGAATCATTTTTTAAGTAATGTCGTCTGTTTTAGGCGATTATAATCCATGCCATTAACTGTCTCTTCAAAATTGATTGGCAACATTCAATCCAACACAGTCCACATTTCCTTCTCTTCTTTCCTTTCTCTCGCCATTGCTCTCACAACTTGTTAACACGCTTTTTTACCCTGTCCAGTCTGAGCCAGACGGAATTTGGCGACACTGGTCTCTCGCAGACAATGTCCACCTAAACGAATGTTGCCAGTCTTAAGCATGGCGCCAACCAGGAATGTCGAGAGAAGCCAATTACGAAGTCTTTGACTGGCGGCTCAGAGCTACTTTTTGAGTTCTTTGTTTGGAAATAATTGCAAATTGTCGATTCTAATCAAAAGCAGATAATCAAAATTAAGGACTATGTTTAGGAGGCGTTGCTGTGCGAGTGAATGTGGTGTTAGTCATCAGAATTAGGGTTAATTATGAGAATGTATGGCAAAACTAAGGGAAGATGTTATGGGATAAAGACATTGAAATGTGTGGGCGTGTGTATGTAATGGACGGGAAGTATATAAGGGAGATGATTGGATGGGAACCCGCAGGGCTAACTCTTAAACCAAGGCAAAAATATTGTTCAACAAATTAAGCTAATTTAATCCTTTTTCTCGAATTGAAAAAAATATCGAACTTAGCTTTCTTCTCATTTAGTTCCAACTTCGTTTTGTTTTTTTGTTTGTTTTTTAGGGGGGGGTTGTTTTTTTGGGTTTTCTTTTTTTTTTTTGCTTTCTTTTCTGTTTAATTTTATTCGTAATAATACTAATAAAGTCTCGGAAATTATGAAAAAAAAAGAGTTCTTTTTAAGATGATAATAAAAGTATCATTTGTTTGTCGGATCTCTATTCGGACATTAATTTAGTAATGGTCGCTTAATTATAGACATGATCAGACGTAGTAACAAATAAAAAAGATGGGCGTATTTTGAAACTCAGATAATTCAGAATTATATTTCATTTATTTCAAAAATAACTTGATCGTCCCCATGATAATTAATGTTCTAAACAAAATTACCAATGCCATATTTTCTTGTTTTTTTATTATTATTATTGCAGTCATTTATTACATTTTTTTTTCTAATGTCTGTATTGACGTATATGTCTCAGAGTGTATTTCGGGAAACAGTGTTTAAGGAAACCCGGCGAAGAACCATTTAACAGACTAAATATTCTGGATTTGTTGAGCAACGCCATAGCGTCCAAATAGTACCTGATAAAGAAATTGATTAAAAAAGTTACTTAAAGAACAAAAACTTAACGGCTTTTATATATTTTATATTTCTATATTTATTGGAAATAATAAAGCAATGGTTTCCCAATTTCTAAAGAAAAGGACAAAATAAATACTGAAGCTAGCTACAGTTTCGCATTTCACAGAAGGATTTACTAAATATATATATATATATATATATATATATATATAATGTTTGTTTGTACAAAATTTTATCACTGTCATGAAAAGTTTTATTATTACCACTCATAAAAAAGAAAAAATGAAAAACGGGCTACCTAACCGGTTTTGTACCTCGCTCAACAGAGCTAAATCGAAGTAAATAGAGTAAATTATATAATAAAAAAAGAACAATGGACAAAGTTTATTTGTGGAAAAAAAATTAAATGGTAATTATTTGGAGGCCTAATATAAAGTCCTTCTGTTTAAAAAGAGAAGGCTTTAAAGATAGAATATAGATGGCCTCCAACACTTTTAGGTGGTAATTTGAGTGGGACTTGCTAAGGATGGTAAAAGCGTCTGCACTAAAACTAACAGCAAAATTATGGCTATTTATAAGGTGCTCTGCAATGGAGGAACCATACGTATTGGTCAGAATGTACGGGGGAGTGTACTTCCGGTTTCTGATTTTCGCTGGAACGTGTTGCTTTATTCTAACATCTAGCCTTTGCGTCGTTCTCCCTATGTAGTGCGAACCGCAACTACATTTAAAAGAATAAATTAGTGAACTATTATGGTGTGGTGGGAGAACATCCTTACGTATAGACGGAAGAAAGGGTCTGACAGAGAAAACAACACGAGTGTTATATATAATGTGTGTGTGTGTGTGTGTGTGTGTGCTGATCTTAATTTCGTTTACTTCTCACAATCGAGCGATCTGATCACGGTGAGTTTCGGATTCAAGTAGTTCGGCCAAAATTACTGTCTTTCACTTAGGGTGGTATGCCTGTAATTTCTTAACAGTCCTCTAAGGCGTTGGTTAGATCCAGTGACAGAACCCAAACAGTGTAAGTTCAATACACGGTTAAGGCAGTGGAGAACTTCGAGAGGGGAATTGACAGGAGATAACTGATAAGTGATATCCGTTAAAACATGGCACGTGGAACTAGAGCAGTCTACCCCAGTGAGTGAAATAAAGGGTTCCGTTCGACATTCCAACCGCCTGAAGAAGGCCGGAGCGTACAACGGCCGAAACGTTGTAATAAATATAGCGACAAAGATGAGGACAATAGTCCGAATAATGTAAATGGTACCTCTATTTGTTAACTCTTCCTCAAAAGTGTTGGAGGTAATCCGTTATCCTCCTTATAGTCAAGGATGCGAACCTTAGAGAAACTCATCAGTAGACTATCTTATCAGTAAAGCCATCATATTGGGGCTACTGAGAGCGTGGAGTAATTGACGGTGAGGCCTCTCTATGCTATCATGATGTCTACAGTTACATATGTGCTTTTTGGTGATTAATCCAGGATGAGTATATATATATATATATATATATATATATATATATATATATATATATATCACCAAACATCATGTTTGTGTATAATATATATATATATACACACATATAAATATAGATAACTAGACTCGTTTCGAAAAACGTCAGGGAAAGCCAAACTTTCCCTGACGATCCGTTTAGGTGAAACCTAGGTAGGTTTGTCTGGCTCACTAGGTGTATATATATATATATATATATAACCAAACATCATGTTTGTGTATAATATATATATATATATATATATTTACACCACTTGGCTGTGTTGGTATATCGCTACCTCAGTTCTTCCCTTCTTCATACCAAAACATGCGCAAAGATAATCCTCCATATCACCATAATATGAAATTCTTACTTCCTCCCTTTATGCTCTTAAAACAACTGCTTGAGCGGCTCCTGGGCCTTTTATTGGATGAACAATATTATAAAAACATACTAAATACCCTTTGGCCTGCCTCATGGTTGAAATAACGTATTTTTCACTTAACCCAACTAAAGTTGTTGTCCAATCCGAGATAAAAAAAAAAAAAAGAGATTTTCTAAGCAAGGTCAACTTTTTCTAAGAACTGTCAACTTGGAAGATTTTTTTTTTAAAGAAAATCACCCCAAGCAATTTGGGAGTGTCACTAGAAGGACAGGGATCAAGGTCAAGGCATCAGATGTCGATTGACATTTCATTTGAATATTTGAAGATAATAGATATCAGGGGAAACAATTGATGGGAAAGGGGTTTCACTGACGGGAGATGCGAGGTAAGAAGCTGTTAGAGTAAAAGAGATGGTTACATTTATTACCGCAGTACAATAAGCCAAGCACCTTTATCCCCTTTTGACATTGTAACATACTTGAAAAACTAATATGATTGCTTTTTTTATTATGAGGCTACGAAATTATTGCTAATACTTACATCTATGTTTCAAAAGGATTATTTCACAAAGTATATAAGTCACTTTTACGTCCTATGCATGAGTGATAGCGCGATAACTAGTATTATAGTCCAGGTCTGAAACGGGTCTTATCTCCAACGGCTGATAATCAGAAGCATTGGCTCCTCACAGTGCTTGACGTAAAGTTTTTTATGCTCAAGATATGTTGCATATTAATAAAACCCATTTATCAAGTCAACAATTACAGGAAGTGCGTATTTGAAAATAGATATTTTCTTAGCATTAAGTGCGTGACAAGTAAATTTCATTTTCTTTTGGGGATGATTTTCTGTTTCATCTCTCAGTTAAGTTCCAACGTGAACAGTGACATGTGAGGCACACTGAAGCAAAGCAAAACAAAAAATGGAATTTCTTATCGTTCAAAAGCCACAACGTTTCGCCTGGAAATTATAAAGGGCTGAAAAAAACGAAAGGAAAAAGCTTTTAAATGAGGCTTTGCGGATGGGTCTGGCGTTGTTGTCGTTCATGGGATTTCGAACCTGGTATTATGGAAATGTCAACCGGGTTTTGTTGTTTATTATCTATGTTCCAAATTCTGCCATTCATCAGGACAAAGAAAACAGAAGAATGAAAAAAAATAGGAAGCGGGTAATAAAAATATATTTTTTTTTTTTTTGTAAGTTCTGGGCAATTTTCTTTTGATGCCGAGTGTGAAAAGAATCGCTTTTTCTGCAGAGAAATAAAAAAAATGGGAAATCTATGATAAAAAGTAATATATATATATATATATATATATATATATATATATATATATATATATACCCACACACAGAAGCTATAAAAAAATATTGGCGATAGCCGGACAAACGAAGCGAATGATTAAAACTTTCGGAAGCAGAAAATAGGTTCAAAGACTATGCAGAAAGGACACATAATTTTGTTATACACACACACATATATATATATATATATACGATTGTTGGAGTCCGAGTTGAGTCCGACCAGAGGACGTTTGTATTAAAAGTGCTCTATAAACAATTCAAAAAATTGAACGTGCAGAGTTTTAAATATGAAAAAATAAATTAGGAATCACCTACACACCCGCTACCATGGTTTCAACCATTAAGATATCGTCTGGCGATAGATGCTTCCCTTATCTGTTTTACTCTCAAAACAGAAAAGAGGTTCAAAAACTATACAGAAAGAACACATAATCTTGTTTTTATATATATATATATATATATATATATATATATATAAATATTGTACTATTAGAAATATCGCATTGAATGTTATATTCTGCACGCGCCATTGAGATAATTACGGATATTTATGCTTCTAAACTGCTATGCAATATCAATCCTCCTACATGCTTCTCTGGCTTCTTTAATCTAAAACCTCCTATATCCTTTTCCAAGCTATGTAATATCAGGCCTCGTAGATGAGGAGGAAACTTGAGGCAACAGTATTTCTACAAAATGCTGCTGAGAATAACATGGAAAGAATATGTCTGAAATCTCTGCGACACATGAAAAAACAAGAATTGGATATTCACAGTGCGTACTGAAGGCAAAGGAGACAAGGCAATCAAATTAGCCAGCTTGTGGAAATGGATGGCAGAACAGGGATAGTGAGGAGACAAAGATTACTTAAAGCTATGAAAGATAGGGGATTGTGGAGAACCATGACCGTCTCTTTCCTGAGTGGACACAAGCCATAAAAGATTTACATATTTTGTAATTACTATTTCTCGCTGAAATGTCTATGCACTTGACAAAATTAATCTTGGCAAATATATATTCCGGAATTTTTAATTTAACTACTCCTATTATGAAAGCGGTGTTAATGACCATGTCTTCTCTTTTCTTTACAACCCATCAGCCATTCATACTGACATTATTAGATTGACTAGGATGAGCCCGAAATGTGATTTGCAGGTCGGGAATACTAGAATCAAGCAGACAAGGAATTTTAAATATTTGGGAAACGTTCTGCCAGAGAACGGTAAATGCAACACTGAGATCTGTAGACGTATTGGGATGGCCAAGGACACATTCCAAAAGGTGGACAGAGTATTTACGAGACAGGAGGATCTCTTTAGTAACGAAGAAAAAATACTGAGCTGTTACGTGACATCTGTCTTTCTTTACGGCAGCGAATTTTGCACGATTTCCTCAAAGATGAAAAAAAAAACTCAGTGCGACGGAGTTGTGGTTCTACAGAAGGATGCTAAGAATATCATGGACCGAGCGTGTGAGCAATGATGAGGTCCTAAAGAGGATGCAAACAAGGAGGGGGCTTATACTTAATATCAGGAAGAGGCAGCTGAAGTTTCTGGGACACAGAATGAGGAAGGAGGGCCTGGAGAATCTGATACTCACGGGTCGAATAGAGGGAAAGAGAGACAAGGGAAAACAACGCATGACAGTGGATGACAGAACGTTGTCTGGACGAGGTGGCAGATAGAAGAAACCTGTTGAGAGCTACAAGGGATAGAAGGGGTGGAGAGCCATGATCGCCTACGTTATGAAAGGACACCGCACATAGTAAGAAAAAAGAAATTTTGACAAATATCAAGTCAACCTACGAGAAACTGTGATGCATGTGTGGCCAACAAAAAAATTAAAGTTGTTTCTTAACTGTTAGAGTTGGAAATATTTTTGTTTATAGTATGTCCGTTGATTATGTTTCTAAATTTGTTAAGGCAAATCTCATTGCTTCATCAACAGCATAATTTTGAAAATTATTGTTGATATGTGTTTCTTTTTTGGTGTTTAATTTTCTATAAAACAATGTATCCAAAGATGAAACATTTTCGCATCATTAATCATGCTTTTTATAACACCTGTTTAATCTTATATAATATTTTATTCTTACCTAATAAAATGTGTCGTCCTGGGTAAGATGATAAACTACATCCATCAGCAAGGCCTCTGATCAGGGTTTTTGAGGAGTGTGGAACCACCTCTTAATTGCTGATGTTCCCAGATCCACCCTGACCAGGGGTGGTAGCACCTGTTAGGGTCCCAACTATAGGCAAATATTTAACCCTCAAAATTGGCGTCAAAAACACTATGAAAGTGAAAAAAAATTAGGTTTTAATTTCCGGAAATATTATTAAAATATCAATATTATTACCAGCAATATATTTTTGAGAAAAAAAAAACGATATTACCACCAATACATTTTTAAAAAAAAAAAAATATTACCAGAAATAGACTTTTTGAAAAAAAAATATTATCAGAAATACATTTTTGAAAAAATTATAAAAAAGTTTTGTTGACATTAAATAACCCATTGAGTTTTACTCTTTTTCTTTCTCGTTCGCTTTTTTTTTCTCTTTTTCCTTTTCTTTCTCTTTTTCCTTTTCTTTCTCTTTTTCCTTTTCTTTCTCTTTTTCCTTTTCTTTCTCTTTTTCCTTTTCTTTCTCTTTTTCCTTTTCTTTCTCTTTTTCCTTTTCTTTCTCTTTTTCTCTTTTTCTTTTTTCTTCTTTTTCTTTCTCTTTCTTGTTCTCTTTCTTTTTCCTTTCCTTTTTTTCTCCTTTCCTCTTTTTCCTCATTATCTTTTTCTTTCACATGGTAAAACCAAGCATCGAAATAATTCTTCTCACCCTTTCTATAAACTCGTCGATTGTTCTCCATCATTCCCTTTCATAAACCTTTCAAAAAATGGTGTTAATTACTGAGCATAACTTAAAGCTAACACAAGATTGCATAAATTAAGCACCCAGGTTGGGGATCGGACATATAACACTTGCGAATTGGTTTACGAGTCGAACTTGTTAATCATTACGCCACAGTGGGATTATAATGTGGAATATCCGGTGACTTTCGGCTTCACCCCCAATCGGCTAATCATGTTCTTATCTTCTAATTTGCTATTCATTACACTACGGCTGGACGCTCAATTACTTAACTTTTTTTTTTCACCTGCTGACAATTACCAAACAAACCTAATTTGTTCTTTCTCTAAGTCGCTTCTTTCCAACTTTTTTTTTTGCCTCCGTCTTCAGAAAAATACCAACAAAATCCATTTATTCAATTTGAATTTCGGGAAATGTAGAAAGTTTTCAACGTTGCTGACACCTGTCTTCGGAATCGGCGGCGTTTTCGGTTGAGCTCTGCCACTTCGACTTTGTCCGACCTTTCTGTGTATTTCATCTCCAGGGATATGAACATCAGGTTGTCGGCATCATCCGCGTTTTTCACACGGATTGGCACGGGAGTAGGCTTTGGGGAGGACAAAAAGGAATATAACGGAGTTGAGGTCTCCAGTTTTACGATTCCCTTATATCATCAACAGTTCAATAAACACACGGTTGAAAATCTGGCACACGGACTACTGCCTATGAGAACAGATGGGAAAAAAATCCAAACCAATTGACATATGAGAAGGAGAGAAAAGGGTATATGACCTGTCATCACACGTCAAGTAGCCCTTATAGATGCGTGTGAAGAACAACTGTTTGAAAGCAGTAAGATGAGAAAGAACGATTCCAGGCTTGCGTTGAAAGAGTCCGCATTTCCAATACGCAGATGGACAAAGCCTGCCAACCTATTCTAGAAGAGGACCCTTACGAGATTGATCCGATTTCAGTCGATAGTCGAGTGAGTAGAATTGGTTCGTGAGAGAGAGAGAAAAAGAGAGATCGATATCACTTTCGACTGACGATCTACCCTTCCCCAGGAATATGTGTTCTAATCTTTGGCTCTAACTTGAAACAGTCACGTACGGAAAGACGCCATTACATAACGAAATCATGCTCGCAAGGTTTATTTCATTCTCTCCCTCACTACACCACCAAGAGTGACCGGCTATCAATAATCAATGGTGGAGATGAATATGTACACATGTTAAAATACATTGTGTACGTGTAGTATACACATGTTGATATTGTTTTTATGTTTCGTACATATTATTACTGAATATTTCTTAGGGCAAACTCTTTTGTCTCACTTTTTATTTTCTCTGCTTTCTTTTTTCCTCTGTTCAAACTCTGACTCAATTAACATTTCCCTCTCAATGTTTTTGCAATATAGGCTTATTTTTTGTATTTATCGATCGATCAATTGATTGATTGATTGGCCGAGTATTTAGTTGACTGATTTAATTATTGATTTGCTTTGCAACAAAAAAGTTGGCTATTTTTGTATCGATTTAAGGAGAAAGAAAAAAGGAGAAGAGATAGAATATTGTACAACGTTTTCGTCTTTGAGGCAGCTGGCCCACAATTTCCTGTTAGAGATAAACGAGAATCAGCTTCGAGTTCAATTCTTAAGCAAGTTGGTTGAATCTACTGTTAACGCTAAGTGATATCAAACGTTCAAAGTTTAAAGATTTGTCTGTTTTGATTCTGCATGTTTAATTTAAATTCAAGCCAGTTTTTGTGCTGTTCGACAAGTCATTCAATAAACACTTAAGTTGGCTAGATGTAACCGTAAATTAAATGCTCACAGTGTCTGTATTCGCTTGTGGAACTCCCGTCCGGTTCTATGCTTTCCAGCCAATTTTAATCTGCAAAAAATTAAATGTGATGTCAATCGCTATCTACTGTCGTCCTGGTTACTCTTTTCTCTTCTTGCTCCTTATTAATGTTTCTCTTCCTAATTCTTTCACATCCAGCAATCTCTTGTGTCTTAGGGGCTTTACTGCCTTAAATGGGATGAAACCAAATTTTTAAAAAAAGATCAAAGAACCAAACGAAATATATTCTTCATTTATTTTTTTCTAAATATCTTTGATTGTTTTACCTTAAGCGTTTTAAAAAAAAATATATACAAAGCACAAGTTTTCTTTTTCGCCTATCGTTCTTACCCGCTATCAAAAATGGAAAGGCATAACCTATGCAGAGAGTCACAAGCAATTTAAAAAATCTTGATTGGCCATTCTTTGGGACTTAGTTTTTGGCAAAAGATCGCATCAACCAAGTCTGTCCGCATCCCCCCCCCCAAAGGCTCTGATTTCACTCCCTGTAATACTGGCTTTCCTGAAAATTAAAAAGGAGAATATTTCAAACCATGAACGAGATTAAAGAGAACGCGACAAGTCAACTGATGTTTTCTACAATGCATTTTGTCCATTCAGACGTGGGAAATTATTGCTTTCCACAACTTCCTATCCCTCGTACCGATGTTTTTTGGGGTTTTTTTCTTTTTACTATTCCTCCCCTTCCCCTTTCTTCCAACCATTTACTCAAGCTAGTTAGGTAGGTTACTCGCTGCTTTACGATCGAAGATTTTAAATCTTTTAAATGTGAGTCGATATATTTTAATAAGCTATTTCATTAGTACTTAACAATTGTGATGAACTTAGTCTGTGGTTCATAAACTAAGAATTTTTAGTTGCCGGTATGCACGGTAGAGTAAAATTTAAACGCAATGTCAATCGTTATCTTCTGTTTTCTTAATTCTTGTTCTTTTATTGTCCTCTCTTCTTAATATTATAGTATTTTTCCTCGTATTCTTTTTTATCTTAGTGGCTTTATTCCCTTGATTTTGGTGAAGAGATTTAAAAAACGTTTTAAAAAAATGAGATGAAAATCAAGAACGAAGGAATTGTGCCGATTAGGCCTAAAACTGTAACTTCCTTGCTTTCACTGATGCAAATTTGTCAATCATGTCTTCAGATTCCATTCTCAGTTTCCTCCATCGTACTACGTCCCATAATCAGACGTCGATCTTGGATAGCCTTAAATAAGACAAAATTAGCTACAACTGATTGAAATTGAAAAATATCTCTTAACTAGCGATTGAAATTGCAGCTGTTAACATAATTTGAATAGAGGAAGGGGGGATTTAGGGGCAAGAATTGATTTCCATGCTGAGCAATGAATTTTCAAAGCTGTTCAGGTCTTTATAGCTCGATATTGATTTAATCGCAAGATTCTGAAGTATTGCTAGATGACTTCCGGCTTAATGTCTAATTAATGAATATTACACTACCAATAATTTGTTCAGTAGCATTATGGCGCTCCCCGACTCAAGTGGCAGCCATAACACGTACCCTACTTGCCATCCAGTTGATACTACTATGTGTATTCTGTCTTCTTTTATGCGGGCCGAATAACGGTCCTTATTTCAATGTGACCTATCTGCAGCATCCAAGACTATAGTTTCATTCAAATACAGTTTCAACGCAAACGTTTCATTGTCAGTAGGGTAACTTAAATTAAGAATCCTGCTCTCCCAGTAATAAGATATTTTCTCTCTACAAATAGCTGTATTTTGCGAGAGCTAACTTAAAAAAAAAAATTGTTTTTTCTTGTGACAAGATAACACCTCAGTACCACAAAAGAACGCCATTGATTTTTTCAGGAAGGAGACAATATTGCCATAATGATGAAAAGGGGAGTTAACTAGTATTTGTTCTTCATTCTACATTTAGGCCAGACGCATCTATTTGGTGCGTATTGAGGAAAAAATCTACGTGTGTTAGATTCCGCATGTGCCACACGTCTTCGCGAATCGTCTCAACACGTCTTGGATGGAAACGACCTGGGATCTAGTGGATTACAAAAATAGATACTTATACAGTACCTATCCATTGCTAAGGGAACATCGTCTACGTAACTAGTAAATAGTCAGGAAGATTTGGGAATCGGGATCTTTTGTGATGTCAACAAACAATCGTTGACACTTTTGTGATGTCAACGAATACTCCTCGTCACTTTCGTAATGCTCGTTGTAGTAGAAACTTTATAATCGCAGATACAATTATAGTACGCCGTTGAATAACGTCTGACCGTGTGGTTAAGACGGGAGCTCTTGAGAAACACAAGGGAGCTTATTCGTGTTTTGTTTGTATAAGAATCATGGTGTCGGACGCCTTCGGATATTACTCGTACTAACAGTACTTGCTCGATAATGCTCGCTCAAATAGTAATCCGTATAGTGATCTGAATAGAGAAATAGTATAGAAAATAGAGATCCGTATAGTAATAGAGGATAGATTAGAAATAGCGACCCGAATAGTAATAGACGATAGAATAGAAATAACGATCTGTATCGTATAGAGGATAGACTAGAAATAGCGATCGTTAGTCGTCAGCGACTTCATACATGTATGTGTTTCCTGTATGGTCACGTGATCCACTTGATTCAATAATGGGATCAACCGTGTTTGCTCACTGGCGATCTATATTCAGACTCGAGTGTCGGCAGCGACACTTTATTCTTATATATAAGAATCTAATACAGTTTCCCAAGGCACGAATATGAATTTAATATAACATGTCCTTCTGACCAATTCATAATATAACTCGCTTTATACACACACGCAAGTTTATACTTATTGTTAAAAGTGACGGAAATATTTTCAGTATTTTTTTATAAATAAGTCTTTTATTGTTCAACAATAAAACTATTTAATATCGTTTGCCTGGGACATGTAGTTAATCACATTTTAAATGACGTCATTTTTTGGCGGGGAGGGACACTCTTTATAATATGCATTGTCTAACATGCTTCATTACAAGTAAAGAAGCATGTTTACGTGCTATAAAAGGGATTTACATTTATTTTATAATGACAGACACGTTACCATATATTGGTGATAAAATTAATTCTGCAAATATTTCTAATATTGTAATTGAATCAATAAATGTTTCCTTTGGGCTTTTTATATCTACTATACATTTATTAAGCATTCACGTAAAAGTCAAACAAGTTGCTATATGCATTTCTTCAAAATTTCGTTTAAAGCCATAGAAATATGTATAGTATGTCTTCAGGATTTGGTGAAGCAACTTGAAATAAAAATATAACTTTCGCCATTATCTGGAGACACAGTATAAACTGGAATTCGGCATGGCTTTTAACGTGACACAAAATTCAGTTTATACGACGTCAACGGAAGTGCCACTACATATAGATGCATGTTTGCGTTAGCAGGAGAGTCCACTACGTTAATTCGTCCATTTCTATGTAGTGGGTCTGCATAATAATAAATGTCTAATGTATATTTATGCAAGTCAGTTATGTGCCATGCGTGATACACGCTTAGGCGATCATGTATCTTTTGATACATGACTGACGAGGCAGATGTTTTTCCTTCGGATATTTTTTTTTCTTTCTGCGGTAGACCAGTTGCCATCCAAAGCTATAGTCTGTCCTGGTCTGTCCTGCTATTTACCCAAGAAGAGGATTCATACATTCCCCAAGCGTATTAGCACGTAAATAAATATAATGGATTCGACTGGAATTCGAACTCGGCTCTCCGATTTCTCAGTCTGAGCCGCTATCCATTACTCCACCGTAGATTCTGTTAAATCTATTTTATTTAAGAAAGAAAGGGACTCAACATTGTGGATTGAAGGTTTGTAGATTTCAACAATGAAGTCGTAGAAAACAGCAGTTTTACACCTTAATTATCAGGCCGAGCTTCTCGACTTGACGGTCGAACTTTTTGCCTCTGAGCAGAAAGGGACCCGGACGAGGCTCCGCCGAAGGGCAGAGTCTCGTTCGGGGAGAATGACCAACCCGATCTCGTTTATACGGGTTATACGGGCATTTTTTGGCCGAGCCTACGGGCTCGGGAAACCCACGATAAACTCGGCCTTGTGCCACATGCAACCATCGTGGGTGGGGGGGCTAGATACCTTAATTATCAGGCCAAATGCAAATTCTGTTTTGATTTCATCGAAGTAGGTTACTCGCTATTTTCTTCAGTTTCTCTTGCATTTAGTCTGCCTTGTCCCAAATTCCCCAAGATCTATTTGTTTATTATGTGACCTAGAAATTTCATCTCTAAGTGTCCTTTTTTTTGTTGTTCCCGTTTTCTTTCAAACTGCCTCGTTGCTCGCATGTTCCATCCATGGTATTCTCAGTAATTTTCCGTCGAACATCTCTGTTGTTTCAAATTTCCTCTTCATCTTTGGGGAAAAATGGGCAGTATGCGTTGTGTGGCGAGGGAGAATATTTTCCTACAAGTTCGGACTCAGCCGTCGGACGAAAACCAGAAAAATACTCCTACATAAAGAGGAGTATCAGGAGGAAAAGTAACATCAGTAGCTTTTGCTGTAAATATTTAGTCATTCACGGCTAAATATTCTCTTTCCTAGTTTCTATTCTTCATTATGTTTTCCTGTACCAAAAGTTAATAAACTTGTTGTTAAACCAGTTCCGGTTTTCTATTGTTGTTTTTGCTAAGTTACGACGTATTGCTATATTGGAGGATTGATATTACATAGCAGTTCAACGCTCTTTTCATTATTTCTAACCATATTTTCCTGTTTCTTAATACTTTGCTTAGATTTTGCAAGACATCTTTTGCTATTCCAATGCGCCTTCAAATTTCGATGTCACATTTTCAGTTGTCTGTTAAAACACTTCCCAGTTGTGCTAGTCATAAAATTCTTTTTTTATGTGCTGTGTCCAACCAGATCTTAGTCGACCATGGCTCTCCACAATTTCCTTTTGTAGCTCTTAGCAACTTCTTTTGTTATCTCTCCTAATCCCTGTTCTACCAACCATTTACACAATCTATTTCGTTATGGACTGTTTTCATTTTGTCCTTCTTGTCTTTAAGTGTCAAATTTTCTCACCTCTTTATATGGTCCAGAAATTTCCACTGTCTTTTTTACATCTTCCCAAAAATTATTTTCGTCGTTGCTCACGTGTTCAATATATCATCCTTCCGTAGAATCACATTTCTGTTGCTTCAAATTTCTTCATCGGTGAGATTGTCCAGTATTCACTAACATATAGGAGGAGTGATATTACATAACAGTTCATTACTCATTTCTTTGTTTCTAACCAACTTTTCCCGATTCTTAATACATTGTTTCGCTTTTGAAAGGCATCTTTCTCTATCCCAATGCCTCTTCGGATATCGGTGTCATATTTTCCGTTCTCCGTTAAAACACTTTTTAGATAGATATTTACGAAGAACACAAGGTTTATGCAGGTGCCGAGAGTTTGGTAAATATGTACTTTAAACTTACTACAGGCTGCGGCAGTACTACTTCCTACATAATGGTAAGACATTAATGCATTCATCTAGCTAATGTCTTACCATTATGTGGTAAGTATTTCTGCCGCAGCCTGTATAAATTCATATGCTACATTTTTAGATAACTTTTTCACTCATCTTCTTCTTTATATATCAATTGAAATTCATTTTTCTTTGTTACTGGAGTCACATCCACGAATTGATCCTATTGAGCAGAATTTAGGTGCTTTCTTAGAGCGAACGCCGTCATTGCTTTAGTTAAAAATTGTCGAATATTCTACTTCGTATAACCTCAGGGATATGGAACAAAGAAAATAGACTTTCTACCCAATCATTAGCATAGATGCAACTTATATTGTATTAAACTCGAAACGAAGTTAACTAGATAAAACATATAAAATGGAATTATTTTCTTACGTATCGATAAACACGTATAATTAACATTCTTTTAGACCGAAAGCAAAGTTAAATTAATGAATACAGTTTGAATAAATGAATAGTATATTTTATTTGTCATTGTTACATTTTTACGGTTTCTTTTCGTTTTCATTCGTTTTTTATTAACTAATTATTGTTATCGATCGTCGTCTTCTTCTTCTTTCTTACATCCTTTGTCGTTCTCTTTCACTTGTTCCTGTCACGTTATTTATTTTCACTAATTAGTTTTCTTTCTCTTCTGTCTATTTTCACGGACTTCATTTAAAAAAATATGCGTTTCTTTTCGTTACATTTAATTCATATTCGAAACTATCAAATAATCTTTAATATCCATATTGTTATCTGTCGCCATTTTTAACATTTTTTTCCCGACATCCGAATTCGGAATATTTTCCGAACTGTTTCGCCGCAGTGTTTGAAATTAGAGAGTTAGCTCAGAAAAAAACATGATTTTACTCTGTTTTTCTATTGAATGGACAAACTGTAAGTAAATTATAGCACACCATGCATACGTTAGTGTATATGCATCTATATCTATCATCGTAATTGTACATACATACATATAAATATGTATGTAAGTATTTTAACTGAGAACACAAAAAAATTGATAATCTCAAAACTAGATTTGGAAAAAAAATTCCATCCTCAACTTTCCCTATGAACTTAGCCAAAAAATAAACTCCCATTCTTGGATATTCTTGTGAAGTATAGTAATAATACATTTTCTACTTCGTTACATAAAAAACTCACAATTAAAACCTCTTGCCATCTTAATTTTACCAGTCAATGTCCTCTCAGACATAAAATAGGTGTTATTAAAATTTTCCTTATGCGAGCACACGAGAATTCTTCTCGTCCGATTTTCTTTAAAGAAGTTAATTATGTGAAACAAACGCTCGTTAATAACGGTTTTCTAAATCATCTTATAGATTACCATATTAGACTTTTTCTTTCTGAGGTAACCAATAGCAACACTGAACAAACAAACAAAAAACAATAACATTTCCCACAATATTCAAATGCATAGTATTAGGTTGTGCAAAATAATGTCGTTTTTGACGTTCAACTTAACGTCAAAAACGACATTATTTTTGCACCAACCTAATAACTACATACAAGATGAATAATTATATTATACTTTGATCACCAATGTTAAGCTGTGTTGACCGATACCAATACGGCAATGGATGACGGATGAGAAACATTATGTTCTTTGAGAAAATTAGAAGCATGTGCCAAATGAAACAAAGTTATATATATATATATATATATATATATATGTATATGTGAATTACCGTTACTCGGTTTCTCCAGATAATAATAATAATCGTTTTCTTTCTTGCTTAACGTTTTATGAAAGATGCAAGCAAACTTTTCGATAATTTTACTCTATACTTTCCGCATCTGAAAATTCCCGCAAGAGGCTAAACTCCAAAATATATATCTTTTATTATCACAGGTATCGGTTTATTACACAAAACAGTCATTTTATGCAGGAAAGCCAAAAGCGGAAACATATAAACAAAAGATAAATATTTCTATTGCAAATTAACCCGTAGCCCGGATCAGGCAAAGAATTGGACGCTGAAATGCTTTTGTTCTTTGATAATCGTTGCAATTTGCGCCGAAACGGCAAAGAGTGAATTCAAGGAATTCTTGAACGATCCAGGCCAGGTAGAGTTAAGTCTGTTAAGTGGTGGTCGTGCGAAAGTTAATGCAGTTAGAGAACGACCAATTACGCACGAATCGGAAATTGAATTAATATTTCTTTTATTCTCGGAAGATGATGATGATGACAACGACGACGGGAATAGCTGAGGCGAGAACAGCGCTGACTGTGGCGGGAAAATCAAATTATATTCACTTCACACAACTACCGTACTCATTTTGTTCCTAGATTACAGGCCTCGGTCCCCATCCAGAACGTTCACTCATTGAATGGCGTTGAATATGACTCATTAAGTACGTGCTTACTGTGGCAAACACATTTATGAATGCGCGGGAAAAAAGATTTTTTTTTCTTTTTTTTTTTTAAACATCTGTGTTTCTCTATATTTTTTCCTCGTTCCATATCACATATGTATGAAGTTTAATGTAATATTAGTTGAATTTTTTTTTCTCAAAATGGTTTTACGTTTGCTGAATGCATTGCGAATATTTTCCCAGTAACTTTTTCTTTACTGTTAGATTTTTTTTATCCTCTTAAAATATAATGAAATTTTGATTTCACTCTTTACGTTGGTTTTCCTTTTGTTGTCTATTTTTTCGAGCCTGTTTTGCATGATGATTTTCCTGTTTTATACAATTATTGCCAGGTTTTATAGTTTGATCATTACATTTTATATTCATAGTATCATATTTTTATCGGGATATTTTGAAAGAAAAAATGTATTAATGAAAATCAAAAGCATAACTTTAAGATTTTTATTTTTTTCTTCATCAATAAATTTTATTATCATCACAAATGAAGGAAATCCTAATTCGTTATTTGCATATATCCTTCTGTTCATAACATACAAATATGTATCCTTCCACGCGATACTTCAACATATTATTCTCACATAAAAATCAGAAGAGGAGGTAGTTTATAACAATGACTGCTGACAATACGAGGTAAACCAGAAGTTAGCGTAATAATTGTGACTTCAATCCCTGGGTTTGTGTAGTAAAAACTCAAACTCGGTGAAAACAGGTCGAGAAATAATCGTATAGGGCTCTCTTTACGCTATTGAGGGACTGGGAATTAAAACATTATGGAAGAGAACACTGCGTACTTCCTGCTACTCCCTATTACTCTGATAATGGACTGCTCCTATTTATAAATATAGTAAGTACCCACATTAGATTTCAGTTGTTTCCTGTATATATGTATATTTCTCGCCTGAGTCCATCCTTCAAATCTATAAATCAACCATTCGCCCTTGCATAGATAACAGCTGTCATATATAGTCTGGACCCTCCGCTGTTCGTCTTAAGGTCCTCGACAAAATCCAGAGACCGATATGCTATGTGTTTGGCCCTGATCTGGCATCTCGCTTACAGTCACTCTCTGAAAGACGTGCCGTCGCCTCCGTCTGTCTTTTCTACAAATACTTTCACGGTAACTGCTCCGAGGAGATACTTTCGCTAATTCCCAAACTGCATGAATTTCAACGTGCCACTCGGTCGGCATGTCAGTCCCACCCTTTCACTGTTGAAACAGTTAAATGTAGCCGTCTCTTCTAATCCAACAGCTTCATGTCTCGCATATCTTGTCTGTGAAAGTCCCTTCCTCTTACTTACATCCCTGAGAGCTATAATCTCTAACTATTCAAATGCAACGTCAATCGACATCTCCAGATGCCTTGATCTATTCCCCTTTCCTCCTCTTCATCCTTTCCTCTATCACGTTTCTTTACCCTTGCTCCCACTCTCTGTAACCCCTTGTGTGCTAGTGGCACTCCCACCTTGCTTGCGATGAAAAGCTTAATATATATAATCAATAACTTTTCTGAGAAAAACGAACGAATTTGCTTTAAAAATTTTGGAATATTACTTCATGTTCGATGATTTAATATGAATATTTTCTCTTGAAAATTCATCGAAACTATGAACTTTAAATATTTGATTCCTTTTCCTGAAACAAGCTATTAGCAACTCCAAATGTGTAAATTTGTAAATAAATTTCTTATCTTGTTTCGTTAAATATAACACGTGTATTTCCTCGACATTATCTCTCAATACTTCAATTTCAATACAAATAAATATTAAAATTTGAGTAGTATTTGATTTACTCAAGTCTTTTCTTTCTATGTATGCGTATTTAATAAACCTCTTCATGGTTTCCTCTATATAGTCATCTGTTCCTTCGATACTCTCTCAATACAGTTTTCCTCAGTTTTGGCTATTTTGGACAAAGACAACATTACAACATAAAGAAAGAGATATGACAGCAAAGCCTCAATAGCAGCAGTAAAGCGTTGGTTTATTCATCTTTTGACATAATAATTTTGAGTTCATTCTCTGTGTACTCGAACTAATGAAAACGAAGATATGGATAGAAAAACGAGAACAATCTACCCACTACCACCACCGTTAGATTTAACAAGGGATTCAGTTTTAAATTACCAGGATATAGCCCGGAGGTACAAGCTATTGAAGAAGGCCGAAATAAAAATACAGTTGAAGCGTTGTGATAACAACCTCAAAGATGCAGACATTAGACTGAATATAAATAAAGATGGCTCCTCATACGAGTGAGCGATACTTTGAACTCTACTTGCCGACTACACTTGCTGCACCGATAACAATGACACTATCAACACAGACGCTTCACAGGCTCACCGACCCTAAACTCCTCATCGATACTAATACATCCTCTGTTTTCTTTTGTCTCTGTTGGTATCAGTATTGTTATGTAGAATCCTTTGCATTTTCATCGATTTAAGATATTTTCTTCTTTTTTTTTCCTACCTTCAAAAAATCCCGATTGCATCGATTTTGATTTTTGCCCATGTTTCCATTCATTTTATTAGCTGCCAGCTGCTTAGTCTTGTTTCAAAGATCTTTATTATTCTCAAGGGATCTTTTTTTTTATCTTACTCTTCTAAATTTCCATTTGTTTTATCGAATTACATTTAGGTACTCCAAGGTATGTCTCGTGGTCAAATTGATTTGTTGTTTGATAGTTCAGTCTACATCACGTTGAAATATTGATTCCCGTACGGTCACCGAAGTTAAGCAACGTCGAGCCTGGTCAGTACCTAGATTGGTAACCACTTGTGAATACCATGAGTTGTAAGGTTAGATGTGCAGGTGGTGTAATGGATAGTGATTTTCCAATCGTAGCTTAGATGTGGCACCCAGTGAGGATCGAACTCACTACTCAGTCGCAACTGTTCTAGCAAGACAAGCTCGTTAACCATTACACCACCACGAGGTGCCCAGGTGGTGTAATGGATAATGGTTCGAAATTGTAAATCGGAGAACAGAGTTCTAATTTTTTTTACTTATGTTCACTTACGCGCAAATACTCTTGGGACAGGTATGAATCCGTCTCTTCTCTTCCAAGCAATGGGTTAATTTGTAAAATCTGTATCACAAGAGTCATTAATTACCCCAAAAAATATTCTTACAATCTAAAAATATTTTCTGGCTTTAAATAACCTGTAAAGGGTTGATAAACCGTAGAAAACGTATCACTCATTTCAATCCCTTCTTTTCCGCCATTTTACCTTTCTTCATCACTCCTGTTGTAATTTTTAAACCGAATTCTATTCCCGTATTTTAATCAGTGCTGCTTAATTTTAATTTTTATTTTGTAATTTCCTATGTTCTCTCCGATAAATTCGCGGTCCTCCCTGTAAATTACATATCTGACCTTTTGCCATATTGGTGAATTTGGTTTCCCATCGAATACTATAATTGCTGTCATTATTTAGTACTTATTGGGTTTGTCTTGGGTATGACGAGAAACTACATCCGGCAGCAAGGCCTCTGATCGGGATGTTTTGAGGTGCGTGGAACCATCTCTTAATTGTAGTTGTTCCCAGGTCCACCCTGACCCGTTGTGGTTGCACCTGTTAGAGTCCGAGCTATAGGCAAATAGTGAACACCCAAAATGGGGTCAAAGCATGAAAATATAAAAATACATTAGAAAAAATTGCCAGAAATAGATTTTCATTGTAAAATACATTTTCGGTAAAAAAAAAAAAAAAAAAAGCTTTCAAGAAAATTAAATTTCGTCATTAAAATACCTTATTTCAGAAATATAGACACGTATAGTGACGCTTATTTGCTATTTGTATTAGTTTTCTTCATTGTTTTTCGTCTTTTTTTGTTTTTTTCTCGAATTAGAATATCAACGAAAAGTTCCATAGCAATATTTGCAGCTTCCTCGACGGCTAGACAAAAAAGGGCTTCATGTGAAATTCGGAAGCTTGTGCGAATTTTGAAGAGAAATCTTTATCCAAGATCTTGCTCGGCAGATTGGACGTTCAACATGAGTTACATGAAATCAAGTCTGTAAAATATCCTCGAATTTTATGGTTTCTTCTGACTCAGTTGGTTAACCACCCATGAAATTGGATAACGTCTTACTTCGCTCAGCGGTGCCTGTAGTCTAATTCCGACCAAGTTTGCTTCCTAAAGAAACGATGCCGTAGTAAATATATGAATACGTGACAAATTCTAAGCAATCCGAACATGAAAATATACCATACCTAAAATAAAACAATTATATATACACTTTCATTTATATATACACCTAGTTTTTACCTATTTCATACATATAGTTCTTCTATGGATGTACGTATCTGTAAATATCGCAGTGTATGAATGATTTTCTCAATATTTCATAGCCACTTGTAGCTGAAGTCCTTGAAGACATTTCTATATAAGTCAGTCAGTTATGTGCCATGCGTGATACACGCTTACGTGATAATGTATCTTTCGCAGATTTTTTCCCGCAGTAGGTTTTCCATTTCTTTCTGCGGTAGATCAGTTGCCATCCAAGGTCTGTCCTGCTATATACCCATACTGGCGGGGGGGGGGAGAGAAGACGATTCATATCTTTCCCCAAGCGTATTAGCACGTAAGTAAATGAAATGGATTTGACTGGAATTCGAACTCGGCTCTCCGATTCCTCAATCCGAGCCGCTATTCATTACTCCACCGTGCCTCCCTCATCCTGTGTTAAGACGAAAAGTAATTTTAAGGTACAGAAAATATTTAAAAAAAAAAAAAGAAAAATAGACATTTAGCTTGAAAAGACGAGATTCAAAGGCTCAGTATTTACACGTCCATTATGTTAGAATCGTTGTATAATTAAATTCTACCTCATGCTGGGGGAGGGAAGAAGAGGATTCATATCTTTCCAAGGGTATTAGCATGTAAGTGAATGTAGCAGATTCTATTGGAATTCGAACTCTGCTCTCCGATTCCTCAATCCGAGCGGCTCTGTATCTTATATCTATAATTCTCAAAATGTGTGTATATGTGTGTGTGTGTGATCGGATGTTGTTTATGCATTTCCACAGTGTTCATCCGATTTTGATGAATTTATTTTTGTTTGATAATGTTTCATTGACGGTTTCGAGTCTAAATTGTTGGCGACAATGGCTCTCCACTACTTCCTGTCCGTCATAACGTTGTTTCAGCAGCGTTTTACTATTTACTATCCGTTCTTGGTTATATATATCTTTCATAAAAACTTACAATAATATTATTTGTTATTATACAGTTCCCTTTTCAAGGCTACCCCCCTTCAAATTGTTACCCCCCCCCATGTGTCTCAGCTGCACCTAATTTCTGTTACTAATATTGATTTTCGGATGGGCTGACTTTAAACTTAAACTGCTCCAATTGAACGGCAAAAAATCCCAGTAATGAAAGACCCAGTCAAAGACAGTATTTCTATGCAGACAGAACTTAATATGTGTATAACATATCAGCTACTGGTGGAGCAAGAAGTACTAGAGAGTTGAGTTCAAGTTCCGGCCTAGTCAGCTGTGATCCCATCATTCGAGAAATGCATGGCCAATGGCGGTGACCATGGTAAAAAAAATTATTCCCTAATTTCCTCTATTCAACTGTGTTGTTGTTGCTACTGCATCTATTGTACTTTTTATTAAAATAAAGGGTGTGGAATTAGTAAATACTAAACGGTAAAGATACATCTGCCTGTGGATCAGTTATGACAAATTAAGTATAGCAAAAAAAAAAACAGAAACTGAATATAGAATAGGCTCCGCCAGAGGTAGTTTCACTCAACACCGCCAATTGCTACAAAACCAAAACACCAACCTGAAAACTCGAGTCATGTTATTAAATAGCCTCGTCAGGTTGAAACTTTCATATGGATGCCATGCATGACGCCAAACCCGCTCAGAAATATTTCAACCCAGAGCTGTATACAACCGCTTTGTAAGATCAATGATGAAAACAAAGGCTTTTTGAGCAAGAGTCTTGACAAAGATCACCCTTCTTTGAACATTGAGGATTGGCGCTACAGAATCACTGTACCAAATAACAGAAACCACATGACTTGAAGACTACTAATAGCAGAAACAATTAAAATGGATAGCACATGGAACTCGAAGAAAAAAAAATAATGACATAATCAAATGTTAACATTCCACACCACTTAAATAAAAGGTGAAGAAAAAAAACCCATCAAAACTGAAAAAAAAGCGATAAAATCTACTAGGCTTGAGAAACCTGTTTTTTGAAAAAATTGTTTTAAGAAGATTTTGTAAATTTCAATTCGGTTAAAATTTATAAAATTTTCTTAAAACAATTTTCCGACAGGACTGGCTGCTCGTTTAGTGAATGCCAAATGTTTCCTTGTAGGGAAACGGCTTATATTACTATTATTTTCGGGGTGTCCCTCGTACGAATTTATAGCTGGTGCGGTGCGAAAAGAACGTAGGTGTATTGTGTGTGGGGTGTATGTATGAAAATAAGAAGTAATGGATAGAGACTCGGATTGAGGAATCGAAGAGCCGAGTTCGAATTCCAGTTGAATCCATTAGAATTGGGAACGGTAAGAATCCTCTTCTTCTACCCCCCCCCAAAGCTATAAGTAAATAGCAGGACAGACGGTGGTTCTATAATCTCGGATGGCAACTGGTATACCGCAGAAAGGAATGGAGATATATATATATATATATATATATATATATATATATATATATATATATCTGAGTCGCTAGAACGTTCGCTTTCTGACAATGAGACTCGGGTTCGAATCTAACCATGAGAAGTAACTTCTTGATGCTATCGAGCTGGGGGAGGCGTGCATCACCTTTGGAAAATGCCTGAAAACCTACCCCCACCTAAGCCTTGTGAATGAAATTGGATAGACGGAACCGAGGGTATGAACGTGCTAACCTTTTCCAAACTTATCTCCAAGAAACTGTAAGGCGGTATAAACCACAGATGGGTTCTGTGGGTATTGAACAAACACAAATGTGCCTGAGCAAGCGTCTGCAATGGGGATTAGATAGCCGTCCTAGTAAACTGGCATCCTCAGATACATATTTACATATAACATATCCTAAAAGGTTTCCAACTGGATCCACTAAATAGTCAAATATGAGAAGTTTTTAAAAAGGTTTTTTGGTCAGGCTGAGAACTTACACACACACACACACACACATATATATATATATATATATATATATATATGTGTGTGTGTGTGTTGTGTATGTGTATACGCATTCGTAGAGTTTGAAATATAAAAGTCTTTCAAAAAAAAAAAGCAATCCAAAGGATAGCAGAAATTCTTCGATTTTAGTTTTAGTATTGAACAGAGACATTTGCAGGAACCGTAGAAAGTTCTGTAATCTTATAAAGATGCATTTTCTTTTTGATTTTCGTCTCGAAAAATTTGATTCTTTCTTTTCTAAGATTTTCTTCGCATTCCTTATATTTTTTCGTTTATTTTTTATTTTTCTTTGTTCTTATTGCTGCTGCTGCTGCTCTTGCTTGTATAGCTATCGATGACCGATTCTGTTTGATCATTGTTTCGATCGAGTTTAGTTTCTTTCTTTTGTCTTTTATTTTTCCTGTTTTGAGGGGAATTCTTTTGAAAAAAAAAGTTTGACGACGTCTGTAAACAAATATCTGTGTTCTTCATTCACAGACAGAGTAACACTAATGCTTTTCAAACCTGTAACACTCGACTTTACGGATTCTTATACGACTTATGTATCTATAATCAGTTCGTGACGACTGTCATGCAGTTAAAAACTGAAATACTTAATAATCCTCGACAAATTATGGTTTAGTGAAGAGAAAAATGAGATCGTCGATGATTTACTGATACAACCTAGAAAGCACTCAGAGAATGCGTAGTTCCGCCAATGCCATTATCACAAAAAAACAAGAGCTACATCTAATGTAGTTTTCTTGTGTCATTTTTATAGCTTTCTGCTTTAATCCCAGGACCTAGACTAACTGTCCCTTTTTTCCCGGCACACGCTTACACACAATATTGCTCAAATTTGTTGTTAAGTTTCAGAGGTATACCAATGATAGATATTGAGGAATACATAATGTTATTAGCAATATCTTGACTATTTTGTTTAATCAGCATGTTATTCGAAATAGTTTTGACATCGCTATACTGCTTTTATAACAGCCTATCAGTTAATTAGTTCTTTGGTCTTTCCTACTTTGGAAAATGGATTTTGAAGGCAAGTAAAGAGGATTTCTTCCTTTGGAAGATTAGTGTTACGCCATTTTTGTACCATTCAATTCATCCATTTCACCTCGTTTTTCAAATAAACATAAATAATTGGAAAAAAGTATAAAAACACACATCTTCTGTGTACCTTTGTATTATTTTTATAATTACTTGGATGTGTATATTTATATTTAACTTAAATCCTCCTTTTGAGCTTGAAGAATATAAATTGTGCGGATGTGGGTTTTACACTTTTTTTCCATTTATATATGTTTATTTTAAATACAATTTTTTTTTAAAACAATCCCCGAAAATAATATTAATTGCTCCTGTATTACGACATTCTAATATATAGATCAAAATTTAAATTATGTAACGGTCAGTATTGACAGCACCTGAAGATTGCGCTGTGCATGAAACTCAGAGTTGTGCTACCGGAGAGGAAATACATTGTGTGTGTGTTATTTCTACCACCTGAATTATGCATTTAGCACGCAGGAAAGTGGGAGACCTGCAAGGGGAAAATTATGATTTTTTATATATATATATATATATGTGTGTGTGCAGCAACTTTTCCAGAGTGCGATGGATAAATTGTCGTTAAATAACACTGTCATCTTATATTAACCAAAATTACACAAAATTATCCTGAAATAGGAAAGGGTAAATTTATTCAATAAAATCGCCATTCTCTTCAATTGCAGCCTCCAGACGACTCTTCTGGACGATCTATTTGTTTAAGTTGGTGAATGCTGCCATAATTCTTGCCATCAGGTCATCTTTGATGTTATAAGGTGTTTTGTTGCCCTCTCGCTCAACTGCGCCCACACATCATAATATCAAGGGAGTTACAGTCTGGGGAGTTAAGTGGCCAGATGTAAGGGCTTATTTAGTCGCGAAATTGTCTAACAGTCATGACTGGATACTCCTGCTTGTGGGACATGGTTCAGAGTCCTGTTACCAGACATAGGGTCTTCCATTAGCCACCCTCTTGACACAGGAAAGCACTACCTCCTCTATTTAATTGATGTAGGCCTCCGTGTTGAATCTGAGGCCCTGTGGAAAGATGAATAGAGGCATAACGTCACCATATTTAATGATCACCCAAACACTCTTAAATATCCGTATTTAAGCTTCCGGCGCCAATGACAAGCACTACAGCATTCTGTTTCCAGATTTCTAGCGGAGTGAATTGCGTCATGGTGGCTCTTTTGCACTCAGACGATATTAACTAACCCTAATATACTATGCAAGCGACAAAAAAAAAACAGGCGACTACGCGAAATGAAAAGTATATGACGATAATTTAACCATCGCACTGTATGTTTGTATATATATATGTGTGTGTGTGTATGTATATATAAATATATATATATATGTGTGTGTGTGTGTGTGTGTGTGCGCGTGCGAAAGAGATGTGCCTGTGTGATATATATATATATATATATACATGTATTATATATATATGTATCTGTGAATATGAATATATATATATATATATATATATATATATATATATATATATATACCTAGTGAGCCAGACAAACCTACCTAGGTTTCACCTAAACGGATCGTCAGGGAAAGTTTGGCTAACGAGGCAAAGAGAAACACATATTTATAGGTGATAGCTAAATCATACCACGTGACAAAAAAAAAAAAACAACCTAAGTGGGGGGGGGTAAATATTTATTCAACAAAAAAAAAATCCTCAGTGGAAAGTCAATAACGGGAAAACGTCTAATTTAGTAGCCAAGATTTTTTATGTCTACATACATTGAGAATTTCAGTTTTAGAGTTTAATAGCTGGTTAGGTTGATCATATAAAGCTATGGCTAATTTCTCCTCAGCACATAATTTGCAAAATTTATGGCCTGCTTTATATTTTGGGCATTTTTTTTAATATTTCCCATTTAAGGATGGGGTCTATATTATCTTCTTGTTTGGTTTTCCATACGTAGGTAGATAGCGTGGTACTATGTTTAATTTTTGCATTCTTAAAACTACTCGTGTGGTTATAATATCTTTTTTTAAATTTATCCTGAGTAGCACCTATGTATGTTTTAGGGTTAGTATCCTCAGTATTTTTGTAAATTTTCACTTGATACACCACGCCTTCTTGCTGGCATTTTCCCTGTAATGGACAGATGTTTTTGTTTCTACAATTACAAGTAGGAGGATTACTACGTGGATCATTCCTAGTTTTTTTTCTTATTCAATGCTTTTATAATAGTCCCTACGTTCGGCATACAACAATAACTAAGTTTTACATTGTTTTTGTTAAATATTTTATGTAACTCAGATTTTGGGGGAAATGTTGCTCCAGTAAATTAAAAAATATCTTACCAATTTTAGTTTTTACCGCTAAATTAAAAGGAGGATTAAACCACAAAATTTTTCTTTGCCTATTATGTTTATTCCGAGTAATGTTGTGGTTGTCTATATATTCTAATTTATTTTTATGTCCACTCTTAATTAGGGCTTGCTCATAACTTATTTTGTTGGCCTCAAAAATGTCCCTATTGGAGGAATTAGTAGAAAGTCTATACCCAATATTTTTAGCAATATGCCTTATAATATGGGCTGGGTGATTTGATTTTATGTGTAAATACTGGGGTTCTTGATTTTCTTTTTTATACGGGGATATTGTGCCATTTTGTAAATTCAACGTAATATCTAGATAGTTGGTAATTTTCAAATTGGTTTCTATATCGAGATAAAATCCGAATTTTTTAAAAAACCAGTGCTTTTTTTTACGAATGTTGTCACATTTTTGAGGGTTACTATTGTCCACTATGACTAAACCGTCGTCGCGGTACAACCCATGGTTATTAAAGTCTATATATTCATTAAGCCTATGGAACAGCAGGCACCCTACTATCTCGCACACCTCTGCCCCATCAAACGCTCCCCATAGGGTTGTCAAAACCGTTAATATTCTCTTTTTTCCATAAAGTATTATCGTGAAATAGCAATGTATTTCTACAATGTCTAATTAGATTTATTTTATCATCAGAAATTTGGATGTATTCTTTAGCTAAGCTAAGGGCTTCGTTTAGCGTTTTCTCTGAAATAGACGGATAATACTCCTTAATATCATACCTAATAAATGAGCACTTTTTATTTTTATTGTAATTTTCAAACCATTTAATGCAATCCTTAGTAGATTGCCATTGGTTAATATTAAGGAAAGTTCTAAGGGATTTACATATATCCTGCAGAACTATTTTACTTATTTTGCCTAATTCCGTCTTAGTAGGGTTTATAAGTCTATATTCCGGATTATTAATAAAGTTACTTTTATGATCTTTTATGGTGATAAAGCAAGTGTTTAGGTTTATTTTTTCAACTCGATTTCCTAATTCAAATTTATTAATTAGGATGCTAGCCTCATTGTTAATTTTAGTTTCTATGTTATTAGGAGCTTTTATATAATGTTTTATTACCTCCTTATGTAAATTCGAGGGTTTTTCGAAACGAGTCTAGTTATATATATATATATATATATATATATATATAGTCCCAAAATAATGTATGCATTCTTTAAATATCAATAGTTAATAATACATTACCGTGATGTGAGGACTTATATGGATGAAAATATACAAAACAGATGGATTGGAAGAAGAGGGACAGTTGGATACCCACCTAGATCACCAGATTTGACACCCTTGGATTTCTTTTTGTGGGGGGGGGTCTAAAAGACAAAGTTTACAGCAGGTAACCTGAAACAATTGCTGAAATGAGAGTAGCAATTGAAGAAGAATGTGCTCAAATGCCAGAGGAAATGATACTGGACATTTGTAGGTCTGTTTCTTCAAGATATGAAAAGTGTATTGAACAGAACGGCAACCAATTTGAGCACTGGATGGGAACCCATCATTATATGAACATTCTGCCATTGCCCCAAGTAGCTTTTATCTTATTAAGGTTAATTTTCTGTGTTTTTTGTATATTTTACTCTCGAATTCTTTAAATGTGTATTCTTTCTCTTGTATTAATCTTATTTACAAGTCAAAATACATAAACTGAATAAGTTTTATAACGATTAAAAGAGTGTATACATTATTTTGGGACACCCTGTATATATATATATGAGAGAGAGAGATAATATTTCTGTGTAATACATAAGTGGCAGAGACGTCGGTAGATAGATGTAAGAATGTCAGGATTAAACAGGTATCGAAAAAGGCAAGCAAAACTGTTAAAAAGAAGAATGGAATAAACGAAAGCCATTCTCTTCATGTAAAATGAAGTTGGACAGATAAGAATTTGTTGAATAATTATCGAAATCTCTAAGTGGATAATATTGAGAATTACTTTTTGATTCCCACTTATTTTGTCTCTGACAAACATTTTCCGTGATTTTTCCAATGGCGGCAAAGCCAATCGACGGTGCCATCTTTGCGTCTCTGTCGGCGCTGTATTAGTCACTTCTTCAATAAACAAATGTCGGTTTTTGCTTCTGTTCATCAAAGTTACCAACTCCATTGATTTGTCCCCGCCAGGAGAATAGCAATGACAAAATTTCCACCATTTTCGTGTTGTGAAGTGCTTCAGACAATATCAACTGAGATGTATACGAAATACGAAAGGAGCTGAGTTTGATTGAACACATTTTTATCATTCACTCCTTATCTCGTGAATTTATTCAGTGAATGAATTCTCACTAGCTTTGTCATTTTGCTTTCTTTTACTCCTTAATTCTTTGTTTTCTCATATTTTCCAAGGATATCAATTATTCTATCGACGTATTATTGTTTCTTCATTAATTTCTCTCCCTTCCTTATCGTTTGTGTTTTATATATCCGTGAGCGCACACGAACGAATATACAATTATTTATACGTTCCCGATATATGAAGATATTAAAATTAGGTTTTTAAAATGTTATGTCTCTTCATGGTACAGGCGATCAGGTCTCTGCAAAGATTGCTTTATTTCTTTTGTCTGTTGATTGATTAATTGGTTCGTTTTTTTTACGGCTTACCAACCCTTTACAGGTTATACAAACCAGAAAATATTTTTCGATTGTCAGATAATAATGATTTAGCTGTTACGCGCTATCTATCCTCCTGTATGGCAGCAAATGCTGGACGATCTCCTCAAAGATGAAGAAGAGACTTGAAGCAACAGAAATGTTGTTCATAGGGACGCTATCAGGGGCCGAACATGTGAGCAACGACGAAGCTTTAGAGAAAATGGAAAATAAATTGGAAACTTATGCTTAACATCAGGACCAGACAGTTGAGGTTTCGCGGGCGCATGAAGAGGAAAGAGGGCTTAGAAAATCTGATACTCACAGGACAGATTGAAGGCAAGAGAGACAGAGGAAAATGCTCAGTGAGCTCGAGTAAATGGATTGCCGAACAGTCTTTGAAAAAATAACAAAATGAAAAATTTATCAAGAACTGCAGAAGAAAGAATGGTTTAGCGATACAAGTTTTACTTATTAACCCATATCTAGGGGGAGAAGAGGTCGATCTATATCTTTCCTAACATTATGTGCTCGTAAGTGAATAGAACGAACCCAACTGGAATTGGAACTCGGCTCTTCGATTAATAAGTCGGGACCGTGTTATATATATATATATATATATAGTTTGGTTAATTGCATCCAACAAGGTCTGCCTGTTTAATTTTTTTTTGTATCCGAAAATTGAAAAAACAAGCAATACAAAATTAAACAGACAGCTTACAGACATACCATGCTGAAACACCTGTTTCCGTACGATCACCGAAGTTAAGCAACGTTAAGCATGGTCAATGCCTTGATGGGTGACCGCTTAGGAATACCGTCTGCTGTAAGCATGGATGTGCGATTGGTTTAATGGATAACGGCACGGAATTGAAAATTGGAGGGCCGAGTTCCAATTTAATTTGGGTTCGTTATTATTCACTTGTGCGCAAATACACCTGGGAACATTATGAATCCGCCTCTTCTCCTCCCAGCTATGGGTTAATTAGTAGGAAAATTATTATCTCTCCAAAAACTTCTTAGAATCTAAAATTATTTTCTGGCTTTGAATAATCTGTAAAAGACTGACAAGCCTTAATATCAAATCAATATATATATATATATATATATATATATATATATATATATATATATATATACCTCTTAGGACAAAATTAAATGGGGCAAATATTATTTTCAAATTTAAATTCCCATTAAGGTGTTGTATTCCTGATGAATCAAAATTCGTAAATAATTATATAGTCCATACTACATGTTTGACACAAAGACTCACTCTACATCTTTCTGACCATAGCTGGATTAGATCTCATTTTTAGATATTCATGGAGACCTACCAGAACCTATTCGTAAACATACTTGTTGACAACACAAATATAATAACATCATCTACATGCATAAAGAAGCCTAAAAATAACGGAAGCCTTATTAATAAAAACAAAAAAATGACCACTCAATAATATCAACTATGAACATGGACACAATATCTTGACAGTGTTTTGAAAAAATGAAAACATTATATAAATACATACATGTAACAAACTATTTCTTATTTAACAGTTAAAATATTTCATCCTTGAAAATGGCTAAATGTATAGCCGAAAGCGCTCGGGAGAAAAAGAACATTCGGCAGTTTTTTTTTATATAATTAATCATCTAAAAAGAAAAAAAAATAATTAGATTGTATGAGAAATTGTATAAAAAAAAAATCAAAGCACCTTGTCTGTCGTATTCAATGAAACGTGCATGAAAGAAGGATTGCTGCCTAAATACACACACACACACACACACACACACATATATATATATATATATATATATATATATATATATATATATATATATATATTCCGTTATACGTTATTATTATAGATACACTTTATTTATGTAAATATTGTTTTTTTAAATAGACAGTATTAATTACATTTATCGGCCTGAAAAATGTAATTGATACTCTTTACGTGAAGGTATCTTTCGTGGGCAGATTTGATCGTTCGAGAAAGATCGTCGAAAATTTGTTGTTTTCAACAGTAATTTGAACTTTGCTAAACAAACGCTTCTCCGTAGCTGAGTGGTATAGTACGCCAGGTCAGATGACGGTTCTGTATAGGACACAGGTTCGATTTTTGTCGGATAACGCATATTTTCTACGAAAGTTTTCGAACATTCAAGCCGGTAAATGTAATTAATAGTGTTTATATAAAAAAAAAAAAAAAAAAAAAACAGATGCATTTACTTAAAAAAAATAAGATATAAACAGAAAATATATTAAATAAATGTTGGAATTATTTCATAGTATATATATATATATATATATATATATATATATATAGGCCGATGAAAGAAATTAGAGTGATAAAAAAAATTCAACAAAAATAATATTGACTAATGATGGTTAATGTATATTAGTAGGCATTTTGACCACATGGAAGCATGATAAGAAAGATTTTTCAAAGTCGGAATTTTCGGACACGCCTGTGTGCTTTCTCAACGAGACGAGAAAGGAAAAATGAAGTGGGATTTTCTTTTCCGAGGAATTTGCTTTTTCCGTTTTGTCGCATGTTATATTACCGTAAGAGATCTGATAGTTTGAGAGTAGCTGTTTGCCACGATTAGTGTTACACACATATATATATATATATATATATATATATATTAGACGTATGAGATTCAAGCAGTTCAGTTGACATCCCGATACCAGTACACGTGATTTTATTAGTGGTGAAGGTTTTGTGCAGAACCATCCTCACTTTTTGAAGGGCCGAATACAGCAACCTGGTGCACTACCTGCCACAAGTTTTGAACTCAGAGTTGCCCTTAGAACCTAGTCTGTCCTGCTATTTACCCATAGCTGGAGGAAGAAGATTCATACCTTTTATAAGGGTATTAGCATGTAAGTGAATGGAATGGATTCGACTGAAATTCGAACTCAACCCTGAATCCAAGACGCTATCCATTACTCCACCGTGCCTCTATCTATCAATATATATATATATATATATATATATATATATATATATATATATATATATAGTCCGCCCAAAATGTATACACACTTCTGGAAAAGAAAGGGTTGTATTTCATAGTGTTTTTATCGAATTGCGATAACACTGTTTATTGTATTACGATATTTTCTCGACGGATGACATTACATTCATGTCTGTAGCATCAACAAGTGATTGCATGTGCAGAAATCCCACTGGACATGATGGCTAACTTTATCCAAGAAGTAGATTTTTCCTTTCCTGAAATGTGTATACATTTTTTGGGACGGACTCTGTGTGTGTGTGTATATATATATATATATATATATATATATATATATATATATATATATATATATATATGTATGTATGTGTGTGTGTGTGCGCGCAATATATATATATATACATATATTTTTTCTATTTTCTGTGAAAATTTCTCGGACATTCAGGCCAGTAAATGTTGTTTAATACTGTTTATTATAAACAGAACATTTACTTAAATATTTGTATCAATAAAAAGAATACCCGCTGGCCCGGTGGCTAGGATCAAAGTGTAGTATCTGCGCTTTGTGAGCTGCCGGGTCGGGTGTCTGTCGAACTCTTTGCTTGCAGAGAGGAACCCGGACGAAGCTCCGCCGAAGGGTGGGGTTTCGTTCGGGGAGGTTGACGGAACTAGCCCGCTTGGACGGGTTTAGATGGGTTTTATTTTTGGCTGGGCCTTACAGGCTCAGACATACCCACATTAAAAAAGGCCTTGTGCCACATTCAATTCCTGTGGGTGAATTGATAAATACCATCTATAAAAAGAATACCCGCTCGGCCCGGTGGCTAGGATCAAAGTGTAGTATCTGCGCTTTGTGAGCTGCCGAGCCGGGTGTCTGTCGAACTCTCTGCTTGCAGAGAGGAACCCGGACGAGGCTCCGCCGAAGGGTAGGGTTTCGTTCGGGGAGGTTGACGGAACTAGCCCGCTTGGACGGGTTTAGATGGGTTTTATTTTTGGCTGGGCCTACGGGCTCAGACATACCCACATTAAAAAGGCCTTGTGCCACATTCAATTCCTGTGGGTGAATTGATAAATACCATCTATAAAAAGAATGTTAAACATAAAAATTTCTTAAAATAATTGTCGGACTTTGTCCATTTCATAATGTGTGTGTATATATATATCTATATATAAGTGTGTGTGTGTGCAATATATATATATATATATATATAGTAGATACATGCTCTGAACAGTGGTCATCAACCTCATAGCTTTGTTTTTCATTACGTTTTCCTTTTCCTCTTTTTCTTTTCCTCTCCCCCCTTTCACTATACTTCTCTTCTTTTTTTTTTTCTTCACCCTTGCTCCTCTTTCTTGACATATTTCCCCCTTTATTATTCGCTGTTTCCAAAATCGGTTTTAACGCCATAACTCGAATCTATATTTTGTTTCCTATCTCCCATCTCTGAAATGACGTACGTTCAGCTCTATTCCGATTGGTCCACGTGACAAACACGTTTTAATCGAATTACGAAATCTGTTTATGCCTCCCTTAATCTTTAAATGTGCAGCAACTATTTTAACTTTCCTAACAATCCAAGCACGTATTATTTTCTTGCTTGCTACGTAAGAGTATCTCTTTCTTGTTTGTTTTATTCAAGCAGTTAAGTGAGATTTGAGGTAAGGAAAGGAAGTCGTTAACTTCAGTTTTGGTTAGCCGTCTTTATCAGCAGGAAAGTTAGAAGCCTGGATTCGTGAGGTATCTGTTTCTTTTCTTTTTTATCTTTTTTTTTTAGTTTTTTTTTTAATCTTTGTTAATCCTATAATCCACTCTAATAAAATAATCTCCTTCGTGTAACGATAGAATTACATTTTGAAGAGTGTTAATTGTTGTCAAATGAAAGACAACAGTCTCCTCGCCGTAAGACGGGCACTTTTTAAGCAGCTAGGTTTTACTTTTGTACACTAATAGTCACAAAGGCTCAAGAGTCACACAAGGTAGAGGGTTACTGAATAAGGTTCTTGTAAAGACGTAAAGGAAGTCAATAAGAAGTGCATATTATGACGATATGTAGGATATGGTTCGCCTTATGCTTGAATAACATTAAGATCATATTGACCAAGAGGGCATCTTCTGGGGAGTCTGTTCCCCAAAGTAACATTTCTAAGGAAGAAACTTTCTGGGTGGAACTTCCTTTTTACCAATGAAGTACGAAGGGGTGGGGATGACTCAACCATATGTACGTGGCATGACGGATTCGAGCTGAGGAGATTTGAACTGATGGAACTAATGAATGTAGCTCGCCCTAACATTTGCCATGAAACTAGCGATAGAAAAGAGCCTAGCCAAGTTTCGTCGGTGGGAAAAGGTTGCCGGGTGGGAAATAATCAGCCGCTCATAAGGCCGGGAAAACGCTTTTGAACTATGTTAAGGCTGAGCAGTGTGCTGCTTGATTGCATATTCATGTGTGTCTCTGTTTGAAACAAAAACCACTCTGGGTTTCTTTTATACTAAATTTCACCGAATATAAAGCTCGACAGCCACCCAAGGTAGAGGATGCCTGTTAAAACGATAATAATGAACGAGTTACCTCATAGAAATTAAATATGACATGTCTATATTTCTGAGATGAGGTATTATGTACATTATTTACATTATTTGGGTTCAGTTCGACATTCCAACCAGCTGAAGAAGGCCGGAGCGTACAACCGCCGAAACGTTGTAATAAATATGGCGACAAAGATGAGGACAATAGTCCGAATAATGTAAATAATTTAAATATGTCATGTTAGGAGGCACAGTTGGGGTTAATAGTTATCTATACTTATTTTTCTTGAAATCATGCAGATTTTATTCGGTTGGTGCATAATTATCAGGCGTTTTTTAAACAAAATTTATTATGTAAAAAGAAACATAACAATTCAAACAATAACATTTTTGAATGATTATTCCGGAGCATATGATTATCGACACACGTTTTTATAACCTGAAAATAAAATATTTTTATTATGTAAACATTTTGTAGTTTACTGAAGTCTTTGTCTTCTCCGTCTTCTTCTGCTCACTCTTACGCCACAGTCGACACCGAAACGAACAATACTTGTGTCTTTCGCACAACTCGACAACTTTATGACCCCTCACCCCGCCTTTACCCTCGCAAACTCTCAGCTTTTATGTCAGCGAGGCATACGCTTATGCAAATGAATTCGGGCCTCGCTCGCAGTTTGGTTGCGCACGCGCACTGCCATTTTTGTGTTCGTCGCCATGACGTTTGCCTCGTCAAACGTTCACTCATTCATTTCTTACATATTATTAAAAAAAAAAAAAAAAAAGTAAACATAACAGCAATTTATTAACAAATAACTCGCCTACAAAAACGCCTTATAATTATGCACCAAACCAATACTATTCAAACACTCACGTGGGTGGCTGCTCCACAAAGTAGTAGTGTTTGGGGTAAAGAGCTGTCTGCATGAAACTGAGGAGTGGCATTTTATTTAAATTTTTGAAGATCAAATTTGACTGGAATGCAAGAGAGATCCGCAAGCGAGAATTGCTACAAAAGAATCTGTTAGGACAGAACTTAGGGTTACATTTAGCCAATTCAAATGTAAAATTGCCGACAATTCAGCACATCGCTTAAATTTGTAAAGTCTAGATACCAAAGAGGAAAACACATCAGAACAGTTACCATGAAAATATTTATAAAAAAGGTACAAGAAACCGACGTTACAGGGGTGGGAAAATAACTGGAGTAGAAATGCCAGGTCAGGACCAATAACATTGCAGATTCTTTTGTGTAATTTATCAAAAATCTCTGAATATATAGCAGAAATACCAGATATGACAGCAATATTCAATGTACGAATGAACGATAGATTTATAAATGTGTAAGATAGTTTCTATCGAAAAAAAAAAGTCAAGCACTATACAATAAACGAACTGAAGACATACGTTTATAAAAAATAATTTAAATTAAAGAATTAAAATCTAATTTCTATAGATCATCATGAGAGCTGTTTTGACTCGGAGGTATACTGCAAATCAGTATGATTTATCATCTTCAGCAACCTTGCAAACATCACTCCTCAGTCCGTTCCAAAACGCCCGGTCCTGTGCCAACTGCATCGAGTGCACAGAAAACCTACTTCGCACAGTATCTGGAAACACCGCTTTCTGAAATTACCTAAAAAAAAAAAGAAAAAAAAAAGTTAAGGTTTACTTGTCGTGACATGGAATGAGTTCGCTCTGTTATTTGAATCTCTCAACACATTTGCTATCAAATCGAGACTTGTCGGCGCAAAGTGGTGCTGAATTGAATTACTTCAAGTAATTGATCGAGGATTTTCAGTTGACGATCCTGTAATTCTCTTCGTTTCTACAGTCAATCGATCAGTGCAACGCACTGAGCGAAGGATGACAGAAACTATCTATCTATATAAGCAAACAATCGATCTTCTGAAAGGTTGGTGATGAATCAGGATAGAGCAAAGAATTAATTCGCCATACGCAGAAGTACACATATACACTATATATATATATATATATATATAGGCATTAATAGTGTTTACGTAACGCGTGTTATCACGATAGAATTTATTAATCAAATATTTCAAAAACATTCCTTCACTCGATTATACATATAGAGTCACAGTAAATATTAAAATCAAACATAAGAATTAATTGCAAATGATTTTACTATCGGAATGTCTCTGAAACGATTTTTACTATGCGTTTGAAGCTAATTTACCATGCGTTTGAACCGAGATTTACCATTGGAATATGCGTTTGAAACGATTTTACCATTGGAATATGCGTTTGAAAGGATTTTACCATGGGAATAGGCGTTTGAAAGGATTTTATTAAAGGAATGCGTTGAAAATTATTTTACATTAGAAATAAATGCATTTTAAATGATATGTAAAGAGTGCATTTAAAATCAGGAAGAGAGAGATTGTCAATAACCAGGAACTAAAACAAGCAATAGTGCTAAAATAGTTAGGTATTTAGTTTCGACACATTGCTAATAATTCTACTATAGAAATGCACTGAGAATCCGGAAGAAAGAAATGTAAATGATCAAGAATTAACACCAACATTACTAACAACAAACAAGTATTTTATCATGAGAAAGACGTTCATTGCGTATAATGAAAATATATTCATATTACTAATAACGGTGTATAATGCGCAAAAGAGGTTTTTATGTTGCACGAAATGTGCGTGAGTAGAAATCATTTATTCACATTCATTTATAACTGGAAGATTTTTTTGTTTTTGTTTTTTTTTTTTACTGTTAGTTCACCCAATTCAAGACTGTCGTCTTGGGGTATGACGATAAGCTGCATGCGCGGCCTGGGTAGGACGATGAACTGTTTCCAGCAGCGGGGCCTCTGGTCGGGAGGCTTTGTGGGAGGCGCGTGTAACCACCTCTTAGCTGCTGGTGTTCCCGGGTCCGCCCTAACGCGGGGTGGTGGTGCCTGTTGGGGACCCGACTCTGGGTAGGTGGTTAACGCCCAGATTTGTGTAAAAATACGTTTTAATACCAGAAATTCTTTGTTATAAAACCTTTTATAACGAAGCATTTCTGAACTTGTCAGGGAAACGTTCTGTTGGGAGTTTGTTCCACAAAGTAACAGTTCTGGGAAAGAAATTTCCTGAGTGAAACTAGATTTTTATCAAAGGAACTCGAGAGTAATGGGGACGATTAGCCAACATGACATAGCGGGTCCTAGCTGTGAAGGTCTGAACTGGTGGAACAAAGAAATGTCACTTGTCCAAATATCTGCTTTAGTAATAACGATATAATAGTAAAAACCTGTTAAATTTTCATCTGTGTGATAAGGGTTGCAGGATGGAGAATAATTCATCACCCACAATGTCGTGTAAACTCTATCGAGGCCGGACAGTGAGGATTAGACAGCACAAGCCCAAATTTAGCAGAAATACACGATTGATGATCTGTTTTGACTGTTGAATTCGGTATTATTTGGAGTGATACAATCAACCGTCCGTTTTTCCAGTATTTTTTTTTTATTATTGTTAATTGTTTATTTCCTTAAAAGCAAAATAACATTGTTGAAACATTTTTATACTTGGCATTCGTCTGAATGAAATTGTTAATTGAAAACTTTGGTGTATATGACACATTGTAATCTATGCACCTTGCTCTCCTCCTTTCTGTAGCTCTCCTTTTCTCTTTCTTTTCATATATAATTATTTGTATATTCCATTTTTATGCATCTAAGTGTGCACCATTTTAAATTCTTTTTTTAATATAATATGCATATAAATAACATGTTGTTTTTGTATTATATATAAATAGCGCTGTAAATAATATGGGAGTAAATAAAACAAAAATTCCTTCTGTCATGCTTTATATTTACAAGAGTCAGATCCGATTAGAAATTGGAATATCGTTGCCATTTCTGGGCCGTGATAAAGTTCAAATTCTTCTACGCTGCCTTTCAAGCCATGATAGAGTTCAAATTCTTCTACGCTGCCTTTCAAGCCATGATAGAGTTCAAATTCTTCTACACTGCCTTGTGAATAATGAATTAGTTTCCATTCTACAACCCCTTTCCACAGAGACGAAACTTGGCAAGCTAATCGCTACTCAATAGCTATTTCCATGGAAAATGTTCAGACGAGTTATATTCCTTAGTTCCACTAGTTCAGACCTTCACAACTATAGCCCGACCCTGTCACGGACACAGGGGCGAATCATCACCATTCCTTTCTATTCCGTTAGTAAAAACTTGCGTTCCGACATCATCTTTAAAAGAACCGCAACTTTATGGAACAGATGCTTCTCCGATACTACAATCTTAAGCTCTTTAAATCGAGGATCAACTTTTATCTATCCTACATATCTTCATAATCTACACTTCTTACCTGGTCTTGTTACGTTCATACAACAACCTAATTAAGTGTTCATCTACCTTGAGTAACTCTTTTGCCTTGTATTGGGGAATATATATATATATATATATATATATATATATATATATATATATATATATATATATATTCGTCTACCGTTCTGAATATAAGAGAAATCTTATTAAAGAAAAATATGCTTGAACTCACTGCTACAGAGTGAATCGATGACCATGCAAAGCTGAAAAGTTCCTTTAAATGGAGATTCTACTCAAATATGAGTATCCATATATATATATATATATATATGTGTGTGTGTGTGTGTGTGTGTTTTGTGTGGATAAAAATTGTCATGTTAAAACAAGAAGAAAAATTCCCAAAGAAAATGAGGTGAGTGAGTGCAAATGACTTAGCGGCAAATAAACATTTGCTTAAAAAAAATAAATAAATAAACACTGTGCCCTGTTTTACAACCAATGTATGTTCTTAGTACTTACTACGGAAAGCTAATTATGAGTTTTATGCGTAGATTTGGGAAATCTTTATATATATTGCCCTAGCAGCCTTCTCTTTGTAAACAGAAGGAGTGGTTGGTCGGCTTAAAGGTAATTAACTTGTAAATGCTATATTTAGTCTTTGATGTTAGTTTATTTTGACAAACATTCTAGAATGAAAAACTCTGAAATCAAATGAGCTTGGAGAGGTTTAGTCAAAGGACGAATAAACTTCTTAGAGGAGCCGACTATGAGCATGCAGCTCGGAGATGAAAAACTCCTTTTAAAAAATAAAAACTGCGATTGTAGCATCATCTGACATGTGGCATATTTCGATTCTTATGATGGAGAGTCGTTGCATTGCAGGGCATAATCAATTGACCACTTTAAACAATTCACTTATGCAGGTTGTCCAGTAAAATCTTCGAGTTTACTGAAGACGGATGTAAGAATCCATTCATGCAAATATAAAACAAAGCCTTCCAGAAGAGATAAATTCGTGATTCTATGCCCCCCTAACAGATATCTTGCAAAAATGCTTCGTCGTTGTCATGTCACGATGGTAATTAAGCAAGTATAAGAACTATCTTAGTTTCTCGGCAGTATCAAATATGAAAAGCTGTTATACTTGCTGTCACCATGACATGAGCAAGTTACTAAGCTTGGTTAGATTTCTATATTCATCTCTGGCAGTGAATCTCTTTGGGTATCCACTAGAGAGTGTCAATGCCTGTGTACTTCTGAGTGTATTAAGTTGTTGGTGTGCGCTTGGGTATATATGCACGTATACATCTGAGAAAGTATTATTACGTCCATCGACCGTAATTTCTATCCCTTTTTACACCGATCACAATGATGGTGACTCTGGAGTATTCAAAGACTTTCTCATGGGATTTGTTCTAATCCTGACAATTTATTCAGTAGATCCGAGCTGAAGGCCACTGACCAACAACGACTTGTAGCTTTATAAATTTAATTGAATACATACATACATACATACATACATACATACGCACACACATATATATATGTATGTATGTATGTATATGTGTGTGTACAAAATTAAATTCTTTCATTAGCCATGCATGACAGTCTCTCATAGGTTGACTTGGCATTTATCAACATTTAGTGCAATTCATGCACATATAGAATTTATGTCTTCTATATTATAAAAGCTAATACCACTTTTCTTTCTTTGTGCCATGTCCTTTCAGGACGTAGGCGATCATGGCTCTCCACCTCCTCCTATCCTTTGCAGCTCTTAACAAGTTCCTTCCCTCTGCCACCTCCCCCAGACCACGTTCTGTCATCCACTTGCTTAAGCCCACTAGGTATGTCATGTGTTGTTTTCCCTTGTCTCGCTTTCTCTCTATTCGACCTGTGAGTATCGGATTCTCCAAGCCCTCCTTCCTCGTTATTATGTCCCAGGAACTTCAGTTGGCACTTCCTGATGTTAAGTATAAGCCTCCTCATTGTTTGCATCCTCTCTAAGACCTCATCGTTGCTCACACGCTCGGTCCATGATATCCTTCTGTAGAACCACATCTCCGTCGCCTCGAGTCTCGTCTTCATCGTTGAGGAAATAGTCAAACATTCGCTGCCGTAAAGATGGACACATGTCACGTAACAGCTCCTCACTTCGATAAAATAGGTGTTATAAGAAAGAGATAAGTGACCGTGCCAAAATTATTTTCTCTTTGGACATATTATTTGGAGAGCCATGCTCGTCTACGTCCTAAACAGACGCGACACATAGAAAAAGAAGAAACAGCAACATAAAAGAAACACTTAACGATAATTTCCCAAAACTGTTTTTGACCAAATAAGAAATTTTTAAAAAAATAGTAGGCTTTGTGTTGGTTTTACCAATACGTTGTTTTTTTATATATATATATATATATATATATATATATATATATAGTACGAAATACATGGGCAGTCTGGAACAGTCACGCCGGTGGGAATTTTTCAAATGGAAGAATAATGGTGATTTTTTTTCAAGTGCCGTGAAGAAAATTATTTGAAAAATAATGAACATTCTGCATCAAATGAAAGATGTGCCGCCGGGAAAATTGAAGGAAATAATTGTGCCGGCACCTGTATTTGGTATGATATGTACGTATGTGAATACTCATAATATCTCTGTAGATGGTTACGAGATGATGCTACATAACTGATTGATACTGTGATAAATAAAGAATTTTGTGAGATATTAACAAACTTAGACATGGGAAAGAAAAAGATGAAGACACACACACACACACATATATATATATATATATATATATATATATATATATGCAGCACACCTTCATTCAAGCATGTTTGGTTGAGTAATCGGGACATATATTTATTTATTTTAATCCTCTCAAATTCTCGTTTCAACTTAATATTGATATTAAATTCATTATGGAAAGCACCGTAGTTTTTTCGTTTCTTTTATTTTCGCAAGTACTTTCAACCTCATCCAAGATCATCTTCATTTATTATATATATATATATATATATATATATATATATATATATATATTATTATCTCTTTAAACATTATTTTTAGTGTATAATCGTATTTGAGTAGATTCTCCGTTTATTTATTAAACAGTATATTTATTTATTTCGTCTATCGGTCTGAATGTTCAAGAAATCTTATTCGAACCTGTGTCACTCGGGACAGATGGTGCTAACGTTAAATCCAGTACGCTCCAACCAATTAGTCAGGTAAGGCCGAATTGTACCTTTAAGCAAAACCTCTCTCGTCATAGATCTCCCGAAATGTTTCGTATCTGCACAGTTTCGTATCCAAAGTAAAATTCATATATATATATATATATATATATATAAATAATGTGTGTGTGTCTTGTGGGATAAACAGTGACAATATAAGAACAAGTCTGATGACTTTGTTTCCTTCATTTGGATTTATCCGATTAATTTTAAAATTTTAACGTCACTTTAAAATGTACTGCTTGAAACATTTTTTTTTTTATTTTCTTCACCTTACTTTACTTGTACTCTACCCTGATGATGACTCATGTGAGTTGAAAGCTCGGACATAACTTTGATTTTGGTATTTTCTGTATACCCATCAGAGAGAGCTGGTGGACTCTCCCGTCGTATTCGACATATGAGGGTCAAGCAGCTCAGTTCCTAGGAACCAACAGCCCAGACACCAACACATATTTGATTATAGTGGTGATGGCTTTGTGCAGAACAAACCACACTTTTTGTAGAGCCGGATACAAACGACCCTCCGCAGATTTTGAACTCAGAGTTGTCCTTCTTCTAGACCAGTTGGCACCTAAGGCTACAGCACCTACTTTGTCCTATTTACCCAAAGCTGGAGCGAGAAGAGGATTAATACCTTAAGAAGAGGATTATATTAGCAGTGAATGTAATGGATTCGACTGGAAATCCACCGTGCCCCCTTCTAATATATATATATATATATATATATACACACGATCCGCTATCCATTACTCCTCCATCAATTGAGTTGGAAGAGATAGGTTTATGCCTTTCCCAAAGTTTATTTTCACGTAATTGAATCAAACGAACTCTACATGTATCACACAAAAATAATGGTGCGAAATTAGTTTCCATGTACTTCTTCATTGACATTAGACAATTCTCATTTTATTGTTTGTTTAATTTTGGTAATGTGAAAAATATTAAGAATGGCTAGACTTCTTGTCTTTAGTCATTCTTAATATTTTTCATCTCTCTGTTTGCATTTTAAATTTTCGTACCGGTCAATCCACTTTTCTTATCACCATTTTAAATTTTCTTTTCGTGACATTCTTAAAACCAATTCATTCTTCATTGTTTACTTTTTTATCTTTTGATCTCTGTTAAAATCTTTCTACAATTTCAAACGGTATACTCCTGTTCTTCAATCATTTTACAATACCAGTGTTTCTTTTTGCCATTATATCTTTCTTAAGCTTCATGGCAATCTTAATATAAGTGAAATGAAAATATCATAATTCAGTTTTTTCTTCTGTTAGTTAGTTAATTAGCAAGTGCACCATGCCCTGCTATTACTCCAGATAAACAATGAACCATTTCTTTTTGACATCGAGAAAAAACGGAAGAAAAAGATATACAGGAATCCCACAATTAGTGCAGTTAATTTGTACATCGGTAACTTAAATCAATTTTCAATTACTGTGGTTAAACAAGAGAATGTTTTACCGCACTACTTGAGTATTATGTAAGTACTAATCGAATTTTGGTATATAAAAATTTTAGCGCACTTGTGATGCCATCACTGACATCATAGAAGCAGAAATGGCTTCGTATTCACGGAAATAAATGCATACTTGATAGGAAATAAAACGTACAGAAATAACGGGAAAAACATGGTAAATTGTATGATATTTTCATACAATTTATTTTTATTTTTTGTATGTATTACTGTGTGTATATTTTAGGTTACAATTGTTTTATGGTACATGTGATAAAAGGGAGAATTTAACTCGTAATATTACAAGCCATATCAGAGAGAAGTTGGACAAGTTTTGCCTGTCCCAAGTTTCGTAGCGAAGAGATTGAATTTAACGTCTTTTGGTGGGATATCCCTATTTTCGACAGGACCAGTTTTTGCTGCATGCTGGGAGAGTTTTTATTATTTTTATTTAATTTATTTTAAAACAAAGTTAAAATGCTATTGTTTTATTTTATTTATAAATTTTATTATTATTATTTTATTTTCATTTATTTATTTATTTATAATAATAATAATAATATCCCTACGCACTAATCGAAAATGCATTGCTGTATATCAGAGAAAAAGAAAACATTCACAATAATAATAAAAATAACGAAAGAAAGTGTGCGATAACGATCTTCTTCATTTAACGTCTGTTTCGGTGAAATGGAAAACCTTGTCAGTTTAATCTTTGCATTTGTACCTTCTTCTTTAAATGATGACCTTCATTCATATTTACGATTGATATATTTTGTTAAATTTTTAACGATGTAGTAGAGTACATTCCATGGAGATTTCATTGTCGTGGAAATCGCAAAGTGTTTATTCAATTTTCTTTTTAATCAATTAACCCCCAAGCAAAGCGATAATGCCACTAAGACTCAGGGCAACTAGGAGTGAAAGAGAATGAAAAGATTTAAGAAAAAACCGGAAACCCAATGCCAAACAGTAAATTAGGGATAACCCTAAATGAACAATTATGATTCATCATAAACTTACTCCAAAAAAGTATCAATTATTACGGCAGTACTTATATTGATTTAGAATATGAGTAAAACCCCATGAATTGCATGATAAAGTCTCGCACTACAAAATAAGATCAGTTTTATTGCCAAAATATCGACTTGCAAAATAAAATCAGACATGTTTGCGCCTGTGTAAATGCTTATCACGGGACAATGCCAAGCATCGTCGTCTGTTTTATTTTAACTAACATTGTGATTCCTCGTTTCTTCGAGACGGTTTTGTTTTAATCTATTGTCTACTGAGAGTGAGAGAGATGTTTCTTTGAATAATTTAGACAAGTTTTGTCTATTTATTTTCAGTTGGATCCTTTCATATTTCCGGACAAAATTTTTGCTGTCATTCTTAAATGAAGAGAGAAAAATTACTACGTTGATACATATCATTTATTCCGAGTAGTTTTGACAAATATGAAAGGATCCAATGAATTGAAAATAAGTAGAACAAACATGTCTAAATTATTCCATGAAACATGTTTCAATGAAAACATGCTGTCAAAATATGCGCAATATATATATATATATATATATATATATATACACACACACAGAGAAAACAAATTGGTATGACATCTCTATAACAACGTGGTGTAAGGCTTAAACTTGAAACAGCCGGATGGAAAAGTAACGGCTTACGTGAAACGCTATGATACAAAATCATGTGATTGTACTCACGTGACTACGTGGATTCAATTAAAAAGGCCCATGTATGGACATGTGATAAGTGTAGATATCCGCACAGCAGAGAAATGAACATATTGAGATAGGTAAATATGAAGAGATATATATATATATATATATATATATATAGAGAGAGAGAGAGAAAAGAGATGCAGATATATATATATATATATAGATATATATAGATGTGTGTATCTCTCTCGCTATATATATATATATACACACACACACACAAAAACATATATATATATATAAACATATGTAAATATGGTGGTGTAATGGTTAGCAAGTTTATCTTGCTAGAACAATTAGAAGTGAGTTCGATCCATACTTTCGGCCTTGTGCCACATCTACGTTACGCTTGGAAAATTGCTATATATGTGTGCAGATATATATATATATAGAGAGAGAGAGATGAGATATATCTATAGATATATATATATATATATAAAGAGAGAGAGACTGGTCGTTAGTGATAGTTAAATTGAAATAGCTATGAAATAGGTAGATCGATAAATATGAACAGATCTGTATGTGAAGAGACGAATCTGATTATAGATTGAGCTCTTCGCTTCTAGGTCCGTTCATGTCTATCGATCTACCTAAACCTCTTCATGACTATTTCAATTTAACTCTCCCTATCTACCTCAGTCCGTACAGTTCTCTACTGATATAAGTGTACAGACTGAGAGATAGAAACAAAGAGAGGTTAAAACGCACCGAGAAATTCATGAATAAACTGATGTAGGCAGATAGATAATTGTAGATGGACTACGCATCAAGTGTTAGCCAGTGTCCAGCCGCAGCGTATCAACTACAGAATGAAGAAGCGGGTTAAAGTTTCTCCGTTGGCTAGGATTCGTCTTCTCTTCACCTTTCTCCTTGATCTCCCAATTCGTAGCGTGCGCGTTCTTGATGTTAGCTTGCCATAGCGGCCATGTTTGTGAAGAGAGAAGCGAAATAAAATCTGCGGCAATCTATTGATTCTTCTAGTCGGGAATGAAAAACCCGCCCTTGGTACTGCAGCCCGTTCGTCACTCGTCTTCCTCTTCGCCATTTTCCTTTTTATAATCATTACTATAGCCACTGCGAATCACTGTTCCTGCTGCTGCTGTAGTGGCGAAGGTTGGTCGGCGGTTAGCTTCACGACCTTCTACCTTCAGTCAACTTTCCTCTTTCTTCTTCGCAGAGACCAGGTTCGTGGCTCGTCTTGTGATAATGTTCATTTTTTTTTCTGACAAGGTTGACTCGAGTTCGGGCCCATGAACATGAGTCTGAGAAGGATACAAAATATTTTTTACGTCCTTCGCGTACTTTCTTTTGTGTAGTCGTAAAATCAGCTTTGTCTACACGCATAGATATATTTTTATTTTGTATATTTAAAATCAAATCCTTAAATTCGTTCCTGATTTGGGATCGAGTTTAATGCAGTAAAGAAAACGTGCGGATATGCATGTCTTTTTTTTTCATAATCATTTCACCCCAAGAAAGGCGATAATGCCATTAAGACGCAAGTGGTTACGAGGAGTGAAAGATAATGAGAAAACTTTAGAAGTAACTGGAAACCCAATCTTAAACAGAAAATAAAGGTTAAACCTGTTCTCCTGTTCAAAAGACGGTGAAGGAGAGTGAACCGGGCAGTAAAAGGATGTTTGTTTAAGCATTTTTTCTCTTTGATACTGTGAAGTATTTTCAGATCTGGAATAGACCGTATGTTCGGCTATTTAAATATTGATATTTTTTTAAATTTGTAATTCCAGACCCCCGTTTATTTTATTTACCTCTTCTCTTTTTTAATCTCTCTCTTTATTCCAAAATGTCCGTTTATTTTAACCTCTCTCTATTCATTTTTTCTTCTTTGGAAAGATTGTGGAATGGTTTTCAGTTACTTTCTCCATGGTTCGCTATTCAGATTTTTTTCTGAGTCTGTCGTCCAAGATTAGAGAGTCCACTCTATCCTACAACTTTGCCTATAGATGGTGGGAGTAAATATTACATTTTTTCTTTTATTATATCTTAATAATTTTGGTATCTGTCTATATTTCTGAGATGAGGTATTATGTACACTATTTACATTATTCGGACTATTGTCCTCATCTTTCTTGTCATATTTATCACAACGTTTCGACCGTTGTACGATCCGGCCTTCTTCAGGTAGTTGGAATGTCGAACTGAACCCTTTATTTCGCTTGCTGGAGCAGACTGTTCTAGTTCCACGTGCCATGTTTAATGGATGTCAGTTAACAGTTATCGAACTTGGAGAAGTGAATTAACAAGAGATAACTGATAACAGACATCCATTAGACATGGTATATGGAACTAGAACAGTCTACCCCAGTGAGCGAAATAAAGGGTTCAGTTCGACATTCCAACTACCTGAAGAAGGCCGGAGCGTACAACGGCCGAAACGTTGTGATAAATATGGCAACAAAGATGAGGACAATAGTCCGAATAATGTAAAAAGTCTTAATAATTTTATAAGGCATTTGTTTTCATTAAGGATTTTATAAAAATTGATTTCTCATTCTGATTTAATGGCTATACTTTATTAACTGTCACCCTTCCTTTTATTATTTCGTTAAATTGTACTTTTACTTTTGACTCTTAGGTCCGGAATAAAAGTGCTATTTGGATAATTCACTCAAAATTAAATTTGTTTTCTGAACAGAGAAAGAGATGGATGGAATTAGTAGACAAGTTGGAATACATACACAGATAGGGAAAAAAATGGAAAATAAAATAGATATGGCGAACATTATTTACATTAGTCGGACTATTGTCCTCATCTTTGTCGCCATATTTATTACATCGTTTCGGCCGTTGTACGCTCCGGCCTTCTCCAGGTGGTTGGAATGTCGAACTGAACACTTTATTTCGCTCACTGGGATAGATTGTTCTAGTTCAACGTGCCATGTTTAATGGATGTCAGTTATCAGTTACCTCCTGTTAATTTCCCGCTGTTATCCACTGTGCCATGTGTCCTCAAGGACACATGGCACATTGGCTAAAGGCGTTGGTTAGATCCAGTGACAGGACCCAAAGAGTGTGAGTTCAATACACGGTTAAGGCAGTGGAGAACTTTCAGAGGGAAATTAACAGTTCAGTTCGACATTCCAACCACCTGAAGAAGGCCGGGGCGTACAACGGGCGAAACGTTGTAATAAATATGGCGACAAAGATGAGGACAATAGTCCGAATAATGTAAATGATGTACATAATATCTCATTTCAGAAATATAGACAGATATGGCGAAGTTGAAAATCAATGGAAATTTAAATAACCGGCCTAGCCCGTCTAATACGGACGCGAGAGTATTCGTATACGTAAGAACTAAGACGTTGAAAATTAAAAGTAACCACAGTTGTTGTCATACCTGCTATATCTTTGGTTAAATAATCTTCAAAATTGATATTTTTCAGTTCCCATTTCCATGGATACGCGCATATATGCACATCTACATCCACGTAGGTCGTGGGGCGGGGTATACAAAACTTACTAGCCTCGAACAGACTATGAACATTTTTAAATAAGAGAATCTTTATCAAAAGAAACTAAATGCACTTCAACGTAAACAATCGCGAAAGGAAGATTCTCTGCTTCTGTATCTCCGTTTTTTTTTCTCTCCTACATTCCTTTCTTTCTTTCTTTTCTTTGCTTTCTTTCTTTTCTTTCTTTCTTTCTTTCTTTTCTTTGCTTTCTTTCTTTCTTTTCTTTGCTTTCTTTCTTTCTTTCTTTCTTTGCTTTCTTTCTTTGCTTTCTTTCTTTCTTTCTTTTCTTTGCTTTCTTTCTTTCTTTCTTTCTTTGCTTTCTTTCTTTGCTTTCTTTCCTTTCTTTCTTTCTTTCTTTCCTTTCTTTGCTTTCTTTCCTTTCTTTCTTTCTTTCTTTCCTTTCTTTGCTTTCTTTCCTTTCTTTCTTTCCTTTCTTTCTTTCTTTGCTTTCTTTGCTTTCTTTCTTTCTTTGCTTTCTTTCTTTCCTTTCTTTCTTTCTTTCTTTCTTTTCTTTGCTTTCTTTCTTTCTTTCTTTTCTTTGCTTTCTTTCTTTCTTTCTTTCTTTGCTTTCTTTCTTTTCTTTCTTTCTTTCTTTCTTTTCTTTGCTTTCTTTCTTTCTTTGCTTTCTTTCTTTGCTTTCTTTCCTTTCTTTCTTTCTTTCTTTCCTTTCTTTCTTTCTTTCCTTTCTTTCTTTCTTTCCTTTCTTTGCTTTCTTTCCTTTCTTTGCTTTCTTTCCTTTCTTTCTTTCTTTCCTTTCTTTCTTTTTGCTTTCTTTGCTTTCTTTCTTTCTTTGCTTTCTTTCTTTGCTTTCTTTCTTTGCTTTCTTTCTTTGCTTTCTTTCTTTGCTTTCTTTCCTTTCTTTCTTTCCTTTTTTTCTTTCTTTCTTTGCTTTCTTTCCTTGCTTTCTTTCTTTGCTTTCTTTGCTTTCTTTCCTTTCTTTCTTTCCTTTCTTTCTTTCTTTCTTTGCTTTCTTTCCTTTTTTTCTTTCCTTTCTTTTTTTTTCTTTCTTTCTTTGCTTTCTTTTTTCTTTCTTTCTTTCTTTCTTTCTTTCTTTCTTTCTTTCTTTTCTTTCTTTCTTTTGCTTTCTTTCTTTCCTTTCTTTCCTTTCTTTCTTTTCTTTCTTTCTTTTCTTTTTCTTTTCTTTCTTTCTTTTTCTTTCTTTTCTTTGCTTTCTTTCTTTCTTTCTTTCTTTTCTTTCTTTCTTTCTTTCTTTCTTTTCTTTCCTTTCTTTCTTTCCTTTCTTTCTTTCCTTTCTTTCTTTCTTTCTTTGCTTTCTTTCCTTTTTTTCTTTCTTTCTTTGCTTTCTTTCCTTGCTTTCTTTCTTTGCTTTCTTTGCTTTCTTTCCTTTCTTTCTTTCCTTTCTTTCTTTCTTTCTTTGCTTTCTTTCCTTTTTTTCTTTCTTTCTTTGCTTTCTTTCCTTTCTTTCTTTGCTTTCTTTCTTTGCTTTCTTTCTTTGCTTTCTTTCTTTCTTTCTTTGCTTTCTTTCCTTTTTTCTTTCTTTCTTTGCTTTCTTTCCTTTTTTTCTTTCTTTCTTTGCTTTCTTTCTTTGCTTTCTTTCTTTGCTTTCTTTCTTTGCTTTCTTTCTTTGCTTTCTTTTCTTTCTTTCTTTCTTTGCTTTCTTTCCTTTCTTTCTTTGCTTTCTTTCTTGCTTTCTTTCCTTGTTTGTTTTCTTTCTTTCTTTCTTTCCTTGTTTGTTTTCTTTCTTTCTTTCTTTCCTTGTTTGTTTTCTTTCTTTCTTTCTTTCCTTGTTTGTTTTCTTTCTTTCTTTGCTTTCTTTTCCTTCTTTGCTTTTCTTTCTTTCCTTCTTTGCTTTTCTTTCTTTCCTTGCTCGTTTGCTTTTTTTGCTTTCTTTCCTTCTTTGCTTTCTTTTCTTTGCTTTCTTTCCTTCTTTCCTCTCTTTCTTTCCTCCCTTTCTTTCTTCGTTTGCTACCTTCCTTTCTTTCCTAGTTTCCTTCCTCCCTCTCTTCCTTTCTTTCCTTGTTTGCTTCTTCCCTTCTTTCCTTTTTTCTTTCCTCCCCTTTCCTTCCTTTCCTTATTATCTATGTTTTCTTCTAATAAGAAAATAACTGCAATAAAAGAACCTTTTCTCAAAGGAAACAAAAATAAACTCACTTCAACGTGAACAATCTTGAAGGCAAGATTCTATCCGTTTCAGACAATTAGGTATCAGCTAGTGTAAAAAGAAAATGACAACTTTTAATAATGACTTAAGAGTGTGCCGAAAGCGCTCGTCCACTCAGATAAATATTATACTATCTTAATTACAGCCCTCAGAAAGCCATCCATGAATTTGAATAGAATATCACGACCATTACGAATACATGACTGCTCACGCTTAATTAAATGTTAGGGAAAGTGATCCTCCAAGCTATATATCCAACAATATACATACACATGCTGGAACGAAATAAATTAATCATAGGCAAAGAAACATATTGATACACAGAGATATAGACAGTTTGGTCGCGATTGCTGCAAATAATGGATCCTGTGGAATGGTGAGATATTGGTCTTTGTAGGGAATCATGGGAAGTAAGTGCATCAAAACCTAAAGAATTAAGACTTCCTACATTCTGGGGGCGCTTCTTCATGCTGAAGAATGTATTAACCGAGCTAAAATAAAACGTGTGGGTAGAAAGAGGGCTTATATTGTTTCTGCTGCGACTCGATGGGTTTGTGAAGAATGTGGCCTGGCTGAAATACGGGTACATCAGATTGAATAAAAATGTTTCCGTCAATAGGACTTGACTGTTATCTATTGTCATAAACAATGCAAAAACAAGACTACTCTCACTGGGCACAGAAAGGTCATAGCATAAACATGGTACAAAAATATTTCCTAAATAAATTTGTTAGCAGTGTAATCTTCTGTGCGTCTCTTCAGGCATTGGCGATCATGGCTCTCCATAATTCGCTGCCCTTTGTAGCTCTTAATAAATTTTCTTTTTGTTATATCTCCTAAAACTTGTTCCGCCATCCATAAACTCATACTATCTCAGTTGGTTATACGTTGCTTTCCACTGTCCCTTTTGTCTTCTGTATGTCCTGTGAGTATCAAATTTTTCAAGCCCTCTTTCCTGTGCTCAGTAAATTCCAACTGCCTCTTCCTAATGTTATGAATAAGTGTTTTTTTGTTTCGATTTTCTCTAAAGCTTCATCGTTGATCATATGCTCGTCATCCTTCTGTAGAAACATAACTGTTTCTTTAAGTCTTGTGTTCATCTGTGAGGTGATTGTCCAGCATTCACTGCCTGATATTACGTAACAGCAACACTGTAATAGAATTTTTAATAGCCTTTCTGGATCTTACAGTCATTACAATGGCGATGAGCTAGTAGCAACAGCAGATATGTAGTTATGGTGAAAATATGGTAATTCTGGTAATCGAGTGGACAGCTGCCACGTATGTGTTGTAACATACCTACGGACGATAATGAGTATATCCCCATTCACATAAATACAGTAGTAAATACTGTATGTTGGTCCGCCGTTGGAAATTCGCCTCCAGCTGTGCTGATCAAACTCTCTGCCTCCGAGCAGAGGGGATCCCTAGACGAGGTTATGTCGAAAAGCTGGGTCTCGTCTCGGGAAACAGCTATCCGATCCCGCTTTATACAGGTTTTATGGGAACTTTCGGCCGAGCATACGGGCTCGGATACCCCACATTAAATTCGGCCTTGTGCCACATCTGACCGCGTGGGGCAGTTGATAGATATCCTAGAATTGGAGATTCATTGTAGAATTCACTTGGCTCACTTCTAGCAGCTGACTACTACTTCTACGCACCGCTGGCGAATCTTATATATGTTGTTCTTGTCCGAAGTATTATTGTTCATTACCAACCTTAGTTTGATTGTTGTATTCAGTAACCTTCCCAAGGTTACAACAATATGTATAGACACTTTGATGATCAACAATAATGAAGGCTTTAACTTGCAAAAATTTTATTTTTTCCAGATGATAATGCATTCAAGGCAATCAGTCTTCGTAAATACAGAATTTAGCATCATGAGATAGAGCCATAGGGGTTAAAATCGTATCATTCACTTATCGTATGTAAAGCGCAATCTCGCGTATCATGCGACCCTTCTAAATTTTCCTATATAAAAATTTTTATCATGCATCGCGTGTATCGTGCGAGTTCCTTTTTTAAACGACCAAATTACAACAGACTAACCTCTTTTACTGTATCTCTTTATCCCATCTTCTAGTTAAATAAGTTCAAAAGTAAAAGTGAATGATAAAAGTATTGTTAGTAATGCTATACTCATGGCGTAAACACGTACAGCCATAAACAATCAAACGAGAAACAGCTAAACATTTTATAATCGTAAACAATGGAAAAGATGCATATTCGCTATGTTTGTATTGTATTTTATAATAGTATACTAATATATGAATATTACATGTATTAATATTGGATATGGTTAAGGAAAACATCAGTTTTGTCAAAATCATGTTTATTTTAAATACAGCTGTACATTTGACTACAGTAAATGGATCTATAGTTTGTTCAACGGCGTAGCCGGCGCTAGCAGTACATACACTAATTTTATATCTCGTGTATGATGCGACCCCCTTAAAATTAGCTTCAAAATTAGGTTTTAAAAATTCGCATGATACGCGAGTATATACAGTATATTTTTTCAATAAAAAGATAACAGAAAGAGTTTATATTAATTAATAATGATTACGGAGTTGGATAGATTAATTGGACCTGTGGTTGTCTGAAGTTGAAAAACGCTGGAAAAATTAAATCAAGTAGCCGAGTTAAAATTTTAGTTCAAACAGTTTGTAGTTGCTTCACACAAATGCTCTTTGTAAAGGCATGAGCCTATCTATAGTTAAATAGTTGGGTTCTCTTCACTTGGATGGATGTAACAGATACGGGGACAGAAAGAGAAATCGTAGAGCAGATTTCAAATACTAGCCAGAAATACCCTAGGGAAATTTATGAAGTCATCTGTTCCTCCAAGCTATGGGTTAAATAGTAGGACTTATAACAGGAATTATCATTGTTGTTCTCTAAAATTTTTTTAATATTCAATCGTGAAACAGAATTATTCTTACAATCCAAAATATGTAAAAATTTCAGGTAGAGTATTGATTTTCTAAGAGAGGCTTAGATGTGGCACATGGCCGAAAGTATGGGGCACCCAGTGACGATCGAACTCACTAGTTGTAACAGTTTTAGCAAGACCAGCTTGCTAACCATTAAACCACGCCGAGGCGCCCAAATTTCAAGTAGAGTATATCGGTAAAAGGATGTTGCTTGATTTTGTTTCGCAGCATATCAACATCGATGGGTTATTTCATGTCGAAATTAAAATATTTTGAATGCAATTGTAGGTTTTAATCTACAGATAAAATGTATTGTAGGTCATTTTGTATTAAAATGTATTGTTAGTAATTCCACTATAAATAGTTATTGTTGGTCATTTTATATATATAGTTCGTATTTTTACTATAAAAATGTATTTTTATACTTTCAGAGTGTTTTTCTTATAGCTCACTATATGCCCATATCAGGCACCCTAAAAATTGCTACCACACCGGGTCAGGATGAACCTGGGAACGATAACAATTAAGAAATGGTTCCACGCCCTTCAAAATCTCCTGGTCAGAGGCCTTGCTGCCGGATGTAGTTTATCGTCATAACCAGTCAGTCAGTCAGTCACACGTTCTGCATGCGATAAACATTTTTGACGATCATGCATCTTTCGATAAATGACTGACAAGGCAATTTTTCCCGCAGTAGGCTGCCATTACTTTCTGCGGTAGACTTGCGTAATGAACCCGACTGGAATTCGAACTTGTCTCTCCGTTCTCTCATTCTCAACCGATATCCATTACATCTCAACGCAAGTAAAAGGAACAATATGAATAAAAACGAAAGGAAAACTTATCTCAGCCAACGCGTTTCGTCCTCTGAGGAACCGTCCTCCGAGGATGAAACGCGTCGGTTAAGATAAGTTTTCCTTTTGTCTTCATTCAATCCAAGATATTTTTTTTAAATGACCCACGATGCCGTAAAAAAAGATCAATCAACAATCTCTTACCATGGGTGACTTGTAGTCTTAGACAAAGATAAGGAAGATTTCAAGCTTGAAGAAGGCAACGAAAGACCACTCTGTTACCTTCTCCAAGAACGATCATTTAAAGAAAAGGAAGTCGGGCAGATCCATAATCACATAACTCCTGGACGGACATGACACATGGACAGAGATTATGTATAGATAGATATAGACAGCGTGGACATAGGAATAAAGACTGCATGGTGATTGTCAGTACCATGCTTCAATGCAGCCTTCAAAGCAAATCTTGGTCGGAAGATCGGATTGAAATGTAAAAGTGACAGTCACAATGCAATGTTGATTCTTGTGTCCATACAGGATATAGCTTTAAGCGTTCTTTCTTTGATATCGAACAGTGAATATAAATATAGCAAATTATAAACACACACACACACACACACACACACATATATATCTATCTATCTATATATATATATATATATTCTTATAACTATTTTCTTGACATGATTTATCTAGAAATTGTTCGAATGTTTTGTCTGTCTGAGAGCTTCCGGTTACTCTTTCAGCCATTATCGAAGACGATTTAATTTTTACTTTTAACTGAATCAGATCGTTTTATGTGTGTGTCTAGAGTTATAGGAATATTTTATTTTCCAAACACGGTCAGAACATTGTGGCCGTGTTCATAGTTTGTCATTGAATGTTGGATTTTTCTTCTTTTTTTATTAATAATTTATTTTATTTATTCATTATTTTTAGCCCTTTTTTACATGTGGATGAAGCTATTATATTTGTATTATCATCAAGAATATTGCGGATGGATTTTGGTGGGTCTCATTTAAATACACATGGAGACGAAAATTAAATTAAAAAAATACTTAACCGCAGTACCTTGTCATTCGCTTTTAATGAAACATATGTATGCGAAAGTTAAGATATGCTCGAATGAATCAGGCAGTGATGCATACAATCAGCAATATTAGACGTCTCACCCTATAAAAAATACTAAAGCATGTACACTTTTTGTAAAGGCACATACATACCTTCTTTCGATTGGTCCTAAATTCTGACTTCACAATCGATTTATCGTCCTCATAGCTGTAAATTTACTATCCATTAATTTCTTTCGGCAGATGTGTTATTCCAACAGCAAATCGGTTTTAAAAGATGACCTTTTGGATATTAATAATTTTGTTGGGTTTTTCACTCACCTCTTTCGCCAATTTTCCCTCGTTTCTCAAATAATTTTCATGAATTTTCTTCACAAACATTTGTCACTATCATGATGGTGCTACATTCTTCCACGCGGGCAGACGACAGTAAAATTATTTGGGAATGTTCATTTTTTTTTCTGTCATTTTTTTTTCTGTCATCTTTTTCTCTATCATTTTTTCTCTATCATTTTTTTTTCTCATCATTTTTTTTTTCTCATCATTTTTTTTTTCCTATCATTTTTTTTTCCTATCACTTTTTTTTCCTATCATTTTTCAATTGAAAGAATTGAATTGTTTTCTACAGAGGAATTTTATTTACTTTTTTTAACCATTTCACCCCAAGTACGTCAATAAAGCCACTAAGACGCAAGGGGTTACTAGGTAAAAAAGAATATGTGAGAAAGAATTTTACACCACAAATTGCTATAAAACCAAGACATCAAACTGAAACTCGAGTCATATCCTTCAATAGCATCGTCAGATCGAGACTTTCACATAGACGATGATGGTAACATCAAACTAACAAGGTAACAGAGTGGTCTCTCGTTGCCTTCTTCAAGCTTGAAATCTTCCTTATCTTTGTCAAAGACTACAAGTCACCCATGGTAAGAGATTGTTGATTGATTTTTTTTTTTTACGGCTTTGTTGGTCATGGCACCAAATCTGTTGAGAAATATCTAAACTACTGTTGTATACAATCGCTTTCTATGATCAGTTTTTAAAAATGGCTTTAATAGAGTAAAACCTATATGTCTTGGTGAAGACCACACTTCTTCAAACCTTGTCGATTGGCGCTACAGAATCACAAAGAAGGAACTCTGTCAAACAGCAGAAACCTCATCACTTGAAGACTTTCCATAACAGCAATAACTAAAATGGCTACCACATGTAGCTTGAAGAGAAAATAATGATATAACCAAAATCTTGACATTCCACACAACTTCAAACAAAAGGTTAGGAAGAAAACGTCATCAATATTTGAAAGAGCGATAACAGCTACTGGACTTGAGAAGAGAAAATAATGACATAATCAAGATGTTGACATTCTACACTTCTTTATATAAAACTTTAGGAAGGAAAATATCATCAATACTGGAAAGAGTGATAACAGCTACTGGACTTGAGAAACCTATTTTCCTGAAAATTTTTATAAGAGAAAGATTTTATAAATTTCAACCGACAGTAGTACAAGTTGCTCGATCTGTGAATGTTAAATGTTTCCTTATAAGGAAACGCATAATATTACCATTATTAAGGAGAAAGAGAACAATAACAGAACAGATTTCAATAAGACATAAGATAACTATTGAAATTGTACTTAAACTTTTGAAGATCAAAGTTGACTAGAAACCGAGAAACCGGAAGATAATTTCACAAGCGAAAAGTGCGGGAGAAGAAGCTGTTGGTATAGAATAGACGGTTACATCTGACCCTTTCAACTGTAAAATTGCCACCAATCTAGTACTGCACTTAAATACATAAAGTCTAGGCATCAAAGAAGAAAACAATTACCATGAAAATATTTATAGAATAGGCACAGGAAAGCTACGGCTGTGGGAGTGTGACTGAAGTCGCGATAAATTCTTCAGTAGCACCAGATCAGAACTTTACAACCAACACCCGCAACTTCCATCGACTTGAATCACTTTCATTCCCCACGTATCCCTTTGGTAATAAGGGAGATTCCACCCAGAAGGCTTATTCCCAAGAACCGCTAGTGTGTGGATCAGGTTCCCTCGTGCTTGCTTCCCAAACACTACTCTCTTGACCTCTTCGCCTAGGTTCAGTCGTTATCTATCCGCCATATCCTCATAATCTTCACTTTGTACTTTATCTTCTTCAGCTCATAACACACACCTCATTCAGTAGCCTTCTTTATTGAGTGACTATTGAAACTTGTATTGCGTGAACTCTAGTAAAAAGAAAATAAAAACTAAGTCTGGTATATGGCCGCATTATAGAAACTCTCGTTTAGGATCGAACTCGCAAATAACAGAATGCGAATCCTTTAAATTTTGATAGCATGACAACCCCCCCCACACACACACACACTCACCAAAAAAATATGGCTCAAACATACCTCTGTCTTTTATGCGAAGTTATCGTCTAATATTTATCCAGACGCCGTATACTGCAAATAACTGGTTCTAGCCTGACTTCCTAATACTGTGTAATATTAAATATAAACGGGGGTCTTAGATGCTGTCATGCGCAGAAGCTTTCTCGCTGTCGTCCAACGTTCGTTGCCCTGATTTATAGAAATGGTGATCTTGTCTGCGTGCATATGTACAGGCATACAAGTGTTTGTGAGAGAGGGAGTGAGAAAGAGAAAGAAGGCAAGTCTATGCGTGCAAAACGTTGTTTCACAAGCAGATAACATCAATTGAAGAGATCAAAGCAACGATGAAGACGGCAAGTGAAAAAAAAGCAACTCGATTAAGGAAAAGGGGAACAGGAAAAAAATGAAAGAAAGTGAAATGGTTTATGAGAGAGAAAGAGAGCAAAATACATTTTAGAAGAGCAGAAAGAAAGGAAGGAAGGAAATTGTGACAAATAAAAGGAAGAATAGTAAAGAAAGAACGAAAGAAAGAAATAGTAATGAAAGAAAGGAAGGAAATAATAATGAATGAAAGAAAGAAAAGAAGGAAATAGTAATAAAAAAAGGAAGGAAGGAAGAAAATAGTAAAAACTGAATAAAAAAGGAAGAAAATAGTAAAAACTGAATAAAAAAGGAGGGAAGAAAATAGTAAAAAAAATGAATAAAAAATGAAGGAAGGAAGAAAATAGTAAAAAATGAATGAAAAAAAAAGGAAAGAAAATAGTAATGAAAGAAAAGAAGGAATTGGTACTGAAAGAAAGAAAGAAAGAAAAGGAAGGAAGGAAGGTTGTAATCGACTGGTACAGGTGTGATCATCAGCATAGCAATGCATAATGAATCTTGATTTCCTCAGCTGCTTCAATACCTGTTGAAAAAAAACAACCTCTATCTAATAAATAAATAACGTCAGAATATGAAAGTGATTAGCTGGACAGAAATTTGGAAAGATGAAAATAAAGAAATAAGTTCAATTGAAAAAGTTATCGATTAAAGCATCTTGATTAACTGCAGGTCATCAAAAAATTAATAGACAAGAAGGCATGACGAAACGTTAAAGAGGTATGGCTTGAGGCTCATCTTGTAAGCGTACGAAATGTTGGATCGTATTTGTATTCTATTATACCACAACAAATTCTTGTTCCTTTCTATTTTGATTTTGCTCTACTTGTTTTGCCATCCACTTGTTGTTTTCAAATCCGTTAATGATTTATCCCTACTTTTCTTGCCTTCAATCTGTCCTGTGAGCGTTAAATACGTCAAGCATTCTTTCCTGGTTATGAATCCCAAAAATATCAGCTGTGTTTTTCTGTTGCTTAGCAACAGTTTCTTTATCGTTCTTCTTCTCCTCCTTGGAACTATCTCATTCGCTGCTGTTTCAACATGAGTCGGCAGAATCACATCTTTATCGCTTTACTGAGCCACGCTAGGAAGTTTTTCTCTCCTGAGTCGATCCTCCAGATATACAAATCCACAATTCGCCCTTGCATGAAGTATTGCTGCCATATATGGTCTGGCGCCCCTTCTGTTTGCCTCGGGGTTCTTGATAGGCTCCAGAAGCGGATATGCATTATGGTTGGCCCTGCCCTGGCGTCTCGTCTACAGTCACTTTCTCACAGACGCGCCGTCACCTCCCTCTGTCTGTTCTACAAATACTTTCATGGAAATTGCTCCGAGGAGCTGCATTCGCTGGTTCCCAGACGTCATGAGTTCCAGCTCCCTACGAGGCTGGCATCCCGCTCTCACCCCTTCACTGTCGAAACTCCTAAATGTAGCCGTCTCTTCTACTCTAATAGCACATGTCTCGCACCTCTCGCCTGTGGAACTCCCTTCCCTTCTCCTGTTTCCCTGTGAGCTAAAATCTCCAGCTATTCAAGTGTAATGTCAATCGACATCTCCAGTTGCCTTGATCTATCCACTACCCTCATCCTTTCTTCTATCACTCCTATCTGATCTTGCTATTTTCTGTAACCCCTTGCGTCCTCGTGGCTTCCCGCTTTGCTTAGGGTGAAATGCTTAAAAAAAATCTTTTCTTCACCTATGAGGGAATTGTTCAGAATTTACTGCCATATAGGAGGTTAGACATTACATTGCAGTTGTTTCCTTAATATTTTTCACAATTTCTGAAAGCTATGATTTGTATTCGAATCTCTGTATCGCATATTTTTTGTTAATTCACCCCATATAATGTAAATTCACTTATCGCAAATATTAATGCACCCAAGAAATTATGAATGTCAAATCAAAGTTTGTTTTTTTATTAAATTTTTAGCACTCTTTTGAAATTATAAATTTCGTTAGCTCACCTCGCAACAACTCCAACCCTCAGAATTTAAAAAAATTGCCGAAAATCAGGGATTTATTCACATTTCCTAAGTGCGGATGATATTCGAGGTACTTACAAGGAAATTTTTACATTTTAAAAAAAAAAAAATCTGCTTTTGTTTTTTTTTGGGGGGGGGTCTTTTTTTTATCGGGGTGAGCGTGATGCAAACTCACACTTAGAAAGTCACCCACATTTGAGGCGATCGCAGAGGTCAACCCAACAAGACTCCAATGAAAGGGCAGTGCTCTGGGAGAATTTCAATTGAACTTCAGTAAATATAAATTCTTTTTTTTTTTTTATTTTGGGCTGTATTAACAAAAAAAAAGATCCGAAATTTCCGTTGTCAAAGCAGTAATCAGAAATAAACAATTTAACTTTCTACGGCACATAATCAGGAAAGAGGGCGTGGAGAATTTGACACTCAAAGGACATACGGAATGCAAGAGAGATGGGAAATCGGCGAATAAGCTACCTAACGAGCTTTTGTAAATGGTTAACAGATTAGGGATTCAGAGAAACAGCGAACGGACACGTCTCACTAAGAGCTACAAAGGGCAGAAAGTTGTGGAGAACCATAATCACCACGTCCAATGGCACATGAAAAGGAAGTAATAGTCGTAATATGAGTAATTTAAGTCATTTCACGTTTCTGTTTCCAATTCACGCTGCTTACTCTAACGGTCGTAGAATGTAACGATTTGTGTGCTGTGATGAAAAACAGAAATGAAAGATCAAATGAAACTAATCAACACTGAATAATGTAGATGCTTCATATAGAAACTCAATCATCAGTTCAGGCCTTTACAATTAAGACATAGAATGCCACTTTCACGGAGCCGAATCACACTCATTACTTCTGTTTTAAATGTGTTATATTCCGTGCTAATAGGAAAACAAGGTGGATAAAATAAGTAATGGTTTATTGTAAAAATTAGTACAATAAGAATAAAGGTAACAGTTATGCACAACGCCGTAGCAAGTCAATCAAGTAGTGAGTGCTACTATTGGAAGGTTGGTACTGCTCGCGTAAGTCTGAGTCGTACTCAACAGATCCCAGCTAGTGTATTTACTAACTTCCCCACGCGATCAGATGTGAAACAGGGCCGAATTTAATGTGGGGTATCCGAGCCCGTAAACTCAAACGAAAATTACCGTAGAACTCGTATAAAACAGGGTCAGGTACCTGTTTCACGAGACGAGGCTCTGCCCTTCAGCATAACTCCATCTGGGTATCCTCTCAGCTCGGAGGCAAAGAGTTTGACCAACACAGCTGTAAAAGATTCCAGCTAGAGTATCTAGCAACTGCTCCACGCAATCACATGTGGCACAAGGCCGAAATAAATGTTGGTTTCCCGAGCCCATAGGCTCAGCCAAAAAATCTCTGTAGACCCCGCATAAACGGGATCGGGTCGGTCTTCCTTCCCGAACGAGACTTCGGCGTAGTCTCGTCCGGGTTCCTCTCTGCCTTCGGGCAGAGAGTTCGACCAGCACAGCTGAAAAGATTTGAGCTGGACTCTGTCGTCTGTTGACTTACAGATACTTATAGGTAGTTACTCACGAGGTGTGAAAAAATGTAAGAAGAAAGTGCCACTTTGTAGAATAGACTCCCGTGTGGATGCTTTCCTGAATACTGTAATCTTAACCACTTCGAGAGTCAATAGGTATCCATCTTATACTCATATTATCCACTTTCTGCCACCTATTTCATTCATATCAAACACTTTTATCATTTCTGCTCTACCTTGAGTGACTCTCGAGATTAGTATTAGGTGAATTCTAGTTTTAAGAAGATAGGGGTTTTTTTTTCTGAATAATGAACATATGATGCTTAATTCTTTTTTTTTCTGAATTTCATCCGATTACATGACTCTCCTTTCCAAAACAAATTGGAAACACTGTTTCATTTTCAACGAAAATTTGTTCCACTCTTGTGAATGAAACTTTTTCTCCTCACAATTAACTAATGTGAACTAGATTGAGACTTAATTCCCACAGCTGAACCATTTCATTCTCTGACAAAAGAGTATTTAAATGTTTGGCTTCGAGCTGTTAGACAGAATCGGCTTCGAACCTATTTATAAGCGTCTTAATTTTGGTGAAATCTTGCTTGCCGCTACGTTTTACTTTGTTTCTTTTTATTTTAGTCAGTCTATTCGGCGAGGTTAATAAAGTTCGTGCAAAATAACGTCGGGCGAATAAAGAGACTCTTAAGTATTTGCATCTTCGACAAAGTACTTATTTTTAGCAGAAGGAAATATTTGATCAGTCTTTGGACGCATCTTACCAACAATAAAGGTTTCTCGATGACAAGATATGTCTCAAAAACAAATTTGATCGTAAGTTATATATTGTCCTCACATTACTTTGAAAGTTAAAACATCAGAACATTATTACCTAAAATAACTGTGTCCTAAGCAATTTCTAGATTATTGGAAAAACGTAAATCCTTTATAATGCAGTGTAATAGGTCTGTGCTCGTTTTATCATTAGGTTCTTTTTATATCCTTGCGTCAAAGTTACTTTCTAAACGATCATTCTAATGACAGTCCTCTTTGTCTCTCTCTTTGAATGAAGATATTTTACCTAAATAAATATATATATATATATATATATATATATATATATGTGTGTGTGTGTGTACACGTGTATTAAAGGGGAATTTTTTTTCGTGTGATGCGTTTCGTCCTTTAGGATTTCGTCAGACTAAAGTGATGTTTACGTTGAGTTGATTACGCGTGAATCAGAGGGGGCGCTGAAATTTTAAAATTGAGTTTTCTTTTTTTTTTTAATATGAGTTTTGGGTGTATATTCTAGTTGATATCATTTAGTTTCCTTTTGTTTGTTTTTACCACTTCTATCACTAAATATCCCACATTGTGATAATAGAATATCTGCTAAGAAAAGTGAAATGTTGTAACGTAAACTGGCAATGTATCATCTCGTGATTAAATCAGTTTCTATACATTTCCGTCTTGGTAAATTGCCTTCTCTGTTAATGAAGGAGCATTTTTAAATCAAAATTATAATCAGACTCATTATGGTTTGCAACAAATGCATTGAGTGTGTTGTTTGGTAAAAGATACCATTTGTGTTGATATAATCTTTTATTTAAATACCTTGAGTTTTCACCTATGTATTCCTTGTGGCAATTATTACAGGTGATAGTAAAGTTCTACAATTTTAGTGTATTTTAGTTTATTTTGTTTTGTATTAAATCGTTTGTTTTAGAAGTAGTTGTAACAAATTTTATGCTAAGCTTTTCAATTGTAATTTGTGATAGTTGGTGAGTAAAATAATATATTTTGATTGATTGGATTTATCAGAATGGTCCACGCTTCTATTTTGAAATATTTTACTGACCGATTGTTTCGCGTTGAATATGAAATGAGTAGGATACTGGAAGAGCTTAAAACTATTTTTCAACAAATTTCTCCTCTTTACATAAATACTGATGGCTACAAAATCCTAATTTTTTCCTTAAAATTTATATATCGTTTTCCCATATATATATATATATATATATATATATATAGTTCTTCCATTTCTTTCGTTAGAAAATTGTTGACTCATTCTCACGAATTGCCCAAAGAAATACGAGACTCGAAGATCAGGGCACGCAATGTAAAGATGGTGTCGTTCAATTCGCGCCAATCTCGAACCGCCTCGATTTCAGTTGCTACTTACTTCTATGCCTGCTTCTCCTCCTCCTGTCTCTTCTCTCCATTTTATAGTCCTCTTTTACTTCGTTTGTTTTTATCTGTTTTATTTCTTTCGATTTCAAACACTAAGGTTTTTTCTATCTCCTTCAACCAACTAAACATTTCACGTCTTCCTTTTTTTTCTTACTATTCTCTCTATTGTTGACTTTCATTGGATTTCATATCTGCAATTATTTTCGTTTTTACTTGATCATTTCTTCTTTCTCTCAGATTTTTTTTTTTTTTGTTTCTTATTAACTTTTCCCAATTTCTTGTTCGGCTACTTAGTATTATCGTTATTATTGTTTTTCTTATCTTTATCGTCTGCATGTTGCCAGCAGGCAGCTTTTGCTGAAGATTAAATGACGGCAAATGTGAAATACCTACCAACTTTCTGAGTATCCCCAGCACAGCCGTAATCTCCACAATGTTAGTTTTTCCCCGATTTTTCAACTCATCCAATCTTGTTTCTTGTTTTATTGCTAGGGTTCCAAGTGCTCGAACTGTTATGGGCATTACTCGAACTTTAATGTGACACATATTTCTAAACTTTTTTTTTTTTATATTTTTCTAACTTTACATATTCTTTTGTTTTCGCTCTGTTGTCAGTTGAGTCAGTCACCACCGCCTTCCGGCAGGTTCTCTTTTAATTACGAATATTTTTTTTTTTATCCTGTCTTTGCGTGTAGGTGAAATTGTCAGTCGAGATATCAAAATCCCAGAGTATCTTTTTATTTTCATATCTATAATAATTAACACTTTCACTGGTACATTGTCATAGCATTTTTGCCTGGCTGTGCTGGTCCGTTTTCTTTTTGGGTGTTTATTTTTTATTTATTTATTTTTTTTTTTTTATTATTTTTTTTTTTTGGTGGAGTGTGGGGTAGAGGATGACTATAAATAAACGCTGACGGCAATTTCTCATGGGTGCAGCCATTTCTAGAGGGTACTCAGCAGCTAAAGGACACTACTAGAACACAATTTAATAAAAGTATACCACAAAACAAGTCCTATTTTACGCTACTATATTTTACTCTGGTTTTCAACTGATACTAATCGCTAGTTTATACCAAAAATTTCACAATGTTTTGAAAATATATACAAGGCAATAGCAGGCAATCTAAGACATATAAGTACCACCAAAATAGTGGAAGAATCTGTCTATATTTCTGAGATGAGTTACTATGTACACTATTTACATTATTCGGACTATTGTCTGCCTGCCTTATGTGAAGGGGTTATCAGAGAAAATACAAAGGATCTGCGGTCCATATAACATCAGGACAACCTTCAAAAGCTGGGCGACATTTCGCAGATATCTCTCCCGAGTAAGACTCCCTCCCCATAAAGGAAAACATGACTAAAGACTGTACTCTATCACGTGCAGCTGCGGAAAGATATATAAAGGGGAGACAGGCTACCCCCTTAAAGTAAGGCTTCAAGAACACCGAAAGCTGTAACATGAGGAGAAGTAGAGAAATCAGGCGTGGCTGACCACATATGAAGAGAAAAGAGAGATCACCGCCCTCCGTGGGATCAGGTTGAAATCATAGACAAAAACACAATTGGAAAATTCGTAAACTTAAAGAATCGGCATATATGTTTGGCCACAAAAATCTCCTGAGCCGACCAAGCTCAATAACAGCAAAAATTGCAATATGAGCTCTGGTAAAAACATGTAATGATAACAGCAAAAATTGCAATATGAGTTCTGGTAAAAACATGTAATGATAACAGCGAAAATTGCAATATGAAAACTGGTAAAAAAAATGATGCTGAAGACAGTAGGTTTATAATACGCAGAAATTCATACACAGATGTCCTCAAGGACACATGGCACAGTGGATAAAGGCGTTAGTTAGATCCAGTGACAAGACCCAAAGAGTGCGAGTTTAATACCCGGTTAAGGCAGTGGAGAACTTAGAGATAACTGACATCCATTACACATGACACGTGGAACTAGAGCAGTTTACCCCAGTGACATTCCAACCACCGAAATGTTGTAATAAATATGGCGAACTGAACTTTTCTAAAAGAATTTCTTTTTTCAGTAATGAAGAGAATCAGGAAACGGTGAGACACAAGATAACTTAGAATTTACAGCGTTGTTGTAAGAAGAATTAGGACTCCTAAATAAATAATCTTTGTGAATAATTCTAATTCAACATTTTAATAATCGCACAAAACAGACGAATAATATAATATTTTTTATGTCACGTTCAATCAGGACGGAGGCGATCATGGCTGTCTTCAGATTACTTTTCTTATTATCTAAAAAATAGCCACGAATTCTTCAGCTAGTTTCCCCCCTTGCCTTCTCCATGATTTGGAATTCAGAATTTTCCTTCTCTTAAACAACCACTCGGGGATATAAAGCACAGTCGACCCTGTTGTTTAACTCATAGCTAACGAGCAAAAAGAGATGGATTCACGTCTTTTCACAAGGGTATTTATGTAAATTGAACGCTACAGACTGGGCAAGAATTTGAACCCGTCTCACCGATTTCCAAGGTGCTGTTGCACTATCCACACATCCCATTTATATTTACGAGGCGTAGCTTAAATGTGGCACAAGGCCAAAAATATGGTGCACCCAATAAGGATCGAAAACGCTATTCAATCGTAACTGATCTATCGAAGCAATCTTGATAATCATAACACTACGCCGAAGTTCCCCACACTTCCCAATAATATGATACGCTTTGAAAAATCAAATATGATACTTGTACAATGGAAAAAATATTTTTTAATCTCAGCGAATTGCTTTTTCTAGAATTAATCGCCTTTTTCTGTTCAAATGGTTACATTGATATCTGCAAGGGAGGAATTACGCCATTTTCTCGAATTAATATTTTGCGGTTCTATAATCAAAGGTTGTTATAAAACTTACGTTTCCGGACAGCTATTGTCATTTTCGCCGCTTAAGCATCGATAGAAAGGAACCGACTCGAGAATAAATATTTAAACACAACGGTCAATATTATTGTTGCATCTAAACCCCGGTGTAAATCCGTACACAGTACGCGGATCAATCATTTCTCTCTTCGGTTAAATTAGTTAGGCGTGGCTTTAGTTGATAAACGCTGTGCACCTTAACCCGTCCGTTACCGACTCATGTCTCCATAGCTTCATTTCTTCCCAGTTTTTCGGAAGCAACAACAAATTAGCGTCTATGTTAATGTAGATACATCATGGCGACTCAGAAGATAGTACCGAGTTCAAATTCCAGTTGCAACTGCTTATGTTACTTGTGAAAGGCATAACTCCAACATTCCCTGTAACTTTTTTGTCAGTATTCAGCATGATCGTTATTTTGGTATTGATACGCCCCGATGGTTGTCAGAAAAAAGTTTTTGTCCAGTGGATAAAAGCGTTGGTTGGAGTAATCCAATGACTTGACCCAAAGAGTTGTCAGTTCAAAACCTGGCCGCAGCAAAGGTAACCAAAAACTTGAAGAGTTACTAAAGGGAAATAATTGGAACTGAGATATCCAGAAAAGGCATGGCATGTGGAACTAGAACAATCTACCCTGGTAGGTAGACAGAGAATCACGAGTCACAATGACCTTCATTGTGACTCGTGATTCTGTATCAGTTTGTGGCAAAATTGTTAGAGGAAGGAATTGCGTTGAATCACGTGCATTAACATCTCATATGTGCAAAAATTCTGAACAAGTTTTATTTAGAGTTTGTCTATATTTCTGAGATGAGGTATTATGGTTCCAGTAATAAGGAGTGCCAGAGAAAAGCAATGATAACAAAGTTGCAATATGAACTCTGGTAAAGACATGCAATGATAACAGCAAAAATTGCAATATGAGCACTGGTAAAAATGATGCTGAAAACATTAGGTTTATAATACTCAGAAGTTCATACCCAGATGTCCTCAAGGACACATGGCACACTGGATAAAGGCGTTGGTTAGATCCAGTGACAGACCCAAAGAAGGTGAGTTCAATTCCTGGTTAAGGCAGTGGAGAACTTTCAGAGGGAAAATTAGCAGGAGATAACTGATAACTGACATCCATCAAACATGGCACGTGGAACTAGAACAGTCTACCCCAGCGATCGAAATAAAGGGTTCGAAATTCCAACCACCTGAAGAAGGCCGGAGCGTACAACGGCCGAAACGTTGTGACAAATATGGCGACAAAGATGAGGACAATAGTCCGACTAATGTAAATACTGTAAGTTTTATTTAATTTTTCAACCCCTTTTCTTCTACAGTGAAGTGGGGGGGGATATTTTAAAAAGTTCTGCAACCGTTATTATATTGTGGCCAATAAGTTCATTTATTATGCAAAGTAAACAAAAATTGAATTATTCTTTCTTTTTTTTCTTTTTTTTTTGTATGTAAAAAAAATATAATTACATTTTTGTAAGCACAGAACGTGATTTCATTACATTCAGTTTTAATGAAATCTTCTCTTGCACCATTCAAACAGTTTTTTCTTAATTTACTTATATAATATGCGGATATATCTTTTGAAAAGAAAACATTAAGGCAAAGAAGGAAGAATAAAAGACAAAGGTTGTGAAAAAGGTAGATTTTCCGATAAAAATATAGATATTTATTCTGCTTCAAAAAGACATCCACGAACAAACTGAGTGAGCAGATTGATAATTTACGTGCGTAGATTTGAATGGACTGTCTTAAATGAACGTATAGATTGGATTCTACTAACATAAGCATATTGTGGTTCTGTAAATAAAAACAAAGTACGGATAACTCTCTTTAATCCTTGAACGAGACCATGCACGCGAATTAATGTTATCCATTTCAGTTAAGCGGTTAATCTTATGAACATCCAAACAGCAAACGAGATTCTATCAGCCGTTTTTTAGGTCCGAATTTCTGACATGACGTGTTATCGTTATTTGCATGCGGACTGTTGGTCTGAACTTTGTTGTTATTATCACAACGTTTCCACCTTTGTGCCCGCCGAACTTCATCAGGTGTTTGTCGATCTGGTTAACCTTCAGGGAATTTCTAACTTTGCGGGAATAAATTGTTTTCTTTGCGCCAATCGTGTCTTGGGATATCTCTTCTAGTTCTCTTATTATGTTAAGAAATTCACGAAACAAACGCGGTAAAAAGAAAAACATCGGTTGTATGCACTTATCAATGACGTAAGCACAGTTTCAAAACTGACAGATGTAAATAAAAACCAAGTACAGATAACTCTTTATTCCTTGGACGAGACCATGCATGGGAATTAGTGTTATCCTTGTAGAGTGAGTTTTACGTAAATTCTATGCTTTCAAGCACAGATATTTTCTATATAATTTTATATTTTCAAGGTAAACGCGTACTGAAGCTCATCTGAACGTGTCTATTTGGGCAGCAAACTTTCATTTATACACGGTGAAAGACAATGAAAATCTACAGTCTTTTTAGGCAGTTTTTTTACAAAAATGTTAATATATGGGAAGTGTATTAACAGAAGACGAAAAGTGCAACATAAATTAAGTTATAACGTTTTCGTTCGCTTTCATTATTTATAGCAGTGCTTGGAAGGAAAGTGTGTAGCGTGTGGTCGTCTCACCGCATCACTGTAATCAGTGATCATAGCCTATGCAGCAGTTTGGGATTAAACACAACTTTCCCAAGGTCTGACATCCACCATGTTCCTTTTCCGATGTTTTCCTCTTCAAAAATCAAATTGCACTTGAAAGGGACAAGATTTCAAGACAAAGAAGAAATCCCTGATTATCCACTGCTCATTATCTCCCCACCCCCAAAAAAGGAGTTCTCAGAAGGCTTCCATCAATGGAAACGACACTGGATAAAGTGTGCAAATTCAAAAAGAGATTACTTCGAAGGAGATTAAATGCCGAATTGATATGAATTGTAGTTTTCATTTTATAACACCAATCTCGACACTTTTTGATCAGACCTCGTATGTGTTACACGAGGAAAGCCTCATTTCAGAACATAAGCGAAAAACAAAAAATAATTGTATTTAAAATGAAAACAAAAAAAAACTATGCAGTAGGATCTGAAAAATATTCATTTTATGCGAGGATCAGCGAGAAAAACTCGAACCTGGTATCTTCAAAACTTATTGTCTGATTTAGTCCCCGCATCACTTTTAACATCTGCTTTCGCTTCACTTCCAACATCATGTTTTGTTATTTTTGTTTTGTTTTGTTATTTTTGTTTTGTTATTTTTTTTTTTTTTTTTTTTGTTTTTTTTTTTGGGGGTTGTTTTTGTTTTTGTTTTTGTTTGTGACGCCATGCCTTTATAGGGATATCCAGGTTATAACTAATAAATAACCAAAGAAAAAGTTGGGCATTTATTCTCTTAAATATAGAGTTCTTCAAATGTTAAAAGTGACGGTTTGAAATAACTGTGTCGCGTGATATGACTTTACACGTAAATACCCGCATGTCTGGATTTAGTATTGTTTTTATCTTCGTTTCTGAGCTATTTCCAATTTTTAAAATTTGTGGTTTGTTTATCTAATTACTCAAGCCAAAACGTTTACGATGTTTCGCGTGGCTTATACTCGTCTTCTGTGGATTATTTTATTGCCTCTGTCATTCCAAGTGTTTCGTTTTCTCCTCCTTTTGCTATATATTTCGTGTTAGGTGGAACTACATGTATGTGCGTAAGTATGTCATCCAGTTGTGAAGTGACACCCATGCACGCGTATATATACAACAAAAATATTATTCAGCACGCGCACACAGACGGTAAGAAAACAAAAACGGGTTGACTAATGGATGTCATATATATTCTGATCTTCTGGAAGATAATGAAATTGAAAGAGTCAGCGCATATGCTAAACTCTGACAACACCCTCAATAGACCTAGCGTAGAAATGAGTATAATATGAGATTATTTTTTTAAAAATCCACCATCTAATTACACTTGCTAGTGATTATATATTCTCCACCTTGCGACCCCTTTTCCTAAAGAAACCATATTTCAAGCTTATTGCTATTTCCATGTTAAATGTTGAAATAAATCCTATTCTTCAGTGCTACCAATTCAGACATTTACAGCTAAGATCTGCATTGCATTGCCCACCCTTGAATCATACTCTTTCCTTACATATTCCATTGGTAAGAAGGGAATTTCACACGGACACCTTTTTCCCCGAAAACCTTTTCAAATCTAGGATTAATCATTATCCACCCTCCACATCCTCAAAACCTTTATTTCCTATTTCTTCCCCTTACATTCTGCTGTGTAGTGATTTCGCAGTGGAGGCTTGTATCTGTACTAAGTCGGTTGTAAAATAGGTTCGATGTACAAAACGTTAGGAACTTGATATAAGAGGTATTACGCAAAGTAATCTAGTTGTGGTCGCTGATACTTTAGTATTCGACCAACTGTCGTCCGACATCGACTGACTCACCGACCGACTGCTCCACCCCCTCGTTACTCTTACTACTCCTACTTATTTTAGGTGGGAGAGTCTATTAACTATAGAATAGGTGTGTTCCACCATAACACATTCATAACATTCAGTCACCCTCTACCTTGTGTGGCTATACTAACATTACAAGGCCTAAGTCTTGTAATGTTAGTATAGAATAAAAGAGAAATTAATTCAGGTGAACAGACACACACTTGACATGAAATTTAAGACTCAAGTTTTCCAACACAGAATTGTTCCCTGGGATATGTTGCCAAACGGATGAAAGGTATCATTCATAGAATCGTGAGTTCAATACCTGGGTAGGTTAGAATAAGACAAATTCCATCTGCTGATTCAATTAAAAAGACAAGTAACACCTAATAGAGGAATTAACTTGAAAACAATTCGCAGGAGATGACACTTAACATGGACAGCAGAAAGAACTAACTACCCCATGACTCGAAAAAACATAGAAGGTTACTAAAAATCGAAGCTCGGAGGCTCAAGAACAGTTGAAACATTGTAAGAATAACATCTAAGATTAAGATAATCCCAACAAATCGATATCTAATACTAGTAGAGAGTCGCATGTGGTTCCCGAGCCACGGTTTGACCATCCTCGCAGAAGAGTAACTAGAAATATTTTAATTAAAATCTATTAATTTTAATGAGATATTCTCAACATGGTAATATATTATCATGAGTCAAATGTGCTTTGAGTTAAAATGAAGAAGATACGGATAGCCATGGTTCTGAAGAGATGCGGCATATCAAATATTATTATAGATATTACATAAGCTTAGTGTATCTGATGTTATTTTCGATTCTCTGTCTTAAGTTCACGATGGAGTGATGGAAAGGTGATTGAACCAAATCCCCTTTCAACGGAGGCTCAGATTAGCCAGCCAGTGTGTTTCGTATCAATTTCGTGTTGAAAAATCTACAACCAACGTACGTGATTTTATTCATATAGTAGCCTAACCTTTTTAAATAAACGATTGCAATCTATGAATCTTTTAATTCCACGGTCACGCCACGTAAAAATATACAACCCTACCCCATGACATTTTCTTATCCGTGTTGAACACAGTACAATTCGTGCTCTTGACCAGCCTTTATTCTGGTGCACTTCTGACCAACAGATCGATTCGTTGTTCCTTATCAGTTTTGACCGTTCTTCCGGGCAACAATCCTGCAGCCTATTGATGTGCGTTTGGTTATTCTTTAACCCATTCATACGGACCGTTTTGGGTTTTTTTTAAATGATGGCCAATAATAATTTCTAAGTAGAAAGCTATAATGTCTAATTCTTTTATTAGAAACCCGTAATTGATATCATTTTTTTATTTTATTTTTGTAATTAATACCAGGTTTATGCGTTAAAGAAACCTGTGTCATTTAGTCATGTAACTTTTAACTCAAAGATATGAACAGACTAAGTTACATAAATATGAACAGTCTCGGATGGATGAATGGATAGAAATGAATACATACATACATACATACATACATACATACATACATACATATATATATATATATATATATATATATATATATAGTTGGTGTGAGTTTGTGACACTGGGTTTCACGCCCTTGCGACTGTCAGACAAACTTATTAAATTTAAAAGCTTTTAATTTATTTATGGTTATGTATGACGATGTTTGATGGTAGTGTGAGATATATATATATATATATATATATATATATATATATATAAGAGAGAGAGAAGTATAGATATAGAAATAGGGTAAGCAGTGCCAGAAGAAATTGATCTATCTATCTTTCTATATCTATTTATGTTATTTTGTAGCCAATTCACGTATCTTGTTCTCTTGTATGTTAAAATCAATTCATAAAGATGGCCGATCTATCTTTTAAACATTTGTAATTTACCCATTTCATTAGCAGTTGAAGACTGGCTGCAGAGCAGGAACACTCCGCTCTGCTTCCAAAATGCCCCAAATGTGCCAGCCTTCATTGGGCAATGTCGACTTGAACAAGCGCCTAAGTGTTTCTTTACTTCCGGGTCTGTAATGGAACGCTTATGCAAATCTCAGAACATCTCGTTAAAAACAGGCAATGCTCATCATCGAAGGATATGCTCCCAGTGTTTAGTGGATCATGTTCCAACTATCACTTGAAAGTTCTTAAGACATTTCTTACTCAATCGAGACAACCACCCTTGTATGAACAAAAGGAATGTTTGTTGAATTTCAGCCTGATCTGTTTATATGTAGACCTGTGTCAATATATTATTCTCACTTTTCTGTCCTCTTTTCTTATGCTTTTTTTTTTTTTTTTTTTTTTAGTCAATGTGCGCAGTATTTTAGTTTCTCGATCGACCTCTGACAAGAGAGTGACGAAAACCCGTCAGTTGATGCTATATTTTTTTGTTCTTTTCTCATTTCTAGTTTCCTGTTCTCCTTATGTCTTTTATAGAATTCATGGAATAAGAAACGTTACATGGTATTCTCAGCATCTTTCTGTAGAACCAAATCTCTGATACCTCATGTCTTCTCTTCATCTGTGTGGACATTGTCCAACAGGAAGATTTATATGACAGCGCTCTACTAACGAGATTTCTTAATCTTTCGAAGGGACATTTGAATAGCGAAAAATGTCTTAATGCTACGTACAGCCAAAAAGTTTTATCATCAAAATGTTTGTTATTATTAAAAGGAACTACTAACGTATTTCTTATTACTTTATTAAGTTTTTTTAATCCTTTCTAGCATGTGCGAAATTTTGGTTAAAAATCTTCTTTTTTTTTTTGCGCTAACTGTCGACGTAATATTTTTGACTAGTGTTTTAGCGTCGTTTTTTTGTTGTTTTTTTTTTTTTTTTTTTTTTTTTTTTTTTTTTCAGGTAAAAAATACATTAATTTTAAAATTCTCGCAAAAACCAAATAATTGTCGAATTTTATTGAAACTTTCCAGACTTATTCACAAACGAATTAAATTATTTTTTAAATTTTTTTGGGAAAATTTTTGTAAAACTTCTTTCTTTTTTTGCTACATATATTACCCCACTTACTTAATTACATGAAATTTCGAGAAATTGCAATCTCAAAATATGCTTTTATTAATTAAAAGCAGGACTTCTTAGAAAATTTATATCATCAGTTTTTTTTTCTTTTATAAAACAAGACACCAAGTTACCAAAAATCTGCTCTGAATCGTAAAAAATGTAATAAAACTATGATATTATTTAATTAACGAAGCTTTTAATTGCTTTTATAAATAAGATTCATTAAGGGCACTGTTGTCTTAAGAAAAACAATTTCGATGAATAATGAATTTTTACAAGAACTGTTTACATTTTTTTTAAATTTTAATTATAATAATTTATAATTCTGCATTACTTTAATCTGGTTTGGTGATATTGTTATTAAGTGAAAAATATATTTACCAATCAAAAAATGAAAAGCTCAATAAAAGTCATTTCCACCAATATTTTTCAAAAAAAAAATTTTAATTTTTTTAGCGTATAAACACTCCTGTTTTTCTAAATGTGATGGCATTATTCTTAAAAGGTCACGTGTTTTTAACCCCACAAAAAAATTAGGCGTTCTGCATTTCTTTCATTCTTCATTTCTGTTTCATTGTATTTATGTCTTTGAAATCATTCCTTCAAAATTTTAAAGTATGTTTAACTTTTTTTTAATTACTGTTTCACTAATTATATATATATATTTATACATTGTTCTGGGTATTGGATTAAAATAAAAGTGTAAAGAAGCAATTACGTAATTAATAATAAAAGTTAAAGTACTTTAAAAAAATAAAATAACTTTAATATTTTACAAACATCATGATAACAATTAATAATAAAAAATAAAATGAAAAATAAGTAAGATATTAAAAATATAAATTAATAATAAATAAAATACATAAATTATTGAACTACCTACCACTATTGTGGTATTTCATTAATATCTCAGTTATTAAGTTTTTTAATTAAATTAATGAAAATTTTATAATATTTTAAATTTTACTTTTTTCAGAAAACATTATCAAATGTGAGGCTATAAAGCTAAAGTAACTAAAATTTAATAAAATATTAGATAACTGCTGAAAATATGTCAATTTGTAAAAATTACTAGGTAGTTAAAAACAAAAAAAAAGCGTTCACTTCGTAAATTTATGTCAATTTTGGTCAACCATACTTAGCTGTCAACACGTCAGGCTTTCGATAAATCAATCAGCACGTCAGAAAAACAAGACCCTGTGATTGAGAAATGTTTGTATACTGCGTTTTTTATGCTATAATTAAGTAATATTTGTTTCAAATCTGATTACTTTAAATTTGTTAATTTTCCTCAAATAACGTGTCACAAATATATATTCTATTTTTGGAAGATTTTTAAAACCGTGAATTAAATTTTGTTTACAGATGTGTCAAGATGGCCAATTTTAAATGATTTTTTGAAAGCAACCAAAAAGTTGAGATTCTAATCAATATAATGTCTGTTTAAAATACACCAGAGTATTTTGATGACTGGAGATAGTAAATTTAATCAATTAGCTTTCAATTAAAGCTAAAAAGAAATATTTTCATATATAAAAATTCATTCAAACCAAGGTATCAAAACTGAGTGGAGGTACCTAGTGTAAATAGTTACAATACCTCATCTCAGAACTATAGACTGATCCTGAAGTAGGCCGGAACGTACAACGACCGAAACGTCGTGAATAAGACAACAAAGATGTGGACAACAATCCGAACAGTGTAAATAGTTACAATATCTCATCTCAGAAATATAGACAGATAAGTAAATTTGTATGCACGGTCAACGTTTTCGTACAGAGTACAATACAGACTAACTGAATTTCTTTAATGATATTTTATTGTTGGTCGTAAGTCCGAGGATCGTTAAATATGCAAGTCGTTAAGCGAGGAGTTGTGGTATTTAGTTACATTAAATTTCGCCAGAAATTCACATGACAATCCTTGAAAAAGCAAAGCGCAAATATTCCCAGCAGCGGTAGCGTAAATCTTAACAAAAATAACGAAACCAAATAACAAAAAGCTTTCAAAATAATCAGCGCGTACAAATATTTATTTGTCGTCTGGACAGACGTATAAAATGAAAATACATTCTGTTATGATCTGTCGATATTGATACGCTGTTCCATAGATTTATTTTATTCTCTCGTCTCGCAGTTAATATATTTGTTAGAAAATTACAATTTGTTCATGTTTATTAATCTTAGCGTAGCTTGGCACAGGTCATCAGTAGCGATTTCTAAATCGACCTCCCTGCGAGTGTACTTATTTACCGATCTTCAACTCTGGTGTTGTTCTATTTTTTCATCTGCTAAATGTTTTTCGGTTTATGCGTATTTATTTACCTATCTGAATTTTTTTCTGTACTTATCGATTCTTCTGTCTTGTTCATTGCATTGGAATATAAACGATGACGTAATAAAATCGATTTGGCCCGATTTTTCTTTCCTTTTGATGATGCGGTGCTGAAAAGTAATCAGTCCGACCTATTTCCCTAAATGGTAAATCTTAGCAAATGAAGACATCGGAATTACTAGATCTTGTCCATTACATTACTATAACGTTATAAATCGATCAGGAGCGATTTTATTCTCCTATGAACGTGGGATGCTGAAAAGTAATCACCCTAACTCAATTTTTAAAATATGACCAAATTATTAAATATTATAATTGTTCTTTGTTTTTTCGTTTTTTTTTTTTTTATTTTTTTTAAAACAAACGAAACTCGAAAACAAACGAAACTCGATTTCTTTTTTTTTTTTTTTTTTTTTTTTTTTTTTTTTTTTTTTTTTTTTCTTTTTTTTTTTTTTTTTTTTTTTTTTTTTTTTTTTTTTTTTTTTTTTTTTTTTTTTTTTTTTTTTTTTTTTTTTTTTTTTGTTGTTGTTTTTGTTGATGGTGGAGTGCTGAAAAGTGACATTTTGTCCAAATCACCAAACAACCGAAGTGATGGAAAAAAAGGGGCCGACCCACTGAATTATTTTTTTTTTTTTACTTTGATCAACAATCCCACCTCCTTGTAGGTGGAGGAGTTGGACTTGATGAAAGTCTAAATGTTAAAAAAAACAACTACGACTATATTCACATGTGACCCTTCAAAACGGATTTAGTCGATCGATAATAGCCTTAGTAATGTATCGCTTCAGTCAGGACGATGAAGAAAGATATATGGTCAATATTCAAGCGATACCTTTCAAGAAAACGTAATAACAGAGCCACCGGCAGAGCATTTCAGAGATGAGAAAAGAAGAAAACGTCTACAACTACATAATTATATCAGCATTTTTGTTCTTTCCTTTTTATTTATTGTATTTTTTGTATATTTTTATTTTTTCCTCTCCTTAAATGACAAATTTCCGTTGCCACTGAGTTATTTCCCTTAGACTCGGTCAGGTTCACATCCTTTCCTTTTTTTTTTTTAATTTCTTGACTTTAGTTTGTTTTATATTTTATTTCTTCTTATGCCTAAAGTCTTTCTTGATTACCTCCCTTGTTTGCTCGTTAGGGATTTTTTTTTTTTTTTTTTATGTTTTACATATTCTAAACTTTGTTTTCTCCCTTATATAGTTTTCATAGAGTTATTATTATTTTTATTGCTTAGCTCTTTTTCTCTTCTAGGGTTGATTAGAGAGATCCATGATTAGTAATATCGAGTTTAAGTTTTTCTTTTCTTTTTTTTTTTTTTTTTTTTTTTTTTTTTTCAAATAGATTGCATGTTAGAGAGAAATGAGTCAAGGCAGTAAAAAAAAAATTAGAGAAAAGATAGAAGTGAATTTTGGGATCTGTTCTTTAAATATCTGCCTCGTAAGAGAAACAAGTAAAGATGGCTGAAATAAACGACGCCATTCTAGCGATTTATTTTTTCTTTGCATTTTTTTTTTTTTTTTAAGTAGCAGCTGTATTCAATATATGGAGCTCATGTTTGTGCTTAAGTTCAGTCAGACTGCACTAAATAGATAAGAGTATATATATATATATATATGGAACTAATGTCTTTAATTTGATTACAAAATTAAATTCGGGACTTTTAGCTTCCATTCTTGAAACATGGTTAGAACTGTGTAGCGAAAAAAATATTTTTAAATCAATTAATTTATAATATTAATGCTCTGTAAATTTACATTGAGCACCATTTTGTAAAACTAAAAATATCTATAAAACACCGGATTATATATCTTACTACTTTTCTTTTATTTTTATATATATATATATATATATATATATATATATATATATATATATATATATAAAGGAATAAGTATGAAAATCTGTAGGAATTGAACATGTATCGCTATTTATGCAGTTTTCATCAAATTTTTGCCAAGTGGAGTAATGAATACTTGTCTCGATTTTAAAATTCTATATTATTTTGTTTCCATTGGTTGTGTTGATGTCACATTCATTTTTATGGCGTAATGTATGCATTTTAGCGGCCCGAATTACGATTTCGTAGTAGGTGAGAAACAATAATTCGACACATACATGGGTTTTAACATAAGTAATTCTTTAAATAAATATATAACTCAAAAAAAGAATAGAAATTATTTATTTGTTTCTTTCTTTTCTACGGATTATCAGCCCTTTGCACGTTATTTAAAATCCGAAACGCTTTTCTTTCAGATTGTAAGAATTTTCGGGGGGGGGCGGAGATAATAATGGTTTACTGATAAAAAATCTTACTAATTAACTTATAGCTGGGGGAGAAAAGGTGGATTTAGACCTTTCCCAATGGTAGTTGTGCGTAAGTAACAAACCCAACATGAACTCGTCTCTCCGATTTACAATTCCCAGCTGTTATCCTTTTCACATCCGAGCTTACAGCACCTGCTCTTCCCAAGTAGTCACCCATGTAAGTCCTGATGTGGCCATGAGCCCAAGAGAAGAGAAAGAGAAGATTATATTTATGTAATAACTAAAAGAAGAAAAAGCATTAATGGAGTTAGCAATAGTGTATATACTTGAGTGCGCATGCACAACTTGGTTTTGTGAAATTACGTAGTTAGCATAATGTTTTTGTTGAAAAATTCACGGATTAAAAAAAAAATAAAAGCTGCTTCAAGGGCCCCACCTAGATAAGCTTCATTAATTTCATTGTAGATCCGCCACTTGTGTGTTTGTAATAACCTCCTTTGTGGCTAAGCAAGGTATTTGTCACCGGTCCAAAAGTTAGCTTTTATCTGGGCTCGAAAACCTATGATTTTGAATACTGATTTTTCCATCTGAACTCTAGCCCACTTTCCGCACTATTGATCTCTATCCAATGCGGTCCACCCCGTGGCTTAATCATCTCTTAAAAGCAAAAAAAAAAAACGTAAAATGAAATGAAGAATTAACAAATATTTAATTTTAGACTTTATTCAAGAATTATACCAGTTCAATTACAAATAAATGTCTTGATTTTCTATTTATTAGATCCAATCATGGCAAACTTAAACAACATTATTATCAATTTTCCCCAAAAAATTAAGGGACAAAAGTATTGGTCGAAATCCTAAATTGGTCATTTTAAAAAAAATCGCTGCTTTCATCGCACTAACTTTATCCTTAAAGTGGTCAGAACATTTGTGTAATTATAAAATCTTCAAAACTCACACGTTATGAATACCTATATATCAAAGCTTTTTTTATGTCATTCTTTTTAAGTCTCTTTAGATGTATGCATTGAATATTAAAATAAAACAAAAGCGTTATTTTATACTCCATTCAAAAATTCTACTAATCCATGCGTCCGAGTATGTTCATTTCTCTCTATCTCAGTTTGTCCATGTCTAGCCATCTATCTCGGTGTGCTCATATTTATCCATCTATCTCGATGTGTTCGTATTTATCTATCTAATCCTGTTCATTTTAGACTATATTCAAGCATTTTACCAATTCTACTATTTTATTTACACTGTAATGTCTGTCTTTTTATTAGGACTTATTGTAAAAAAGTTAAACAATTTGAATACTAATTCTTGTGCTAAAATTAAACAATCGCCAAGTTTGGTTAAAAAGTTACTTATCAAAAACATAACAAAAATATACTTGTAAAAGCTTCCTCTCCTACAATATATATTTAAACATGTTTGATCCACATTGATCAGTAAGGTTTATCTATTTTATCTTTAAGGACTTTTTCAAGCTGGTCAATGAGTTGCCATGCAACTGAATAAAAATTTTTAAAAATCAAATTAGTTTTCTCATATATGCCAGGATAAAATTAATCAATCAGAGGTTTCCGATATTTCAACTTGATACCATTAACGTTCTTGATAATGATGACTGATAATCGAACGTTCTAAAAATAAAACATGATCTTTAGCCTGTTTTCTTCATAAATATGATCCAACCAAGATAGCTTCATTAAACATAGTCCCACTTTGAGGCGCCCAAGAAAATTACGTTAATACTCAATTCGACAATGATAAATATAACAGTAGTTAAAAAAAAAATAACCGTTCATTATATTAGGAAAACTAGTCATAAGGAATACTGGAAATCATATTGTAGTGTAACAGAGTAGGTAAGTTGGTGTCGATGTATTATTTTCCCCGTTATTATTCTTTGTTGGCTCTAACTGGGTCGGTATTAAATTGGGTGTAACAGAGTTAGTGTTAATGACAGAAAATAAAATGCATAAAACGTACAATAACAGCAATAAAAACTTGAAATACGTGTTGACATAAATAACAAGAATTTGTATTTTCTTTTTATGTTGTGAATTACAGAATATTGGTATGGTGTGTGTAAAATGTTTTCAGTATCTCTTTCGTTTAAAAGTCAGTGCTTACTTGGCTTGGTTCCGAGAATTTCGTTTGTGAGGATAGCGTTTGAAATCGTTTGTTTTAGAACTTCACGGACCGCTGGCTAGACGTATGTTTCTGTACTGCTACTTGTCTACTCATCACTGACTACTGTTACAGGTACACTAGTCTACTCTACTGTTCTCTATTCTGCTAATTCCCTTGTGGTCGTTTTTATAATGATGAAGGTTAGGATAATATCCTTCTTTCCTGTCATCACTGATGACAAGGTTATTTTTAGAATGATGAAACATCGTCATCATTCTGGAGCATAGCAACAGTTTCCATAATAATGTCGAATGATGTTTAATCTTTTTTTATCGCTTTCCTTCACTATTTTCTGTAAGTGTTTTTGTAGCTTTCTTTCTGTGTCTGCTATCAACAGTGTTATCCGTATACCTTATGTTGTTAAGATAGTGGCCGCCAATAATGAATCCTAGTAGAACTTCTAGTTCTGACAGAATCGCCTTGCTGTATAGGTTGAAGTCCGGTGAGAAGACACACACTTGTCTTACACCATTTTCTATTTTTGTATATCTACTGAATACATTTTCTATCCGTATGCAGCCATTTTAGGTTCTAGATTATTCGAATTGCCCAAAATAGGAAAAATTAAAATATCATAAATTGAAATTATACTATTCTCTTACGATTGAATGACTGAATACCACGTCTAGAAATAAATAAAAAATTGCTTATCGACTCTGGCTCTGTTTAAGAATCGTAAATACAGAAAACATAATTATGCAAAAAAACAACAAACGAATTTTAAATTAAAAATGACTGCTATTAGTAGAAAGTTCTGAATAAACAAAATGATTGTTTTCTTGCTTGTTTCTTTTTTTTTCTTTTTCAAGTCTGAAAGAAACATTTTTAAAGAATGTCCTCGAGTAAATTGTTTCAAGAAGTAGAAGTGGTAAAAATAAGAAACGTTCCGTGTGTGTGTGTGTGTAAATAAACAAAAATAAAGATTGTGTTTCGCCAAAAAAAAAAAAAATAGTTGTTTAGAGTATTTCTGAAAGATAATGTCTTTCCTACAAATATTTTCATGGCAACTGTTCTGACATGCTTTTTCCCTCATGCTCTGATTATATGAATTCAAACATACTACTCGATTGGCAACTAGGTCACACCGTTTTATTGTTGAAATAACTAAGTGCAACCGTCACTTCTACAACAACAATTTCAGGCCGAGGTAGAGAGGAATCTATATTGACATCTGTAGGCCGAGGCAGAGAGGAATCCATATTGACATCTGTAGGCCGAGGTAGAGGGGAATCTATATTGACATCTGTAGGCCGAGGTAGAGAGGAACCCATATTGACATCTATAGGCCGAGGTAGAGAGGAATCTATATTGACATCTGTAGGCCGAGGTAGAGAGGAACCCATATTGACATCTGTAGGCCGAGGTAGAGGGGAATCCATATTGACATCTGTAGGCCGAGGTAGAGGGGAATCCATATTGACATCTGTAGGCCGAGGTAGAGGGGAATCCATATTGACATCTGTAGGCCGAGGTAGAGAGGAATCCATAAAGATTGAAATAATCGTAAATAGACTTTTGTGCGAACATGTCAACCTATATAGTTAGATACGTTTAGACTGAGATAGACAGGGTTTTTTTATTAATCATTTCACAATCAAGGCGATAATGTCACGAAGATACAAGAGTTTACTGAGAATGAAACAGAATGAGAAAACTTTAGTAATCAGAAAGGACAATAAAAGAACAGGTTTCAGGAAGAAATGATTAACATTGGATTGAAATTTTTGAAGGTCGTGGGTGACGGGAAAAGCGAGAAACCGGAAGAGAGTTCCACAGGCCTGAAGTGCGAGAAAAATAACTATTAGAATAAAACTACGTTTAGCTTTTCCAACAGTAAAAGGATGAGACCTATTTGCCGATTCATACTTAAATTCATGCCAAAATGGAGAGCTCATTAAAACAATTGCGAATATTTCTAAAAAGACGGTGGAAAGCCACGTTACGGCGGTGGAAAGTGACTTAAGCCGAGATGCCAGGTCACAACCGATAAGATTACAGACCGTTCTTTAGATTTTGTTATGAATCTCGAGAATTTGGCTAGCATCACATAATTACTTCCATTGTCATGAACCTTTTGTTTTTGAGTCGCTAAGTGTCAACTGATCTAATATCAATTATTTATACCAAACACTAACTTTTCCCGATAGTGACAGCGAAAAAAATCAAGGAATCTCAATAAAATGATTATTTTGTTTGTTGTTCACAAATAGTTATTAAAAATATATTATTATATTTAAGTGTTTCCAAATCTAAACATTTAAATGGTAGAATTTTTTTTATATTATTGATACTTTCTTGGATGTTGTTTTACACTGTGACATTTTACGTTTTCAGTGCTAACTCAAAATAGCAAAAATCATCTGTGCCCCCTCGTACCACACAAGAAGCTTCTGATATTGTCTGAAAAAAAATCATTTCCCCAGAGCAACAAGAGATACAAAACTAACATAAAATTCTTCTATGTGCTGTGTTCCTTCAGGACGTAGACGATCATGACTCTCCACAATTTCCTTTCCTTCATAGCTCTTATTAATTTTTGTCTTTTTATTATCTCGACGAAAGGTTATTTTCATCTGTCTCAATTCCCTTCGATCTGTCCTGTGAGTATCAAATTATCCAAGCCGTCTTTCCTCATTATGTGTCCTAGAAATTTCAACTGCCTCTTTCTAATGTTAAGTATAAGTTTCCTTTTTGTTTGCATTTTCTCTAAAACTTTCGTCGTTTCTCACATGTTCAGTCCATGGTATTCTTAGCGTCATTTAATTGAACCGCATTTCTATTGCCTCAAGTCTCTTCTCCATGTCTGTTGAGATGATCCATTCACTGTTCAGTACTTTTTGCTTCCAATGAAATTTTCCTATTTCTTAGTACTTTGCTTGTTTTTTGGGTGGCATTTTTCGCTATTCCAAAGCGGCTTCGAATTTCGGGTCGCTTTTTCCATACTGTGTTAAAACATGTCATAATTATCTCAATTTTTGAAAGTGTTTAGTTTTGGTAATTCGCGTGTTGGACTGTTCCTTTTGCTATTTTCTTACAGTTGATGATTAGTCCTTTTTTTCTTGCTTTCCTTTGTTTTCCCCTGCCTTCAATCTGTCCTGTATGTATTAAATTTTCTGTTCTGAGGGAGAATATTTCCCTACAAGTTTGGACTCGGCCGTCAGACGAAAGACATAAAAAATACTCCTACATCAAGAGGAGTAGCGGGGGGAGCAGTAGCTTTTGCTGAAAACATTTAGTCTTTTATGAATAACATCGTGTGTATAACCTTAAGAAATATATATTTCAATTTATTATATGTTCAATATTTGCACCTGCAGTTGCGTGCCTAAGAGTCTCCGATGAATTCGCTGATCATTCCGAAAAGAAACGAGCTTTTAAGAGGAAAGCTCTTACGGAAATTGATGTCAGAAATTAGTGGATAAAATCTCTTTTAGAAGAAATAATACATTATTCCTTTTTCTTTTTAACTGTAATTTATTCTTCTCAACAAAGAACACCATCTGGAAAGTAGATATTCCGGAAAACATGTAAAATGTTAGTTTTCCTTTTACACTTTCTAAGTGGAAAGTAATTGTTAAAATCTGTTTAAAACCTTCAACGTTTGATGTTATTTTTTTTAATACTTTTTTTTGGTGGGGGGTTGCACGCAGTTTGTAATAAAGAAGTCATTTTAAAAAGAAAAAAATTTTCTTTATTAAAACCGAATATAAATGATTTTGATGAAGAAGTTCTTCATATCGTCCTGAAAATTTATCGCCATTACATATTAGTAATAAAGGTTCTTGCTTATTCACCATATTCAACGGTGAGTTATGCATTTGCATCTACCCAAAGCAAAGATGGTCAACTGGAGTCGAGACAACATTTCTCAAATCTTCGCTACATTATTGCTATATGTATACCATCGATTTTCTAGCTCTCTTCTCCCGACCCATTCTGGATTATCCGTTTTGCAAGACCAACATTTTCACATGACGACAATCAAATAACACAGCTCTGACCCAGCAATTATGCATCTCTCATATCTCAACATCATCATCCAGTTATAAATCTATATTAAAGTTAGATAAAAGTTTATATTAAACTTAAGTAATCTGTGGTGGGGGATCAAAATTTGATTATGGCTTTAAAAACGAACAGTTTAAATATCCGAGCCTTACAACCGTATCAAGTTCAAACACCGGTTATCGTTTGATCACCGAAGTTAAGCAATGTCGAGCCTGGTCAGTACATAGATGGGTAACCGCTTCCGAATGCCAAGTGTTGCAAATGTGGATGTGCGGGTGGTGTAATGGAATATGAGCCGACCATCATCATCAAAATTGACATTGGAATCACGAATTTCGCTCAATTCTATGTATTTTCTTCTGTTCAGTGTGAAGTGACTGATATTGCAGACATGAGTTTCAATGGTAACGACTTGAAGGAAAATATATTAAAAAGTGTCAAATTTGCTATTAAAAATAATTTATTTTCAGTCGGATTGGTTACATTCACTTACCTTTCCCTAGGGTATTTGAACGTATGTGTCCAGCCGTTCTCTCCAATCTATGGGTTAAATAGTAAGACTTGTATCATAAAATGATTATTACTTTTTAAAAATATTTAAACCAATATTCACTCACTAAAAAAAAAAGAATTATACGATCTCAAAATATGCTTCTGCTTTAAAAAAAACCTATAAAAGGTTGATAATCCATAAAAAAAATAAAGTCAATGTAAATGTCCGAACGATAACTGGTTAGCTTTCTTGTTTCTTTTTGGTTATATTTTTCTGTTTACTATTTTACGGTGATATTTTTTCATCCTTGCTATTTACCACCCTCAACAGTATTTGTTTTACTAAATTTGTATATATCATGTGAATATATACTTTTAAAATCCATAATTATATAAAACTGTTACTAAATCGTTGTAGCTGCCCTAATCATATCAGTAGAAACAGTTAAGTCTTCCTGTCAGGTGATGTCACGAACACATTACTTGCGTACAAGACGGGTAAACCCGCAACAAAAAAGGGTCACAAAAACGGTTATGTACTAATACTTTTTTTTTCTTACTCTCGTGCAAACCACACCTATGTTTATTATTATTTTTTTTTCATCGCAAACCATCTCTGGCGATGCATTTCCGCCAACGATGACCAAGATCTCTTCGTTTCGGGAGTTGACAGTTGCGCAGAGCTTCCAGGAACGTGACTCTTTTTAATCAACATCAAAGGGAACAAAATTTTGAAGAGTTATCAAGGGAAATTAACTGAAACTGAGATGTCCAAATGCTTGACATTTTGAATTATAACAATTTAACCCTGTGGAGTAAATAAAGCCTTCGTTTCGAAATTCCAAGAAATATCACCTGAAGAAAGCCACAATGACCGAAACGTCGTGAATATAGCAATAAAGATGGGGACAACAGTCCGAATAGTGTAAATCGTATCTTTCTTTATTAAAAGCTCTCATGTGGTACTTATTTCTATTCTAGGTTTACTGAAGTAAGCAGTCAGAGCTAGTATATGCGCTGATTCCTTCAGATTTCTGATTCTATTTTGTCTGTTGTTGTAGTGAAATGTCCCACACTCCCTATCGCATATGTGGACTGACTATATCAGTAGATATATATAGAAAGCACAGGATATTCCTGGCGGACTTGGTTCAGGAATTGGTTGGAGATTCGTCTCTAGCTGTGCTGGTCAAACTCTCTGCCTTCGGGGAGAGAGGAATCCAGACAAGGCTATGCCGAAAGGCAGAGTCTCGTCTCTGGTGGTAGACAGCTACCCGACCCCGTGTATACGGGGTCTACTGGGAAAATTTGCCCGAGCCTACGGGCTTGGTTTTTACCCCGCATTAAAAAACGGTCTTGTACCACATCCTGCCTCGCGGGAAGGTAAGGTAAATAAACTTGCTTCGGGAATTAGTCTATAGTTGGAGATTCGTCTCCAGCTGTGCTGGTCAAAACTCTCTGCCTCCGAGCAGAGAGGATCACTGAACAAGGCTATGTCGAAGGGCAGAGTCTCGTCTCGGGAAACAGCTAATAGACCCCGTTTTATACGGGGAATTTTGGGCCTATCCTACGGGCTCGGTTACCCCACATTAAATTCGGCTTTGTGCCATATCTGACCGCGTGGGGCGGTTGGTAAATATCATTGCTTCGAGAATTACTTGGTAACTGATTATCTGTCTATATTCTCTTTTTTACAATAAACCTCTCTTTCTTTCATCTACGCCCGTGTTACTGCTCCTTTCACTCGAGTACGACCTTTGTTTGTAAACCTTCTTTAAGGATACAACATCTGTCTAGTACTTTAACTTCATTCGACAGGGATTGGTGACTAACCTTTCCCTCCCTATATCTGCCAACTGAAGAAGACTGGAGGGCAAAAGGACCGAAACGTTTTGATTAGACAACAAATATAAAGACGTTAATCCGGGCGTAAATAATGGTAACTCGTAGTTTAATTTGTGACGTGATCATACAACTTCTTGATGTCTTCAAGAGGTTGATTATAAACTTCAAATGTGATATTATTAGGGCCATTTAACTGGTTTCCTGCTTCATCAAGAACTCGCCTGAACCCGATGTTTACTTCGATCGTCACCTGTCGATTGGCCCCTTGCAACTCCCTATTACACCCAAATGTCCACGTTTTCCTATGAAGCACTTCCGGCTCTTTCTTGATACACGCTTTCACAATTTAGCCTCGCTGTGATCTAAACCTGATGAAAGCTAGAAGGATCTTTTCTCGCTTTTCGACCCTTGCAGCATTTTACGCGTATTCGTTGCTGTTTCATTAATCGTACTTAATTATACCTCGCTTCGATGCATGAAGTAAATTGGCAAGAGTGCTTCGTCAGCCCACATGTTATGATCAAAAGACCTACTTCAGCCGAGATATCTATTAACCATTTACCTCACTTCCTCTTTGTTTGATTTCGGCTTTTCACTGTCTCTGTAGAACGATTTTTTATTTACTGATAGTTAACCTAATAAAAGGCACAAGAGACACTCAAGGTAGAGTGATACTGAGGGTTATTGTAAGGGATGGAGAAGAGTAATATGAAGACGATTTGGTCAGATATCGGTTGACCGTGGACTTAGAGACAAAGATGGTAGTTGTCAAAAAAAAAAAACATTCCCCCGAGAGTTTATACCGCAAAGTAACAGTTTGCGGCTCTCCCAGCGGAATTTGCTCTTTATCAAAGAACACGAAGAGAATGGGAATGGTCTGCCAACACGAACAGGACAAAGAGAGGAAGCGAAAGGCATACTCAGTGCCTATACTGGGTGTAGCAGGGAAATTGTCTAATTTTTAGATTAATCTTTGAACCGTTGTACATTAGAAGTGATTAAAGATATCTTAATGGAAATCACCGAGGTTTTATAAAACCATTAGACACTAATTTGAACAATAAGAATGAATTTAGCTCTAAGTTGAAATGATGCCCCCCCTTTCTGTTGTAATCTTCTGATCCAATTTTCCTCTCTACTGTGCCCTTTTTTTAAAACTTATTCACCGTTCTATTGATGGTTCTTGAATGGACTTTGAAGATGGAAACCAGAGTATGAATGTTGGTACCATTACTGAAGGCCTGAAAGATATTTTCCTCTCACCGTTGCTCATTTGGGAAGACATAGTAGGGCTGACACAAAACCATTTTAATCTGTTCTCTTTCTAGCTGAATAACTCAAAGGGTTTGTCTGTGATTCTTACGAAAAATGACGTCAAGATGGCTAAACGTCTCATCTGAAAACCTGGCAAAAAAGAAATTCAATTAGTTTAGTGTTTTTTAAGTATTAAACATTTTGTGAAATGGACAATTATCCCATGCTGATAGACGATTTGGACAATTTTGCTGTTACATGCAGTATATATTTATATATACATACGTGTGTGTGTGTGTGTGTGTGCGCGCGCGCGTGCTTACATTCAATCACGAAGTTCGTCATATTAGTCCGTCATTAGACCTTGATGAGGCGTCCTTCGTATTTTCCCTACCTCTATTTAATCTTCTTCTTCTAGTGTAAACCGAACCTCTCTACATTTTTGCCTCTAATGGAAACCAGACTTACGTCTACCTATTTGACTAAAGTCTAAACCGGACCTATATATAAATATATGAAAATTATAGAATCCAACTTTAAATGACATGGAAAAGGCTGATAAGCCGTAAAGCGAACCAAACCATAATCATCAGACTCTTCTTCACCTAGATTGGCTGCCACTCAAGGCTAGAGTGTCCACTTTACTCTGCTGTTCATAGCTGAAGAGATAAGAGATTGATTCACGCCTTTGTTCACAGCCTTAGGGATAAAGATTCATATTTTTGTTCACAGCCTAAGGAATTTAATTTCTCTCAAAATATCCATGTTCTGTGGCGATAACTGTCACGCTATCTGAATGTTCTCCAATCAATAACATCAGCTTTTTAAAAAATGAGATGAAGGAGAGAAGATAACATAAGTAGAAAAAAAAAAAGTCTTTTATATATATATATATATATATATATATATATATATATATATATATATATATATATATATATATATATATATATATATAAAAAGCTTGCGACCTACCGAACGCTCCTTTGTGGCCGAGAGGTTAGGCACGTCAGCGTAAATGACGGTTCCGTATAGGATGCAGGTTCGAATCCTGCCAAAGGACGAATATTTTCTATGAAAAAATTTCTCGGACATTCAGGCCGGTAAATGTTATTTAATACTGTTTATTATAAACAGAGCATTTACTTAAATACTTGTATCTATAAAAAAAGAACGTTAAACATAAAAATGTCTTTAATAAAAAAATTGTCGGACTTAAATTGTCCATTTCTTAATATATATATATATATATATAATACGCCACATATGTATTTACGTTTTTTTTTTGCGTGCAACAATTGAGGGGCAGTGTGCAAAATAACGATGACCCCCACCCGGTTGCCGTGCTAACTTGGTCCCGTAGACGCGTACTGATATCGCTATCGAAAAGGGTTCGTATATATAATACGCCACATATATCTTCAATGCTTTGTTCATTTTTAGAAATTCATTTTAAACTTTAAAAATTATAATTTAAAAAAAGAGGGGAAATAATTCTCGTAATAATTTATCGAAAGAGTTTTTTATTCATATTACATCCTTCATTCATATTACTTACGATAGCAACTAAAAGCTTATACAAGTAAATAATTCGATAGTTTTAATTCAGTTTTTATGTTACGATTCGGAGCATATCTTGTGGAATTGGGTAATCGCTTGAGAAAAATAAATAAATTAAAAAAATATATCTGATGATACGTTGCTCTTATTAGGACGAGAAATAAGCAGACTCTGAAATTACAGATTGAATCTACAGACTGGCAAGAATTACCCAGACATTCCAAAGTTTACACAAAAAATATTGTGCTTTGGCAACTTTTGCTGTAATCATAATTTTGGTTGTAAAAATGTAACATTTATGAGGATAATATATCGTTCCTTAGGAGTTTCTAAATTATACACTGTTGCATTATTAACGTTAACAAAGAACTATTTTAAATTACAAAATTGTACTTAGATTAAACGAAAATTACTTAAAATATAATATATATTACTTATAATACATTCTTGTCGTCAGTTTTGACGGTATTGTTACACTGGTTTTGTTATAATTCTGCTTATTCCTCCCTTAGTTACTTAGGTAGTACATACACTACACCCTCATAAATAATGGACTATTCCGTTTTGATCGCGTGAAAAGACGGAAAAGACATATCAGAGATGCTGCTTGGTTTCAGTGAGAAGGGAACATAGAATAGGCGATAAAAACCCTCATGTGTTTAACGCCTGTTTCATTGAAATTAAAGATTATGTCAATTTCAGATCTTTTTATTTTTACCCTTTACTTCTTTAAATAATGACCAGATTTTTTTTTTATTTATGATTATTATTGCAATATTTTGTTAAAGTTGTTAAGCTCAAATATTTAACGATGCGATAAGGGAAATTCTACAGATATTTTATTGTCGTAGAAGTCGTCATGAGCTTATTCAAGCATTAACTTAAGAATTCAGACTCATCAGAAAATCCAAACAGGAAGACTGAAATTTTAACGGTTATTTCTAGTAAACAATATAATTAAAAGGAAGAAATGGAAGAAAACAAATTGGTAAGAAAAGTTAATGAAAATAATTGAAAGAGAAAGAGAATTGGGAGAGTGTGTGGGGGGAGGAATAACAGAGTAGGAGAAAATGACGTAATACTAGAGGATTAAATTTCATTTGTCTTTTTCCACTGCTGAATATTGACAAAGCCAAAATGCCAATCATATTAAAGAAACTACGACGTGCTTCGTAAGCCAAATAAACGAAGATGTTTGACGCAAGAATATGAGAAGAGGCCAAAAAATAAAGAACAAAAGACGCAAATAGAATTCAAATTCCAACAATTATTTTTTTTTTTTTATACTCGTATGCCATCCCAAATGGATATTCTCTTTTGTTAAAATTCACTTCTTGTTCTCTGGTAGACGAACGCTGATTTTAATAGCTGATTTCTCTGTTTGTAACCTTCGATAGATTCACATCGAATTTACTCAATTTGGGGGGAAAAAACGAGGGAAAATGAATAAACAATGAAGTCCTGTGGCCATGAGGCATTTACGGAAAAACTGTTTCTGTCGGGGGGGAAACAAAGTATGTAAGTTTCAACAAACAATTCTTGGTGGGTAGAGGTCTCAAATTGGCTAAGGACACAAAATAACCTTTTTTTTTCATAAGAAAGAGATTATTTATTCCTTAACAAAGTTGTTTGGGTGTTTTTCTCTGCCAAAATTGTTTCTTAGATTATATATATATATATATATATATATATATATATATATATATATATTAAAAAGCATGATAAGAAAACGTCGTTCCACCATCTATTAATTATTACCTAGTAATATTATAATGCTGTGAAACCTTGTTTCTCGAACGTCTTGCATGTCGAACAAATCAGTTTTCAAACAGAATATTCGAGATGAAAATGCCTCGGTTATCGAACAATATTTCGGTTCTCGAACAACTTTGCCGAACCAAGCAGAGCCGAGTTAATCCGAACGGAATCATTTCTTAGTCGACTGCCGTGTTGTATATATTCGTGTATTGTGCTGTGCTTTTCTTTTCCAATTTTATTATACTGTGCCTTTTTTTTTCTCTTCATTAGTCCTCACTCATGGCTCCAAAGAAAGCTAGCAGTGATACTGGTAAAGGAAAAAGAAGAGAAAACCTGATGTTGATATTGTCTCTTCCAACTAAGTTTCATCTGGCAAAATCAATGATCTATACTATTCAGATAAATAAGGAGACGATCATGTCTTTCCTTCCTTTTTCCAAATAATAACATCTCTTTCCTTCCTCTTCCACTATCAACCCTCCTACATCCTGGTATGGTAAAATTGAAGTGTTCGTCTATATTTTATCTGTTTAGTATTGGGTTTTTTCTTAGATTTAATGATTTTTTCATTAGTTTATGTATTACAGTGTAAGCAGGATATAAGAGAGTTGTCGGGACCGGAGAAGAAGTCTCTTATATCCGGGTTTGGTCTAATTTATATACATTAACACAGGCTGTAATTTGGGACGAGAGAAAATCTCTCTTATATCCGGGTTTGGTCTATTTTATATACATTTACACAGGCTGTAATTTGGGACCAGAGAAAATCTCTCTTATATCCGGGTTTCACTGTATATGATTTTCATTAGTTTTGTGTATAAACTTGTGCACAAAGCACTGTTGTCAATGTTTAAATAAGCAATCATCTTGGAACCAGGAACAGATTAATCCATTTTACATTGATTCCTATGGGAAAAATAGTTTCTGGTTACGAACGGTCTTCAGGAACGAATTAAATTCGTGAGCCGAGATCGCACTGTAATTTAAAAAAAAAATAACAGCGTTTTAATTGATTTATTTCTGCTTATGTGATGTGTCTCTTACGGGAACGCTACGATTTGATATGGGAAGATGTCTCTAAATGAAATGGCAAGAGTTGAGAAAGTTCAAAATAAATTCGTTCAACACGTGAGAGCCATGACCGCCTATGCCCGTTCAGGAAGTAGGCAATCTTGGCTATCCACAACTTTTTCTCCCTTTGCCAAAGCCCGCGCCTCGCCAACCATTGTCTGCGCCTCGCCATCCATTCACATAAGTCAGGTAAATGTCTTGCTGCCTTCCCCTATCTCTCTTATCCTCAATATGCCCCGTGGGGTTAAGTTTTCCAAGTCCCCCTTCCTCTTTATGTTCAAAGAATTTCAGCTGTCTTTTAGTATAAATTTTTTTTCTGTTGCCATTTTCTTCACGGCTTCTTCGTTGCTCACTCGTTCCGTCCATAGAATTTTCAGTACCCTGCTTTAACAATAGTTTTAAATCAATGTTTCTTATAAAAAAAAGTTTTTCTGCACTTAACATTTTTCCTATAGAAAGGTCAGTACAGAGTATTTGTCTTCCTGGCCACTTTTTTTTTTGTCATTCACCACTTTTTATCAAATTGTTATACCTATTTTCTCTTCATGTACTTCTCTTCTGTATAAAGTGTTTAATTCCATCAAAACATGGTTTGGTTTCTTAAATTATCTGTTTTTACAACATTAGATTTTCAAACTTGTTCTTCATACATGGAAATTTACTAAGAGTGTAAGCGAGGACATAGCTTTTCATTGTAATCAGTTTTTGCCGTAAATAATAGCAAAAAATAATGGCATTTGTGATGATAGATAAATAAATTTAAAAAAATAATATGTAGCAATTAGACCAAAATTTCACCATCTCTAAAAACAGAGGCATAATAAAAATCGCCAGGTAAGTTAAGTCATAATTCGACCAACAAATCAAAAAGCTTTCGCAACCACGATGTAAGTAAAGAAATAAACAAATAATAACAAGGAAATCATTTTTAATGCCATTTTCTTTCAAGACATAGGTAATTATCACTCTCCACGGATTCATTTTCTTTATTGCCTGTGAATTGCCATTCCTTCTTATGAAAAATACTATGTTTTGGACTTCTCTTTTCTTAATTGCTATCCAAGGCTAGAGATCCCAGTCCTGCTATTTAAGTCATAGCTTGAGGAAGAAAAGATGGATTCATGTCTTTCCCAATGACATTAGTGTGAACTCAACTCACCGATTCTATGATAATTAGAGATCTAAACATCGAGCATGCGCAGTAGTTTAAACATCTGGTAATAGTTTTAACAGAGGATGGGAAATATGACACCGAGATCCGACTACGCATTGTATTAGCGAAAGAGGCATTCCAAAAGCTAAGCAAGGTGTTGAGAAACAGAAAAATTTCGTTAGGAAAAAAGAAAAGAGTATAGAATTATTGTTTGGTATCTATCCTCTTATATGGCAGTAAATGTTGGACAATTTCCCCACGAATGAGGAGAAAATTAGAGGCAGCAGAAATGTGGTTCCGCAGAAAGATACTGAAAATTTCATGGACGGAACGACTAAGCAACAAGTAAGTCTTAATGAAAATGGTAATAAAAAGAACACTTTTTGAGAATCAGAAAGAAATGGTTGAAATTTCTGGGACGCATAATGAGGAAGGAGGGCTTGGAAAACTTAGGACATATCTCGAGGAGAGAAGAGAGTAGGGAAAGACAGCGGATCAGCTCACATAAGGGGTTAGAAGTTGTGGAGAGCCATGATCACCCAAGTCCTAAAGGGATACGGCACACAGGAAACATTAAACGGAATACTGCAATTTCTTTACTTAATAACGATACTCTTGAAGAGCTTCGATATGACACCAAGACATTCTATAACCTGTCTTCTCTTTCCCTGTGTGCCCCATCAGGGGTGGGGGTAAGCCATCATGGTTCGACCCTGCATTGCATCTTTCGTAATTTTAAACAATGTTTGTGCCCTTGCTATCTCTCCCATTTCCTGTTCTGCCATCCCTTTACACGAATTCATAAGGTTAATCAATCGCTATTTCAGTTTGGCCCTTATATCTTCAAGTCGTCTTATAAGTGTCACATTCTCTAAGCTTTCTTTCCTCAGTTTGTGTCTCCGAAATTTCAACTCTTTCTTGAGTTTACAGCAACAGTCTGGAACTATAAGGTCAATTAATATCGTCCAGTCCAAACAGGAAGACCGAAACTGTTTGTTATAAACAAAAATTTTAAATTGTCTGCGACAGCGTGGACATGATGATGAGAGCAGAGAGTAATACCAGGACTTCGCCTGGGAATGGAAGAAGGTGAAGGTTATAATCTGAATTAAGTATAAATGTCCGTTTGGTTTTTGTTTTGCTTAAAACTTCTTCATTAATCCCCTGACACCTTCATGGTATTCTCAGTATCCTTCTGTAGAACTACAACTCTGTTGCTTCAAGTCTCCTCTTCATCTGTGAGAAAATTGTCCAGCATTCACTACCATATAGGATGATTGATACTACATAGCAGTTCAACACCATTTTCTTTGTTTCTAACGAAATTTTCCTGCTTCCTAAGCATGATAACGAAGACCAGTAATTTCGTTTTGTTCAAAGGTAGTGCTGATACCGTGATTAAGATTGACCATAAATCACTCGAATTGGTTATTCTAGTTAGAATATGAAAATCTCACTTCCCCTTTACGTACATATATATATATATATATATATATATATATTTTATGTGTGTGTGTCTTTTATTTCCTTTCTCCTCTCACTATCTTTCTCTCTATCTTCTTTGAAGAGAGAAGTGATTCCAGTTCTGGACTCTTGCCACGGATAAAAATCCCCCCCTCTGTCCTTTTGAAGTCTGCAGTGCAGGCGGAAGGTGGTGGAGTGCAAAACGACAAATGTTTAATTTCTGCTTGACCACTGTCCAGAAGAGACGGCTAGCTTGACGTTGGGACAGGAATTGTTTTTTATGATGGACAGTGATATCTTGTAAATATTTAAGAGCGAGGTCGCTAAATATACGAACATTTCAACTTGGCATTTCACTTTGACAATCAGTATCACTTTGGTAACAGAATTGAAGCCATAAAACTGAGTGAAGCTGCCATCCGTTTTGCCATTGCTTTGTAAAGTCGAACTAAAACAATATAATTATATATCATTTTACACATTCTCAACTTTGGTTCATTTATTTTCGCTTTTAAAACTTTCGTTCGAAGTGGTTCCTTTTCACAAAATTTCTTAGCGGCTTGGATTGAATAATCGGAGAGCCGAGTTCGAATTCCAGTCAAATCCATCGTATTCACTTACGTGCTAATACCCTTGGGAAAGGTATGAATCCTCTTCTTCTCCCACTAGCTATGCGTAAATAGCAGGACAGATCGGGTTCTATAGCCTTGGATGGCAACTCGTCTACCGCAAGAAAGAAATAGCAACCAACTGCGGGAAAAAAAATCTACCTAGTCAATCATGTATCTTTCGATACATGAACGCCTAAGCGTGTATCACGCATGGCACATAACTGACTGAATGTAAGTAAATATGAATACATACTGAGATATGAACACGAAATATCTCTATCTATAAAAGGCAGGATGTGTGTATGTGTGTAACGAATGCACAGCCGCAATTTTCGACGGATTTGCACCAAAATTTACATGCACATGCTCCAAGTTAGCAGGAAGGCCAAGACCGACTTTGCATTTCCCAACTCCCATCGATAGTGGAAATAATCAATTCTTTCATGCTTCTACGACAGTTTTCATGTAGTTTGCGGCCATTTTCTACTGGCCAGAGTGAGAGCCTATAGCTGGCTGCCACGAATAGGCAAGAAGATACTATTGGCCAGCGTGAGAGACAACAGCTGACTGACACGAATGTTAACTAGCATGCTAGCATGCAAAAAAAAATCGATAGCTGCATTCGTCACAAGTGGGAAAAATTTAAATCTGCATGGCACTTTACTCCAATTGGCTCATTCGCTTGCTTAAACTCAATGTTGATTCTGATTCCGTAAAAATGGGTTGGGTGTGAAAATATATTTGTTGTTAACATTCTTTTTTCATTCGGTTTTTCCAGTTACGAGTCCTTTTTTAAAGCTGATTGTTTTGTGTTCATTCTGTTTAGTCTTTTTTTCGTAACAGATTTAATGTTTAGTATAGAGCTTAGAAAAAATTGGCAGTGTGAGATAGGCAAGAAGTAAGGCATGTAGCAACATCCGCACGGCAGGGGGGCACTCCTTTAAAGGCAAGTAAGAGCAAAAATATTTTAAGTCAAGTGATAGCGATTGCTGTATGAGTCGTACGATTTTTGAATCAAGCACGGGCAACGCCGGGCCATGCTGCTAGTATATTCATAAAAATAATTGAGAAAACACACACACACAGCGCTGAAAAGTTATCGGCCCCAAATCTGACTAAATGAGCAAGTATCAGAAATTTTTATGCAATCCTTTCAGCACGCCGTGTGTGCTTATGTTATTCTAGTGATTGATAGATAAGGGATGGAGAAGTTTCTATCGATATCTAGCTATAATCTAATCCAGATAATCGGAGAACCTACCCGGGTCCCGGACACGACCGGACATCAGGCGAACCTCTTCGACCGCTTCCTAACTTCCTGCCCTGATAAATGCCTATCAAAAGTTTTACCTCCACTAGGCACGTCAGACTATTCCCTAATCAGTGTCCAGATTGATGCCAAACTTAATGTATCCCTTGATGTACCGTTCCATAGAAGGATTTTCGCTATGCAAAGGCAAACAGGAACAGCTTTCGATCCTACATGATGGAAGCTCCCCTCCCAACCATCTTCAAGCATGCTGCCTCAAAAACTGCTGCCATTGTCACTGATTGAATCCTTTCTGGAATGGAGAGTTTACCACACCACACACCCCCGAAAAAAAATTCCAGCTAAAACCAGTCGACCTTGGTTCATCCCTGAACCGGTCGGCTCGATCCACTGCTGACGTCTTAGATACCATTACTCACTTACATAGCAAACAACCCACATTCCTCCGTATTGATGAGAAGTAAGTTCCACTCGAGCAGCTTCTTCCTGCGAACCGCTGCCCTGTGAAACCAGCTCCCAACAGGATGTTTCCCTGATCACTGCAATCTTAACCTATTCAAGGCTAGGGTTAACACTCCTATACACACAAATGGCCTCCGAACGTAACCTTCTATCTCGAGTAGAGAGTGAACCTCGCTGCAAAAATAGATAGATAGATATGGATATATATTAAATTTATAAATGACCTTTACAGGTTGTATCATTTTGAGAGATAAACTCTGAGCTCCATCCGGTTGCCAGACTTTCTGAAGATATAAAAAATCTTGCTTACCTCTTAGGATCTCACTACTCATAATTGTGCAATTTCGTCTTAAATTTTTTTTCGCATAGCCAAATCACACACACACACAGATAAAGTGTGTTTCATTAAAACGGATTATATATAAAGGTGTTTCGTTAAGACAGATCAAAGTCAGCAGTAAATAAATCAGTGTTATTGGTGGAAATTTATTTATTTCTCTATTGGATCATGTTATTTAAGTCATGTCAATTATGTGTGAAAAGTAATATCGCCCAAATGTCCGCCAAATCTGAAAAAAATCATTAGACGGCTTAAACTTAATTCACATTAAAATTGGTTCAAGTTCCTGGAACACCGTATATATATATATATATAATATCTGGAGTGTATATCGGAAATATTTGAATGGGAAAACCTTTCATTAATATATGTTTGTTTAAACTCAAAACGCCTTTGTTTCGTTTTTACGGCGAAACATGTTTAAGATTATAAGAGCCGAAAGCCGAGTGAATATTGCATTAAATATTTTTAAGACTAACAATGCTTTTTCTGTATAAAATTTCTCCTGTTAAACACATGGCTAGGGGAGATGGATTCATACCTTTTCCAAGGATATTTGAGTTAAATGAATGTAACAAACACGACTGGAATTCGAACCCGTCTCTCCGATTTCTCTTCTCGTGCCGCTCTCCATTGCATCACCCGCACATCCACGAACTGTAGAAATAGTCTGTTAAATACATTTGTTGTGAAAAACATTATGTAAACATATACGTTTTATCTCGGAGGGCGGCCCAAACTTAAAGCAAACAGCGAAAGCAAGAGATGTGAGAAGTTAGATTTCTTTCATGGAGAAGCCCAGCATTGCAGTGATTGTTTGAAAATAACCGCAGACAGCATGAAATGTCAGCCAAGATGAATGATGAAGACTCCATGTTGGGATTTACTGTTCAGCAAAATGACGGTCGTCGTTTCAGTTCGCCATTTAATTTGGATCTTTTTCCAAAATCGCCAGTCAGACAGGGCGTAGCAATTTTGTTACCCCTTTTCTACGCTCTGAAACAATTTCTTATTTTTATTCCGATAAGCACGTTTAGAAGAACTTAAGCGCCTCACCTTCTCTATTGAAAGACAGCCAAACCAAACTCAGTGACTGGAAAAGACGCACTGAAATCCTGCTGCCCCAGAGCGTCCAGACAAAAGATAAACTGGAGACCAAGATGTAAACAAGAAATAATTGGTCGTGCAAGGGACATAACTCTGTTAGCATTCTGAAAAGGAAGTAATCTTACGAAAAGGAGGCTGAGAACAAACAGAGGAAGTTCATTTTGGGAACTAGACTATAGTGTTCTTTTTCTGCGTTTGTTAATACATAAAAAGAAATATTTGTTTGCTGTTTTATAGAATCACAGCATGATGCCAATGGGACTTCAAGTGAATCTCGTAAAAGTTGTTTTACCGAATTCAGGATGAATTTAGAAAGAGATAAATTTCCGAAACCAGATATCAGAGGAACAAGGTCTTACGTAACATTCAAGTACCGGAACTGATTGATTTTACAAAACCCTAACAATGGGAAAATAGATTCGAAGATTTGAATGCCTTTTCTCATGACAGTAATTTCCATATAATCTCACAAGCAAATGAATTAACTTAATTTAGTCTCCTGGGAACGATGCGGGCAATATTTTTTTTTATTTTACATAGCTGGATTTATCCGAAATCAAACAGCACAAGTCTGGTGTACTTACAGACTGATTTCTTGAATTATATGCCTTGCTTTTCGAAAAAGCATGCTCATTTTTATTTAAATTTCGTTATCAGTGGAACAGGTATGTAGTGAGTGCGAAATAATAATAACTCCCTTTACCCACTCTCTTCAAATTCGCAGATTTGAGAAAAAAGACGGAAAGTAATTCTCGGGCCTATTTCGTACGCACTGCGGGTATGTGTTGCAATGTTTTCAAGGAGAATGTCTCCGCTCCAGATTTCAGCTTGATGAAGTATGGCTATCGTGTACGAAATTCCGTCGTCCAAGATTTTTTTTTTTTTTATATTAGAAATCCGAATGTCCAAATTTCAAACAATGATTTAAAAAAGCATAGAAAGTATGCGTGCTAAATAAATAATTTACATTTACAAACATATATGTACATGAATTCAAAAGATTCAAAAAGAAGTAAAAATAGTTTTTAGTTGGGTTAAATTCTTTTGGTAGTTGGTCCACATGCAAAACCTGTGGTTGAGAAAAGACTGTGATCATTAGCAAAGATTCACTGATAATCTCGGCTTTTGTTCTCTGGGATGATTCGTTTGAAGTCGCCGACACATGTTTTTTTCATTACGTGCTGACTGGGGCTATGTAGCGACGTCTTCTATTGTCTTTGAACAGGTTGGAGACATTCGCATCTCTGCTGCTGAAAGTCGAAATCTGTTGGTTTTTATAAAGTTTTTGCCATAAGTAGTCTCGAGAAATGTAAGGTTTTAGTTTTCTATTATTCGTCAAATATTTCACATGGTCATGTCAATTTCTAACCAAAAGGCACTTTGATTTAAACCGTGTGTGTTAAATTGTGGAAACATTTTTGTAAATATTGTCGGTTATTAGGTAGAAGGTAAAGTTTGGGTGCGTTTTAATATATGTATGTGGGTATGTAATTGTGTTAAAAATAGGTATTATTTTCTAAAACGGTATAAGATCAACACAG